>SJYX01020996.1:719804-815904 GCA_006410675.1 Oreotragus oreotragus | reverse complement strand
GCTGGGTATTGTTTTTGCTTTGGCTCCATCCCTTCATTCTTTCTGGATTTATTTCTCCACTGACCTCCAGTAGCTTATTGGGCACCTAATGACCTAGGGAGTTCCTCTTCCAGTATCCTATCATTTTGCCTTTTCATACTGTTTATGGAGTTCTCAAGGCAAGAATACTGAAGTGGTTTGCCATTCCCTTTTCCAGTGGATCACGTTCTGTCAGACCTCTCCACCATGACCCGCCCGCCTTGGGTTGCCCTACAGGCATGGCTTAGTTTCATTGAGTTAGACAAGGCTGTGGTCCTAGTGTGTTTAGATTGACTAGTTTTCTGTGAGTATGGTTTCAGTGTGTCTGCCCTCTGATGCCCTCTTGCAACACCTCCCATCTTACTTGGGTTTCTCTTACCTTGTGCGTGGGGTATCGCTTCACAGCTGCTCCAGCAAAGTGCAGCCGCTGCTCCTTGCTTTGAATGAGGGGTATCTCCTCACTGCTGTCCTTCCTGACCTTCAACATGGGATAGCTCCTCTAGGCCCTCCTGTGCCTGCACAGCCACTGCTCTTTGGACGTGGGGTGGCTCCTCTTGGCTGCCGACCTTCAGGCATGGGGTCCTCCCAGCTTCTGCCCCTGGCCTCGGGCGTGGGGTGGCTCCTCTTGGCCACTGCCCTTCGGGCCTGGGGTCCTCCCGGCTTCTGCCCCTGCCTCGGACGTGGGATAGCTCCTCTCGGCCACGCCAGTCGCAGCTGCCTGCACTTAGTGCGCCGGTTCCTTATCCATTACTAATTGTAAAATAAGTAGGGAGTCCTGTATTTCTTGGGGATCCTCAGATTATGGTGTAAATATCAGCCCTTCCCCAGCAGGCTTGGTTAGAACACCCTGATGTGAGCATACCTGGTGTCCTCCAGCCTTACTTCTTAACAGTTTATACATCTATAATCCTTTTTGTTTAATGTTTCTTTTCTCTCGTCAAACACACATTTCATGAGAGAATTATGTTTACTAAGTTCCCATTGCACTGCCTATAAATTGAAAAGTCTATAGTAAATATTTGATGAGGATCAAACCAAATGACCAAATTCCCAAGAATTTGGAACAGCAGAATAAGAAAAGTAATTTCTTTTGTGCACCTACCAATCATCATGCTTCAGGAACATATGTACTTAACAAGAGAAAGTAACATTTGATTCCTCCAACAAGCTCTGGCAATTGGATATTGGAATTTCCCACTGAATTAAGGACTTTATTCATCCATTTTAAGAGTCCAATTGAAAAACCCCTAATAAGAGAAATAATGTCTATTTAACATCTATTTAAGAAATAATGAGGTTTGGGGATTTTATACATGTTGGAGAGTCAAGTAATCATACAGAATCTATTTTAGTATCGCAAAATTCATTCAACTCAGTTGTATTTTTTTCTATTGAAAATACTGCTCTTTCTCCTTGTTACTTTCCTTGGTATATTCTCTTTAATAAGGTTATAAATGTAAATGCATTTCTGGGCCTTTGTTTTTCTTTTCTTAGTTTAAATTACCTCTCCATTTCACCACAAATTGTGTATTTGGAGTTCCATTTGTGGTCAAAATGCAATTGTTTAATTGTGTAATATGTAATTTGTAATATAATTATGCTGGCCAAATTATTTCCTGGGCTGCTCAATTACTGTGATTACATTTGTTACATTTACAAGCCACATGCTGTTATTCTCCTTTCCCTCTGGCTGCTAAATAGTTTTATTTCACTTTTAGTTCTTAGCTTCAGAGCTTCAAGTGGGTGTCATAAGGAGAAGTGAAATTTGATATCTTGTTTTCTACCATTACAGCCCCACTTGTGTTAATGAAGATGGGAGCTGAAGCTGAAAAACCACAAACAACTTTTACCATTATGTGTCCACTCAACACTTAGAAAGAGAGATTCATGATAGTGCATTGAAAATTTATATTCCAGAACATTCCATCTCATACGAGGAACTGACTAACATTTATTGGGTGCTTTCTATGTACCAGCAACTGACTAAGCACTTTATATACATTTAAATATTCATCTTCAGCACTCTTGTGTCTTAACCTAGGTTCCACAAATGGCAGATCCTGTACACACGTGTCTGTGCAGGTAGCTTAATTTGGGAAATGAACAAGGAAAGGAAGTGGGGACTAGGAAGGGTGAAACTGGAAAGTGTGGAAAACCAGCCCAAGGATGTGTTGTCTGTAGGATCTATCCTNTTGTGTCTTAATCTAGGTTCCACAAATGGCAGATCCTGTACACACGTGTCTGTGCAGGTAGCTTAATTTGGGAAATGAACAAGGAAAGGAAGTGGGGACTAGGAAGGGTGAAACTGGAAAGTGTGGAAAACCAGCCCAAGGATGTGTTGTCTGTAGGATCTATCCTGTAGGCAACTGGAGTACTAACTCATGAAGGCAGCTCTGAAAGTCTGTGCAGAAAGCACCCCAGAACAATCTAAGATTGAAGAGAGGAATATTTTCCCCCTGGATTTTGTGACCATAACAAATGTTGACATAACAGGCTGCTGACACCATAACACTTCCAGGGCTGCAATGGGTAAAAGTAGTGAGTCCCACCAGTGCCCCATTTTTCCTGGGGCAAAATGTAGGACAGACAAGGGTCAGCAGAGGGCCACTCTGTCAATTAAACCTAGAATAAGAAAGTAGGCAACATAAAATGAGGTACTAGAGGCCTCCTATACACACTGCTTCCTCTCCTTTTCTCTTTTTTGCAACATACTTCAAAGACCGTTTATTAATATTCCTAAAAATCACCAACAATTTTGTAGTTTTACTGGGATAAAGACCCTGATGCTGGGAAACACTGAAGGCAGGAGAAGGGGACAACAGAGAATGAGATGGTTGGATGGCATCACTGACTCAAAGGACATGCGTTTGAACCAGCTCTGGGAGTTGGTGATGGACAAAGAAGCCTGGTGTGCTGCAGTCCATGGGGTTGCAGAGTTGGACATGACTGTGTGACTGAACTGAACTGAACTAATTAGGATAAAATTAATATNGAGAAGGGGACGACAGAGGATGAGATGGTTGGATGGCATCACCGACTCAATGGACATGAGTTTGAGTAAGATCTGGGAGTTGGTGATGGACAAGGAAGCCTGGCATGCTGCAGTCCATGGGATCCCAAAGAGTCAGACATGACTGAGTGACTGAACTAACTAAAGTAATGAGAGGCTTGGGAATAAGGGATAATGACCCCTCTTCAGCATAGCCAGGGATGCTTAGAAACAGGGTGGACTCTCATGACAAGTTTCAGGGGAGAAATCTCTGGTGCATGGGAGCAGTCACTGAAATCAAGGCAGACATGCATGGAGGAGGCCCTTTGACAAGGAGGTTCTGGATTACAGGCCCCCCCATCTCAAGGCTCCTGAGAGGCTTGGCAGCACTTACTAGGCTGTGCCCAGTGGGTTTCCATGGAGACAGGCTGGCATGGGTCTTTCTACATGATTATGGCACAGAGCACCTCATACCTTACCAGCAAAAGGTGCCAAGTAGTCAACATTCTGAGTTCTGAGTACTGTTGGGTGACAGGGTAATGACCTCTCTCCTTAAAACGCTTACTGAGCAGGGTTATTTCAACAGAATGAAGCAACCATCCCAAGCCACACGCCAATAGGGATGGGGCAGAGGTTAAATTTTAACTATTTTCCTAGTGGCTCAGTGGTCAAGAATCTGCCTGCCAAAGCAGGAGATTTAAGTTTGATCCCTGGGTCAGGAAGTGCCCATGAAGAAGGAAATGGTAACTCACTCCAGCGTTCTTGCCTGGAGAACTCCATGGACAGAGGAACCTAGTGGGCTATAGGGCGTAAGGTCACAAAGAATTGGGCATGACTTAGCAACTAAACAGCAACAACAAAAGAGCTTAATTTAGGACTTGAGTAGGAGGAAACCGAGACACTGATACCAACCTGGCCCCCTCCTGCAGACAGGGACAAAGTCTCCAATTCACCATCCCGGCCCTAGGACCCAGGGCTTTTTGGCTCTCATCTAATGTTGCTGTTGCTCTGCAGTCCCTACGTCTTGTCCAGCTCTTTGCAATCCCATGGACTGCAGCACACCAGTCTCCTGTCCACTGTCTCCCAAATTCTGCTCAAATTCATGTCCATTGAGTCGGTGATGCCATCCGACCATCTCACCCTCTGTCGTCCCCTTCTCCTCCTGCCCTCAATCTTTCCCAGCATCAGGGTCTTTTCCAGTGAGTCAGCTCTTCACATCAGGTGGCCAAAGTGTTAGAGCTTCAGCTTCAGCATCAGTCCTACTGATGAACAGTCAGGGCTGACTTCCTTTAGGANTTCTCCTCCTGCCCTCAATCTTTCCCAGCATCAGGGTCTTTTCCAGTGAGTCAGCTCTTCACATCAGGTGGCCAAAGTGTTAGAGCTTCAGCTTCAGCATCAGTCCTACTGATGAACAGTCAGGGCTGACTTCCTTTAGGATGGACTGGTTGGATGTCCTTGCCAACAAAGGGACTCATCCAATAGGAGCTGGACAAATACTTGTTCAGGAAGAGTTCTAAAAACACCTTCAGTGGGAGACTATAGGAGATAGACGTTTTTCCTTCAGTCACACTCTGTCTACTTGTAAGTCGGAACACAGCCACAATCATGATCCTCCTTCCCTCTTATTTTCCTTCCGTAATTTTTTTTCTAATCTATTCACAGAGATAATATGTATAGTTAAAAATGAACCAAAATAGAAAAAGATTAGACGTTTAGTGACCTCCACTCAAAAGAAGTCTTCTCAAGTTCAGAATTAAGCAGGAACATGTAGGCACGCTGATCTTTTATCTACTCTCAGTGCATCCGATCTAAAAAGGCCCATGTCCAGCAAGACTCGTTCAGCTTTTCTGTATGCCTGCTTATCCCCAGAGTAAAATCTGTCCCTATCTGAATCACCCAATCCCCAATGCAGGTGATACAGGTTCGATCCCTGGTCTGGGAGGAGTCCACATGCCACAGAGCAACCAGCGAAGCTCACGAGCCTAGAGGCTGTGCAGTGTGGACATGACTGAGCGACTGAACTGAACTGAACTGAAGCTTTCTCACCATTAGCAGAAATATACCCATTTCTCCTTAAAATTCTTTCCGTGTTTTAGAATGTATTTTGAAAACCATGCTATTAGGTATAGATGCGGGGAAGGCAATGGCACCCACCCCAGTACTCTTGCCTGGAAAACCCAATGGAAGGAGTAGCCTGGTGGGCTGCAGTCCATGGGGTAGAACACTGGAGTGGGTTGCCATTTCCTTCTCCAATGAATGAAAGTGAAAAGTGAAAGTGAAGTCGTGTCCGACTCTCAGCGACCCCATGGATGGCAGCCCACCAGGCTCCTCCATCCATGGGATTTTACAGGGAAAAGTACTGGAGTAGGGTGCCATTGCCCTGCTGGACATATGTATCCACCCACAATCTATTACCACAATCAATATAATTCACTCATATCCCCTTGCTTTTTCTCTTTTTGTGTTTGTGGGATGAAAAATTAACATGAAACCTACCCTATTAAGTGTTTAAGTGTACAACATCATATTATTAACTATAGGCATGATGTTTGCACAGCAGATCTCCAGAACTTAATTTATCTTGTAAAACTGCAACTTTATACCTGCTGAACAACAACTCCTCATTCCTCCTCCCTCCATCCCCTGGTAACCATGGTTTTATTTTCTGCTTCTATCATTTTGACTATTTTAGGTAGTCCTATAAGTGGATTCATGCAGTGTTGGTCCTTCTGTGACTGACCTCTCACTTAATAGCATAAGGTCTTCAATTCCATCCATGTTGTTGCCAATGAACCATTCTTGCATCCTAAGGATAAATCCTACTTGATTGTGTTGTATCATCCTTTTAAAGTGCTGTTGAATTAAATTTGCATGTATTTTGTTAGGGTTTTTTTTCATCCATGTTCATCATGGAAACTGGTCTGTAATTTTACTTTCTTGTTCTGTCTTTGTTTGGCTTTGAGATCATACTCTTTTTCAAAGAAGACAAATGAGGCTTGAAGATGTTGCATAACGATATATTAAACAGAACCAGTATCTGGCAGAGTTCGTGATCTCGTATCAGTATGCAAGCCTGTATTAATTTCCTGGAGCTGCTTAACAAATCACCACAAATCAGATGATCAAAAGAAATTTCTGACAGTCCTGAAGGATAGAAGTCTAAAATCAAGGTGTCAGCAGGGCCATGCTCTCTCCAAAGGCCCTAGAGAAGAATTCTCAGGTAGCTTCTGGTGGCTGTTGACAAACCGTGGCATTCCTTGGCTTGTGGAAGCATCATTCCAATCTCTGCCTCCATCATCGCATGACCAACTTCCCTTTATATCTATACGTCTGTGTACAAATTCCACTATTCTCATAAGATACCAGTCACACTGGATTTAGAAACTCCTGAATTCAGTATGACCTTATCTCTATTTGATTACATCAGCAAAGACCCTGTTTCTAAAGTCTATGANTTCCCTTTATATCTATACGTCTGTGTACAAATTCCACTATTCTCCTAAGATACCAGTCACACTGGATTTAGAAACTCCTGAATTCAGTATGACCTTATCTCTATTTGATTACATCAGCAAAGACCCTGTTTCTAAAGTCTATGACAGTTTCCAGGGAGACGAAACTTTTGAGGGGACACTATTTAATCCACTACATGGCCCCTTCTCTAGTTGCAAAGAGCCGGGGCTACTCTCTCCTTGCGCTGCACAGGCTTCCTGGGCTGCAGAGCACGGCCTCTAGGTGCACAGGCTTCCTGGGCTCGAGAGCGCAGGCTCAGCAGCGATACATGGGCTTAGTTGTTCCACAACATGTGAGATCTTCCTGGGTCAGGGATCAAATCCATGTCTCCTGCACTGGCAGGCAGATTCTTTACCACTGAGCCACCAGAGAAGCCCTTAAATGTTTCTCTCTCTCTCTTTTTTTAAATTTCATATATATCTCTTTCAAGAATTCAACATTAGGGATGTCTGAATAAATATCCATTCCCCTAGAGTCAGATATTTATTGTTCTCTTTCAAAGAAGGCTTTGTGTTCAATATGCCTCCAGCCCTCTCAGATGTCCTCCAGAAGACAAATCTATTGGCTGATCAGGAGCCTTTAAAAGACATCATGTTTGAATGTTAAGCCAGTTCCAGCCAGAGTTTACCTTGAACCCTCCACTGTTGCAAGGGTGGTTGAAGACTTTGTGTTCAATATGCCTCCAGCCCTCTCAGATGTCCTCCAGAAGACAAATCTATTGGCTGATCAGGAGCCTTTAAAAGACATCATGTTTGAATGTTAAGCCAGTTCCAGCCAGAGTTTACCTTGAACCCTCCACTGTTGCAAGGGTGGTTGAAGCCATTACGTAAAACAAATGGGCAGGCACTGGAGAAACACCCAGCCCTTTACACCTAATTATCAATCTGAGAAAATTCGTTTTTGTCAAGTTCTGGTAAGTTGGGCTGCTTGAAAAAATTCACAGGGGTTCTAATAGCATCGCTAGTTAGTTAGTGCTAGTTCAGTCATGTCCGACTCTTTGCAACCCTGTGGACTGTAGCCTGCCAGGCTCCTCTATCCATGGGATTCTCTAGGCAAGAATACTGGAATGGATTGCCATTCCCTTCTCCAAGCATTGTTAGTGGTGTCAATTTTGATCATATTCAATTCGACCAAGTTTCTGTCCTGATTGAGTGAAATGAATCTAGTATTAAAGGTATTTTATGCAGCTATGATTATACATGGCCCCTTGGCTTTTGCATCAGTTCAGTTCAGTTCAGTNACTTTTTCGCTCTCCTCCTTCACTTTCATCAAGAGGCTTTTTAGCTCCTCTTCACTTTCTGCCATAAGGGTGGTGTCATCTGCATATCTGAGGTTATTGATATTTCTCCCAGCAATCTTGATTCCAGCTTGTGCTTCTTCCAGTCCAGCATCTTTCATGATGTACTCTGCATATAAGTTTAATAAGCAGGGTGACAATATACAGCCTTGACATACTCCTTTTCCTATTTGGAACCAGTCTGTTGTTCCATGTCAAGTTCTAACTCTTGCTTCCTGACCTGCATACAGATTTCTCAAGAGGCTGGTTAGGTGGTCTGGTATTCCCATCTTTTTCAGAATTTTCCACAGTTTATTGTGATCCACACAGTCAAAGGCTTTGGCATAGTCAATAAAGCAGAAATAGATGTTTTTCTGGAACTCTCTTGCTTTTTTCATGATCCAGTGGATGTTGGCAATTTGATCTCTGGTTCCTCTGCCTTTTCTGAAACTAGCTTGAACATCAGGGAGTTCATGGTTCACATATTGCCGAAGCCTGGCTTGGAGAATTTTGAGCATTACTAACTAGCATGTGAGATGAGTGCAATTGTGCGGTAGTTTGAGCATTCTTTGGCATTGGAATGAAAACTGACCTTTTCCAGTCCTATGGCCACTGCTGAGTTTTCCAAATTTGCTGAAATACTGAATGCAGCACTTTCACAGCATCATCTTTCAGGATTTGAACAGCTCAACTGGAATTCCATCACCTCCACTAGCTTTGTTTGTAGAGATGCTTTTGCATACATTATGTTTAATTCTCACAAACACCCCTGTTGAAACAGTATGATTCCAATCACACCAGGAAACTGAGACTTCAGTAGCATAAGAAATCTATACATGGTTGCAGCCAGTAAGTGGTAAATCGGGGGTTGACATTAGATTTTTTGACTCAAGAACCAGGATATTCTCCACTATCAAGGTGCTTTTGCCCTATTTCACAGATATCAAATGCCTTCAGTCATGTTGTTTAGGGTTCACTATTTCTTGCTTTCAAAATATTTCCATAAAAATATCAATATGTAGAAAATTATGAGCCAATTTAATAGCAGCTATCAACCCTCATTGAGTTCCCTTCCATAGGGCCAAGCATCTTATATGAGTAAGGTTGGAAACATTCTCCCTAGTATAATGAAATCCAAAGTCAGAGCCTAATTTACTTGCCCAAGTAGATGACAAAGGTGAAAAACATTAGGCAAGGATATAACTCAAGCCCTGCTTACTCTAAAAAGCCTGTTCTCTCAACTACTTCATATAATGATTCTCAACATCAAAGCCTTAAACAAACAACATAGGAGCTTCATGTAAGAGTTTATTTTAAGGGAATGGAGAAGACTTTATACAGAGCTGATATTAGAGATAAGTCTGAAAGCATAAGAGAGACTTGAAAGCAAATGAACAGTGAGAGGAATCTGAATGCTCACTCATTTATCCGCTCATTCGTATGTGTTCTATGGAGCTAATACTCTGTTCCAAAGATTGTGCTGGTGATCAGATGAACACAATAGCCACAATCTATGCCCTTGTGTGGCCTGTAGCCCCTGGGAGAGAAGACAATAGTTGAACAAATACACCAGTAACTGAACTCGCGGCCAATTCTTTGAGTGCTATGTAGGACACAAAATACACTATGGAAAAAGAACAAGAGGGGATTTTACTTAGTGAGAATCAAGGATGGCTTCTTTGAGGAAGTGACATAAAAAACTGAGCCCACTTCCCTGGCAGCTCAGACTGTGAAGAGTCTGCCTGCAATGCAGGAGACCAGGTTCAATCCCTGGTCAGGAAGGTCCCCTAGAGAAGGGAATGGCTCCCCACTCCAGTATTCTTGTCTGGAGAATTCCATGGACAGAGGAGCCTAGCAGGCTACAGTCCATGGAGTTGGAAAGAAGAGCACGCAACTGAGCAAATTTCACTTTCACTTTTCAAACTTTTAAGAATGGAGAGAAGATTGTTCCAGTCAGAGGAGTCTGCAAAACTCTGAGATGAAGAAAGAAAGTCAACAAGAGGGACCCTGGTGTATAAGTAGGAGAAAAGCCCAATTGCCAGGAAGCAGGCGACTCAGGGCCTCTGGGCCATGCTTGGAAATTTCAGTTTCATTCAGAGGACAGTAGGAAGCCATTAAAATGTTTCACCAGACAAGTGAAATTCTCCAATTTTTATTTCTATGTCAATCTGGCCACTCTGTGAAGAACAGATATGGGAAGGCCAATTAAAAGGTTACAGCTGTGATCCACGTAAAAGTACTGACGGGTTGTCAGGGCGGTGGCTGTGGAGATGGCCAGAAGGAGAGAGATGATTTTAAGACAGAACTGACAGTTTCTGCTGATGGATGAGATATGGGAGGAGGAGGAGAAATACAGAGAGGGGAATGAAATCAAGGATGGCCCCAGCTTTCTGAATTGAACAACTGAGTGCAGGGGCATTTACCAAGATGGGGAAGAGGCGGTAGGGATGGGGCAGATGAGACGGGTGTGGCAAATGGGTGTGGAGGGGTGAGGAGAGTGAAGACATCTGTTACTTATGGGGACTACTTTGTCTGAATGTAAAATGACATGCTACCTGTAAGATTTAGGCCCATGAACTGTACTGGATGAAAACAAGTCATAGCAGCCCATGTCAAGTAAGGAGTAAATTGGCTGANATGGGTGTGGAGGGGTGAGGAGAGTGAAGACATCTGTTACTTATGGGGACTACTTTGTCTGAATGTAAAATGACATGCTACCTGTAAGATTTAGGCCCATGAACTGTACTGGATGAAAACAAGTCATAGCAGCCCATGTCAAGTAAGGAGTAAATTGGCTGAGAGTCACACCTGCACTAAATTCACATTCGGCTCCCAAGTCACCCTCACCTAGCTCAGATGTCCATTTGGCATGACGTCCTGGAGTATCCAGTGATGATGCCAGAATCGATTCCGCATATAACCAACAAAGAAAATAATAAAAATTAACAATGCAGAACTGCAGAATGAACTCAAGTTCTGAGTGGTAGAGACACGTTTGACAGTCAAGAGGGAAAACCATAAGAAGCAGGAATACCTTCCGAAGAGAGAGGAGAATAGCAGAAGAAAACTTTCTATAGACAGTGACATATATACTGGTCTTGTAAAGGGATCAGAATTAACCAGGGGAGAGGACAATAAACAGCATTCTTGGCAGAGTGAAGAGGAAGAACAAAGATGGAGGTACAGGTGCATTTGGCATATTTTTGTGACAGAACATGTGGCTTTGAGAGCAGGCAAAGGGAGGGATTTGGGGTGGAGGGATAATGTGTTTGAGGTCAGGTTGTAACAATTTATCAGTACTATGCCATATTATTCATTCTACTTCTAATCAACAATATATGCACCACCATATATTGATATATATATGGTATATGGATATATATCTCCCATCACTCTTTTTATTTCTCCTCTTTCTCTCTCTCATATACACACACATACAGTTCTGTGATGCTGTTTCACATCTTAATGTTGCTAATTCCTCCTTGTCTGTACCTGGAGACAAGAAAAGTAAGGGAAAGAAAGGTTATGTGGATAAATTGTTCCCGAATGCAGCTAAAGATAGCTCTGAACAGGTGGATCTCGGTGACAGCAGCTTTTGCAATTCAGAACATCATTTCTTTCCCATTTTCATCAAGACCACCCAGCCAACATCATTTTATCCCTTCAAATCATTCTAACATCATTGCCAGATTCATCTTCTGGGGAAAATCAAGTGAATATCACATCATTCCCCTGTTAAGAATCTTTCCCTAGTTCTCTAAGCCCATCAAGGAGCTCCTGCAGTTCTCAAAAGCCACAGAGCCCACTAGAGGGTAAATCACTATAAAGGGGAAAAACTCCTCTTAAAATTTTAAGATGAAATGGAAATATACAAGGAAGGGAATCGAATAAATACATTCACCTGGATCTGACTCACATAGTATTTGTAGATAAGCACATGTTTGATGGTCTCTGAACTCATGGATGGGGGATGATGGCCTGGAAGAGAATTGTCTATCAATACAATCATTTAATGTGTTTGTTGCTTTGGAAGATGATACATGGGAGGAAACCTGAGACAGGTGGTTGTACTATATTTACACCTCACTGCTGTTTTTCCTTCATAATCAAAAGTGACACTTCCAGGGATAACTTCTATCTTCCGGTGCAGCTATGAGCAAAAAGGCTGCTATGAAGCCCCCAAGCACACCACTGGCCCCTAAAGATGGACCATTGACTGGTGGCTCGTACAGCAGTGCAGCCCAGTAGAACCTCCTGGAGTGATGGACGTGTTCTCCCTCTGTGCTGCCCTCCTGTGTAACTGTGAGCCACATGGAGCAACTGAGCAGTGGAACTGTGGCTAGTGCCACTGAGGAACTGAAATTTTAATTTTATTTAATGCAATTAATTTACATTTGAATAGGCACTTACGGCTAATGCTACCACATTGAACAGCATAGTTCTACGCCTACCAAGGTCCTTTTTCCTAGTTCTGCATCTCCTCTTTGTGTGTGTGTGTTATACGAGTGGTTGTATTTCTTTTCAGAGTCTGCTCTAACAAATAACGACAAAGTGAGTAGCATAGGGCTCCCTTGTTGGCTCAGTGGCAAAGTATCTGCCTGCAGAGCAGGAGATGCGGGTTTGATCCTTGCATCAGGAAGATTCCCTGTAGGAGGGTATGGCAACCCACTCCAGTATTCTTGCCTAGAGAATCCCATGGACAGAAGAGTCTGGCAGGCTACAGTCCATAGGGTCTCAAAGAGTCGGACAGGACTGCAGTGACTGAGCATGCATGAATAGCATGTAATAACAGAAATATGTTTACTGTCATGGAGCCAGAAGTCCACAGTCTGGTTGTCAGCTCCGGTTCCTTCTGCAGGATTTAAAGGAGAGTCTATTGCCTGTCTGTCCCCAGGTGCTGGTGGCTGGCAGGAGTCCTTAATGGTCCTCAGCTAGCAGGTGCATCATTCCCATCTCTGCTTCTGTCTTCACATCGCCTCCTCTACTGTCTCTCATTCTGTGTCTCAAGCCTCCCTTTCTCTCTTATAAAGAGACATGGGTGTTGGATTTAGGGTCAGTCCTAAATCCACAACAATCTCATCTCAAGATCCTCAACTTAATTATATCTGCAAAGACCCTGTTTCCAAACAAGATGATGTTGACAGTCACCACAGATTAGGACTTGGACATGTCTTTTGCAGGGACACCATGCAATCCTAACAGCAGTATTCTGGCACTTTCTTCCACAAGTAGGCTTTTGTATACTTGCACACGGACACAAATCTTCCCAGGTGGCTCAGTGGTAAAAAATCTGCCTGCCAATGCAGGAGACACAGGAGATGCCGGTTCCATCCCTCTGGGTGGGGAAGATCCCCTGGAAGGGAACATGGCAACTCACTCCAGTATTCTTGCCTGGAGAATCCTACCGATAGAGGAGCCTGGAGAGCTACAGTTCATGGGGTCGCAGAGTCAGACCCGACTGAGCATGCTTGTACACATAGGGACACAAATTACCTTCCCAAACAACAATTTGCATGTTTTTCCTCATGGTATCCAAAACCACATGTCTCTTACCCCCAGGACAATCCCTCTTCATGCTACAGCTTCCCTATGTTGAACTATTTTGATTCTTTTACATTCAATCAATTACATTTTTAGGTATTTTCCAATATTAAAAGTGAGTCGCTGCTTGGAATAGACAAATAACAGTGAAACAGAGGTCTCAGGACACTCTGAAAACACTCACTGAGTATCTCTCCTACCCTTTTCAGATCCTTCACTTGGAAAAAGATTAAGTGTTATGCAAATAGCACCCAGATTTGCAGGTGAGATTCCTTCTTTCTCAGGTGCAGGAGGACATGTGGACCCTTTCTGCCTCTCTGTGTGCGGAGGGGCAGTTACAGACACTGCAAGACTGTGGTTCCAGGGAAGAAAGGTGCCCTGCCCCATCCCTAGTCCCCGAGGGTGGAAGCCATTGGTGGGGTAAGAGTTGGCATAATCCCTGTTGTCTCCTCTGAGGTAGGATGAACAGGCCAGTTGGCTCTGTTCTTGGTAACGACTCTAAATATAGCAAGCTGGCACAGTTTTTAGACAGAGATTTCTCACAAGAACTTGGCAAACATTCCATGTTTCCTTTGCTGCAATATGTAGAATTGATATTTCTGACAAAATTGCTCACACATCTTAGTGTAACCTGTTTAGTAGTTATACTTTGTTATTTTTTTTTTCCCAAGCAAAAGGAAGAAAATCGTTATTAATTATATGGTTTTGGAGGCTGGGGAGGGGAATCTGACCACAGGTCCCCTGGAAAATCAAGGCCTGACAAGTTGTCCTTGCTGGGGTCTCTCACAGCAAACCTTCTATCCAGCGTCCTCCCCATCCTTGAATTACAACCACATATCCACAGTAATGCTGGAATTGAAAGACCCCAACTAGCTCAGAGGTTCCACCTTTCCATTCATTCTGCACCACCCTACCAACTTCATCTTCTAAAATACAAAGGCTAATATGTAAATATTAGCATCCAAGTGAAAGGAAGGTCCTTGGCAAATAATATACTTTTCCCCCCTCACTTTGCCTTATATTTGAAATATTTAACTAAATCTTTTAAAATAAATTGATAAATATTAAACTGAGTCTCAAATATAATATTGAGGACTAAAGCCACTCCCTCACACATAAATGATTAAATTGATTTTTTTAAAACTTCATTTAAAATTAAAAAACTTGGAGTTCCCTCAAATTCCAAATTCCTTTGCCCAACACTCAAGATTCTAAAGCTTCACACTCTCCTTTCACTGACTTCATCTCTCGACTCTGACCTTTATAAATCATATTATTCTTGTTTAGTTATCAAACAACTATCATTATTGTCAATGGCTTTATAAATTCTCTTATTTAGTTTTAAAAACCATCCTATGAGATGGTTGTTATTTTTCCCATTTTACAGATGAAGAAAAAGATAGTTAGAAGTGTATCTTTGTTCAGAATCACACAACTGATAAGTAGAAAAGCAGGAGTTTGAAGCCATTTGATATCAAAATTCACATTGATAACCTAAGCACATCAGGCACAATTATGGTCGCACTCAGTCATTTCCTACTCTTTGCAACTCCATGGACTGTAGTCTACCAGGCTCCTCTGTCCATGGGATTCTCCAGGCAAGAATACTGGAGTGGGTAGCCATTCCCTTATCCAAGGATCTTCCCAACCCAGGGATCAAACCCATAAACAAAGGTAGTGTTCAAAATCCAGAAGTTACCAATGATAACTATCTGTGATTGTTCTGTCCTGACTCCCTGCTGTGGAAGGTCCTGTCTTGAGTTTATGAGTACTGTAAGTCCCCTGAAAGCCAGTGGCAGGGATTCTGTTTGCTATTGTTGCATAACAAATTATCCCCAAACTTACCAGCTTAAAATAACATTTTATTATACTCACATTTCTCTGTCTGAAATTCAGACAAGGCACAAGGACATGGCTTATCTCTGCTCCATGACATTTAAGACTTTACTTGGAAAGACTCAAAGGCAATGTGGTGACTCAATAGCTGGAGATGGAATCATTTGAAAGTGCAACTATCTGTCCAAGATGGCTTACTAGCAAGACTGCCCACTGATGCTCTCTGTCAGCTGGGCCTTTAGCTGGGAGTATTGGTCAGAGCACCTATTCATGGCCTCTTCAACATGGTTTGTGTAACTAGACTTCCCACATGCAGACTGGCCTTCCTAGAATGAACATCTCAAGAGAACCTGAAGAAACTGCATGGTGTTCATATGTAGGAGATGTGGGCTTGATCCCTGGGTCAGGAAGATCCCCTGGAGAAGGAAATGACAACCCACTCCAGTATTCTTTCCTGGGAAATCCCATGGCTGGAGGAGTCCAGTGGGCTACAGTCCATGGGGTCACAGAGTCAGAAACAACTTAGCAGCTAAACAACATCAAGGAAGTCCTTGGGCCTGTTCATTTCAAAGAGAGGGAACATAGACCCCACCTCTTGACTGAAGGGGTGTCACAGATTTGCTAACATATTTTAAAATCACTAAATCAGTATCACCCATAATGAAAGAAAAATCTTCGGGAGAGGCTGAACACCAGTTCCTGAAATTCAAGTACTGTAGGTGATGTCTATACAAATGCTGAAATCACCACAATGAGGCTAGTATTTGGAGCAAAAAGGAAACCTATCAACCAGCTGTCAAAGTCTTCAGAAAAGAAATATGAAGGAATTTCTGGATGGTGGCAACAGGGTGTAGTACATGGCAACAACACGNTAACTAAATCTTTTAAAATAAATTGATAAATATTAAACTGAGTCTCAAATATAATATTGAGGACTAAAGCCACTCCCTCACACATAAATGATTAAACTGATTTTTTTAAAACTTCATTTAAAATTAAAAAACTTGGAGTTCCCTCAAATTCCAAATTCCTTTGCCCAACACTCAAGATTCTAAAGCTTCACACTCTCCTTTCACTGACTTCATCTCTCGACTCTGACCTTTATAAATCATATTATTCTTGTTTAGTTATCAAACAACTATCATTATTGTCAATGGCTTTATAAATTCTCTTATTTAGTTTTAAAAACCATCCTATGAGATGGTTGTTATTTTTCCCATTTTACAGATGAAGAAAAAGATAGTTAGAAGTGTATTTTTGTTCAGAATCACACAACTGATAAGTAGAAAAGCAGGAGTTTGAAGCCATTTGATATCAAAATTCACATTGATAACCTAAGCACATCAGGCACAATTATTGTCGCACTCAGTCATTTCCTACTCTTTGCAACTCCATGGACTGTAGTCTACCAGGCTCCTCTGTCCATGGGATTCTCCAGGCAAGAATACTGGAGTGGGTAGCCATTCCCTTATCCAAGGATCTTCCCAACCCAGGGATCAAACCCATAAACAAAGGTAGTGTTCAAAATCCAGAAGTTACCAATGATAACTATCTGTGATTGTTCTGTCCTGACTCCCTGCTGTGGAAGGTCCTGTCTTGAGTTTATGAGTACTGTAAGTCCCCTGAAAGCCAGTGGCAGGGATTCTGTTTGCTATTGTTGCATAACAAATTATCCCCAAACTTACCAGCTTAAAATAACATTTTATTATACTCACATTTCTCTGTCTGAAATTCAGACAAGGCACAAGGACATGGCTTATCTCTGCTCCATGACATTTAAGACTTTACTTGGAAAGACTCAAAGGCAATGTGGTGACTCAATAGCTGGAGATGGAATCATTTGAAAGTGCAACTATCTGTCCAAGATGGCTTACTAGCAAGACTGCCCACTGATGCTCTCTGTCAGCTGGGCCTTTAGCTGGGAGTATTGGTCAGAGCACCTATTCATGGCCTCTTCAACATGGTTTGTGTAACTAGACTTCCCACATGCAGACTGGCCTTCCTAGAATGAACATCTCAAGAGAACCTGAAGAAACTGCATGGTGTTCATATGTAGGAGATGTGGGCTTGATCCCTGGGTCAGGAAGATCCCCTGGAGAAGGAAATGACAACCCACTCCAGTATTCTTTCCTGGGAAATCCCATGGCTGGAGGAGTCCAGTGGGCTACAGTCCATGGGGTCACAGAGTCAGAAACAACTTAGCAGCTAAACAACATCAAGGAAGTCCTTGGGCCTGTTCATTTCAAAGAGAGGGAACATAGACCCCACCTCTTGACTGAAGGGGTGTCACAGATTTGCTAACATATTTTAAAATCACTAAATCAGTATCACCCATAATGAAAGAAAAATCTTCGGGAGAGGCTGAACACCAGTTCCTGAAATTCAAGTACTGTAGGTGATGTCTATACAAATGCTGAAATCACCACAATGAGGCTAGTATTTGGAGCAAAAAGGAAACCTATCAACCAGCTGTCAAAGTCTTCAGAAAAGAAATATGAAGGAATTTCTGGATGGTGGCAACAGGGTGTAGTACATGGCAACAACACGCATGGGTAGAAGATGTCTTAACCAGATGGTAGTTATTATTAAATATAATCAGGAATAGTCATAATCTGTTTCCTCCTGCCTCCTCAAAGGAGGAGACATTTTCCTCATTATAGTAGATGTGTAATGATCTGCCAAGGCAATGGGCCTCCCAGATATGTCATCCTTACCTCTGTTCCCTGTGACATTTGGAAAGAGGAGAATGACAGGACTCTCCGAAAGGGCTGCAACAGATTCAGTGTCCTCTGAGAAGAGCCAGCGTTCAGGTTAGGCAGAGACAAGAGAGTTGTGTGATAGCCTCAGAGTTATTTCACAACAGAACCCAGGCTACAGAGGTTCCAGTAAAGTGAGTTAGGAGGGAAGACAGCGAAAGAAGGAAGAGTTATAGAAGATGAAATTTAGCAGTGTTTGCGGTTGCAAGTAAAAGGAAAAAAGCACATAGAATTAAATCAAAAGGACATTTATTGTATCTAACAAGAAATCTTGACAGAGACTGGTCCTGGATCCCTTTGATTCTACCAGTCTGTCATCTACTATGTGTAGCAATGTCTTTCTTCATAATATAAGTATGTCTGTCCCATGTCACATCCTTGGAAATCAATATATACTCTTGAAGCAAAGTGAGAAGAAGCAAAAGAGACTTTTTTCCTCACTTGCCTTTTTTTTTTTTTTAAATGAGGAAGGAAAGCTTACCCATAAGCCTTCAGCTGACTTCCCTTAAATTCCACTGTCACACTTTCATCCCTACATCAATCACTGGCATAGAGGACGAATGATCATGCCTTAAAACAGTGATTCACCTCATAGGCTGGACAGATTGCTACCCAAACAACAAAATCATGTCAGCTAGGAAAAAGCAATGGCTGCTAGGAAGACAATCAACAATATCACTCATGGCTGATGGATGGAGCTTCAAGTAATGAGATCAGTTCAGTCCAGTCACTTAGTCGTGTATGACTCTTTGTGACCCTGTGGACTGCAGCACACCAGGCTTCCCTGTCTATTACCAACTCCCAGAGCTGCTCAAACTCATGTCCATCGAGTTGGGGATGCCATCCAACCATCTCATCTTATGTCATCCCCTTTTCCTCCTGCCTTCAATCTTTTATGGCATCAGGGCCTTTTCTAAAGAGTCAGTTCTTCACATCAGGTGGCCAAAGTACTGGAGCTTCAGCTTCAGCATCAGTCCTTCAAATGAATATTCAGGACTGATTTCCTTTATGATGAACTGGTTGGATCTCCTTGCAGTCCAAGGGACTCTCAAGAGTCTTCTCCAACACCACAGTTCAAAAGCATCAATTCTTTGGTGCTCAGCTTTCTTTATGGTCCGATTCTCACATCCATACATGACTACTGGAAAAACCATAGCTTTGACTAGACAGCCCTTTGTCAGTAAAGTAACGTCTCTGCTTTTTAATATGCTGTCTAGGTTTGTCACAGCTTTTCTTCCAAGGAGCAAGCGTCTTTTTATTTCATGGCTGCAGTCACCATCTGCAGTGATTTTGGAGCCCAAGAAAATAAAATCTGTCACTGTTTCCATTGTTTCCCCATCTACTTGCCGTGAAGTGATGGGACCAGATGTCATGATCTTAGTTTTTTGAAAGTTGAGTTTTAAGCCAGCTTTTTCTCTCTCTTCTTTCACTTTCATCAAGACGCTCTTTAGTTCCTCTTTGCTTTCTGCCGTAAGAGGGCCACAATGAGAAGATGGAATGTTAAAACATCAGGAGACTTAGGAAGCCCTCAGTTTACCCAAGTGTGAAAATAAGGGTATGTACTCACTAATCTCCAAGGTCCCTCCAAAGATGAGAGCCTAATCTTTTATCAATGACTTTATCATACTCATACCTTTTCTTTTACTGTGGCTATTTCCCCATATTTTATCTATCAGATTATCGGCACTCTGACAGCAGGGGCCTTATTTGCTTTGTCTTTATATTCTACATGATCAGTAAATAGCTGAGGGTGAAGGCAATGCCTAGCACTCTTCAAAGCTTTGTGACTTTCTTTGTGAGATCAACCTGGTCTTCTCTCAGTACTTCCCCAAAGTGAGAGATAAAAGCAAGACTTGATCATTGTTTCCCTATGTATCGAGCAGCCATCATGTAATTGCTGTTCTTGTGGAATCCAAGAAAAGTGTAAGAGCCAATGGCATAAACAACTCTGACAAAAACAGGCTAGAACATGGAACCCACGCTGCATCTTTAGACAGGAGCGCTGGGCTTCTTTCACTGTAGCCTGGAGAAATGTATCCTGACAATGGCCTGGACACGAGAGATTTACTTTTCTGTCTGTGGGCTGAGTTGTAAAGGGCTAGTGGATGACTGGGACTTCCCTGGTGGCTCAGACGGTAAAAGAATCTGACAGCAATGTGGGAGACCTGGGTTCAATCCTTGGGTTGGGAAGATCCCTTGGAGGAGAGCACAGAAACCCACTCCAGTATTTTGCCTGGAGAATCCCCATGGACGGAGGATCCTGACAGGCTACAGTCCATGGCATCACAAACAGGTGACCCAAAACAAGACTGTGGATGATGCTCAGTGGATGACTGAGAGAAGGTGACAGACAGAGAGAGGAGCAATGGAAGAAGAGGCGAGATAGTCTTTTTTGAACATGTCTTTTTGGTGGCATAGGACAACTCGCAAATTTGATTATCGTTTGGACTTAGCCAAACAATCAATAACCTCAGATATGCAGATGACACCACCCTTATGGCAGAAAGCGAAGAGGAACTAAAAAGCCTCTTGATGAGAGTGAAAGAGGAGAATGAAAAAGTTGGCTTAAGGCTCAACATTCAGAAAATGAAGATCATGACATCCGGTCCCATCACTTCATGGGAAATAGATGGCGAAACAGTGGCTGACTTTATTTTGGGGGGCTCCAAAATCACTGCAGATGGTGATTGCAGCCATGAAATTAAAAGAAGCTTACTCCTTGGAAGGAAAGTTATGACCAACCTAGATAGCATATTCAAAAGCAGAGACATTACTTTGCCGACTAAGGTCCGCCTAGTCAAGGCTATGGTTTTTCCTGTGGTCATGTATGGATGTGAGAGTTGGACTGTGAAGAAAGCTGAGCACTGAAGAATTGATGCTTTTGAACTGTGGTGTTGGAGAAGACTCTTGAGAGTTCCATGGACTGCAAGGAGATCCAACCAGTCCATTTTGAAGGAGATCAACCCTGGGATTTCTTTGGAAGGAGTGATGCTAAAGCTGAAACTCCAGTACTTTGGCCACCTCATGCAAAGAGTTGACTCATTGGAAAAGACTTTGATGCTGGGAGGGATTGGGGGCAGGAGGAGAAGGGGACAACCGAGGATGAGATGGCTGGATGGCATCACTGACTTTATGCACATGAGTTTGGGTTACCTCCAGGAGTTGGTGATGGACAGGGAGGCCAGGTGTGCTGTGATTCACAGGGTCGCAAAGAGTTGGACACGACTGAGCGACTGAACTGAACTGAACTAAAACCATCATTATTAGTCAGAGGATTTTTAGTTACGGATTCACAATTTTTAAAACTTGCTGGAGCCTCTTTCCAGTTGGCTGGTTTCCTGTGAGATTCAAATAGAAATAATCAGATAGAATGAATACTTGTTACATTAGAGAATATATGTATTTTTAAATTTAACTCAGTGTTAGAAATTTGATATTACAGTTTCCAAAGAGTATAAGCACAGTTGGACAGAAACTTGCAGAATCCCATAATCCCAAAGATAGAAAAGGCTTTAAAGATCATTAACTCCAACCACACTCTCAGTGTTTGGATTTCCTCTACCAGCAACCTTGCAACATCATCTTGTTTTGAAGTTTGAGCATCTTCAATGATGGAAAGTTCACCATCTTTCAAGGCAGCGCATTTTATCCATGGGGCTCCAGACAATTAAAGAAGTCTTCTTTCCATTAAATATGAATGAATGAATGCTGAATGCTAAGTCAGTTCAGCCATATCTGACTCTTTGTGACCCTGTGAACTGTAGCCCACCAGGCTCCTCTGTCCATGGGATTCTCCAGGCAGGAATACTGGAGTGGGTTGCCATGCCTTCCTCCAGGGGATCTTCCCAACCCAAGGATTGAACCTGTGCCTCTTACACCTCTTGCACTGTCAGGCAGGTTCTTTACCACTAGCGCCAAGACCCAGACTATTAAAGAAATCTTTCTATTAAATATATGACTCTATGAAGCTTTCTCCTAGTTTATCGTTTTAACTACTGAGCAAGTTTAATTTTCTTCCTTGTGATGGTCCTTCAGTTTGGGAAAATAGTAGCATGATTTTTCTAAATCTTTTTACTATCATGCCACTTGGATATAAATGGGTCTTTCTGGATTCCTTTTAACGTACAGTGCCTACAAATGCTCAAGATTATTATGTGAGAAAACAAGAGAAGATCTTATCCTCTTGCATCTGAAATGCTCCATGTTTGTAGTTGCTATATTGACAAGCAATAATCTGTGGCATTATCAAAATACAATATTGTCTCTTACCTTTCCATTAAAATGTAATCAGTGATGGTAAAAAAAAATGATATTTTTCTTACCCTTAAGTAACAGACATTCCTAAGGTACTTTTAGTTACAAACATAGACTCAGTTCAGTAACGAAAATGTCCATTTCAAGACAGGAATCAAAATCATCAGCTTGGTCAAACACTTGGTCCTTTCCACTTCCTCAGCTGGGGTCAGCTGCAGGCTGGAAGCCGCAGCAGGAAAGGGTAGTGACTTCTTGTGCTTATAACTAGTGCTGGGGGGTTAGTTGGCTTCTCTGTTTCTCCACTTGTCAACTAACTTCTGACCTTTACACAGTTAGAGTGGATAAGATGAAAGGAAATATCTTCAGCCATAATCTGCTCGCTCTCTCTAGGCTTAATAGGTGTTTAATCCTTTGTGTGTGTGTGGGGGGTGTGTGTGTGTGTGTTTGTGCACTTTGGGTTGAGAATTCCATCTCTGAAGACCATTTTCCTGAAAATCTCTTGGCCCTCCTACTTGTATCTCTACTTTGACTTGTCCCAGTGATTATTACATGACACCTTTCCTTAACCTCTAGAATCCACATTCTTGCTGCTGGGGACCTTCTTCTTACACAGGTAGATGGATTAAACAGGATTCAAGGGAACCTTACATTACCTCTTTCTCTTCTGTGAGGCCCACCTATGGTCCACTCCTCACCTCAATAAACTTTGGGTGTAGAAACTAGTTTCCTGTAGCCACCCTGAATCACGGAAAGGAAGCTACAAAAAAGAAGCCCATGTTCTCTGGGCAGAGAACCAAAAGTGGTGATCATAAAAATCCTCAGGTATGAGTCGGGTACCAGTAATTCCCCACCAACACCACCTAGTATTATAGTGAGCACAATGAAGTTCTCCAAATGGCTTCATGGAAGCTCCCCCCAGGGGAGCTGGCTGGAGACAAAATTAAAGCTTCACACTGTTTCATACTCATAAACACATAACATGAGATCTTATTAGCCATCTTATTCCTTCAGGCCATATTGAATGTAGTCTTTGCCATCATCCCTGTGGCAGACTGCCAATGTTCTCCAAAATCTGTTCTTCCTTTCTTCTTGTTAAAAAAGGTTCTATCTTTCCCATTACCTTAAGTGGCAGGATGCATTTTTCCTGCCTCCCTTGCAGCTAGGTGTGATCCTGGTACTAATTAATTTCTGATCAATAGGATGTAAGCCGGGGAAGGCAATGGTACCCCACCCCAGTACTCTTGCCTGGAAAATCCAATGGACGGAGTAGCCTGGTGGGCTGCAGTCCATGGGGTCGCTAACAGTCGGACAGACTGAGCGACTTCACTTTCACTTTTCTCTTTCATGCATTGGAGTAGGAAATGGCAACCCACTCCAGTATTCTTGCCTGGAGAATCCCAGGGATGGGGGAGCCTGGTGGGCTGAGGTCTATGGGGTCACACAGAGTCGGACACGACTGAAGCTGTCTCTTATACACATCTANTCACTTTCACTTTTCTCTTTCATGCATTGGAGTAGGAAATGGCAACCCATTCCAGTATTCTTGCCTGGAGAATCCCAGGGATGGGGGAGCCTGGTGGGCTGCCATCTATGGGGTCACACAGAGTCAGACACAACTGAAGTGACTTAGCAGCAGCAGCAGCAGGATGTAAGCAGAAGTGGAGTATCCTTGTCATTCCATATGTTTAAAAGGAAACCACGAGGTTAAATTCCAGTTAAGATGGAGTAAGCATACCCCACACTATCTCTCTTACTTATTACAATGGAAAAGTCTGGGCAAAGTATATAAAGCAACTACCAGAGGACTCTGAAAAGTATCTAAGAGCTCGAGGACTGGGTAAGAAGTTCAGGACCCTAAAAGAAACCAACAGTGTTGCTACAGTTTGTTTTTGCCTCTCATATATGTTGACTTGGGCTCTGGATCAGCCCCAAAATGGAATCACAAACAGGAAGCTCCAAAAGAAGCCCATGTTCTCTTGGCAGAGAACCCAAGAGTGGTGGTTACAAAAATCTAGGCATGTGTCAAAACTCATAGGACTATACAACCCCAAAATGAACTTTACCACATGTAAATTAAAAATAACTTTTAAAAACAAAATAATTTTCCCTGAACATTCTTATCCAATGCTTCAGAAAACTAGCATAAAATGGAGCCATTCTGCCAATGCAGGCAAGGATAACACCCTGCTGCTGCTGCTACTGCTGCTAAGTCACTTCAGTCGTGTCCGACTCTGTGCGACCCCATAGACGGCAGCCCACCAGGCTCCCCCGTCCCTGGGATTCTCCAGGCAAGAACACTGGAGTGGGTTGCCATTTCCTTCTCCAATGCATGAAAGTGAAAAGTGAAAGTGAAGTTGCTCAGTCATNTCCAAAAATCAACCATGCTGCTGCTAAGTCACTTCAGTCGTGTCCGACTCTGTGCGACCCCATAGACGGCAGCCCACCAGGCTCCCCCGTCCCTGGGATTCTCCAGGCCAGAACACTGGAGTGGGTTGCCATTTCCTTCTCCAATGCATGAGAGTGAAAAGTGAAAGTGAAGTCGCTCAGTTGTGTCCAACCCTCAGCGACCCCATGGACTGCAGCCTACCAGGCTCCTCCGTCCATGGGATTTTCATAGACAACAGTAAATGCAGTGTGGCCGCATGTGACTTAAGGCTGTAGTCTGCCAATCCCTGCCTTAGAGTACAGAAATTAAGCCTGCTCATGTAAAATATTCAGTAAGGTAAATAATAAATTAGGGCCTAAAAGAAAGGTATAGAATCTTCTAGTCCTTTAGGAAAACCATCCTATAATGCCTGGACAGTATTGTCTACTTTAAATATATCTACACAGTCTCATTCATTTTTTATCCAAATGTGGTGCTGACCCAATGGTGTGTGTCCCATTGGCGTTCCTGGTGTCTCGATCTACCCCGACTCACAGGACCCCAAATGGTCCTGTAATGAGGCTGTCAGCACCCTGGGGGACTGATTCCTAGGCACCCAGGCTCATGCTACCTTGGGACACAAGAGGCTGATGTAGCCACACCAGGATGAGCCAGATTCATCTTCAGTGAGTGTGCCTGATGGACAAGCTGTCTGAACTGACTCAGAGTAAACATCTCCCTGTGGCCAGTGCAGAAGCAGAGATCTAAGAGGAACCCACGGAACATCCCAGACAGATTCCGGATGTCAGGGAGAGAGCCAGGCAGAGGAGTGAAGGTTTTACAGCCCAGCTCTGGAGGCCCACATTATGAATCTCCAGCAGGGGATGGCTAGACATCAAGTGTGGACAGCTGGATCACACTCAAAGCACACTCAAAGCACACTCAAATCAAAGCACACTTAGAATGTGGACGAACCACCTCCGTGGGTGGTGATGGAGACGCTGTCCCTGTGTCTCCATGGCTGGCAGACCTCCCCCATCCTTTATATCCCAGCCAGGGTAGCTTTAGTGAAGCTCCCAGTGCATCACATGACTTTCCTACCACGAGATCCTGCATTTGTAGTGGGTGCCCACTGTTGCGTGCAAAGCCTGGGAATCCCAAGCTCACTTCTGACACCAACTGCATGTGGAAGTCCCCAAGATCACCCTTCAGTTTCATAATTCAGGACTCACAGAAGTCAGAAAAGCCGTTTTGCTCGTGGTTACAGTTTGCTGCAGTGTTCAGCAAAGGGCAGAGTCCGGGAGAGACCAGGCATGACCGGGCGCAAGCACCCCACTGCCCCTCCCAAGGCAGTCGGGTGGACAGCACTTAGTTCTCCCAGCACTGATGTGACCACATGCTCGGAAATACTGCCAAGCAAAGAAGCTCACCCAGCATTGACTTGCAGAGTTTTTATCAGGGTTCAGCCCCGTGGACTTGGCTGACCACACACAAGATTGATTGCAACCTACAACCTCTCCAGAGGCTGAGTCCAAGGCCCTCCCAGAAGTCACATTGTCAGCACAGACCATTCATCGTGGCTCCAGATAAACGCTTTTGGGCAGGATATTCCAAAGGTGACTCCCAGAATGAGTCAGATCAGGAAAGGTTAATCCCTGACTGCTCAATGTTATAACAAATCGCCACAAAGGCAGGGGCTTCAAACGTTGCAAATGATCCTGTTACAGTTCAGTGGGTCAGAGTTCCAAGATGAGTCTCACCGGGCAAAAATCAAGGTGTCAGCAGAGGGGTTCCTCCTGGAGGCCCCAGGGGAGAATCCACGCCTTGCCACTCCCACCCTCCAGAAGCTCGCACTCCTTGGCTCCAGGCTGCATGGCTCCAATCTTTTGCTCCCATCACCACACCTCTTCTGTCATCAAAGATCTATCTGCCTCCCTCTGAGAGGAACGTGTGCGATTACATCGGCGCACCTGGATAATCCAGGGTCATGAGCCCCATGTCAAGGGTCTTAATCTCACTCACAGAGTCCCTTTGGCCTTCATGAAGTAACGCTTGCAGATTCCAAGGATTAAGATCTGAACATTTTAGGAGGCTCATCAGCCACCATTCTCCCCAACACGCCCAGATCTTCCCTGGGCCACGCCTCTGCAGCCTTCTGGTTTCAGCTTAAACTGTATCAATCAAAGGAGTATTTTTAGGATCCCTCTGTTGAAAGGGGCTCCCGCACCTCTCCCATCCACAGCTCTGCCCTTAGTAGCCCCTCCCTCCTCTTGCTTCTTTCCTTCCTGGCAGTAAGTGTAATGAGAGAGAGTATTTACCTCTTCTATTTTCTCATACTCTCTGCCTCTGTATCCTTGGCCTCTGCTAGTCCAGCACCCAACACCCAGCCTGGCACACAGTATGAACACAATAACTGTTTGTTACATGAATAGATGAGTTGGCAGTTTGTCTTTGAATGGACTCACAAGGCTTTCAGCTGACTGAGAGGCACAGTCGATGGGGAGGAATTTGAGGCTGGAGAGTCCCGAGGTTGACTTCCGGATTTCTCTGTGATTTCTCTACTCTTAGCTTCCCTGAGCCTCCGTGGGCAGACAGTCCTCTTCATGTAATGTACGCAGTGAACACCCACGACCCACCCAGCACATCTGAGGTGTGCAGTCAACACTGGTTCCGGTCCCTTGGGAGCAGTATTGGCACCAAGTGGGGCCTTCAAGAATTTCAAGATTCTTGGGTCCCACCCAGACCAACTGGATCAGAAGAACCCCCAGGGTGGGCCTGGGGATCTTTAACATGCCCTCCAGGGGGTTCTTTGCATGCCCACGTGTCAGAACTCCTGGGGGCCACGTTAGCTCTCTGCACTGCACGTGTTTTTAATTTTATCTGTTGGGCTGTGCTGGGACGTTGCTGTTGCGCCCTGTAGCAGCGGTTGCTCTCTGGGCATGGTGCGCCAGCTTCTTGCCACGGTGTCTTCTCTCGTGTGGAGCACAGGCTCTCAGCACAGGGGGTCAGTACCTGCGGCCCCGGGGCTCTGGAGCACTCAGGCTTCAGTAGTTGGGGCCCGCAGGCTTAGCTGTTCCGCAGCCAGTGGGATCTTCCCAGACGAGGGCTCGAACTGAGTTTCCTATGCTGGCAGGTGGATTCTTTACCACTGAGCCACCAGGGAAGCGCTGGATGTGTTAATACCTTATGACCATGACGTGGTGACTAACATGAATGACTGTTCCTCTGGGTGTCCCTAAATCACCACGCGAATTGCCTGGGGAGACTGACCGAACCCCGGGGACGCTGAGGGCCATGGACGCAGAGGGACCGCCCCGTGGCCACACAGCTTGTCCCTGGCACTACCAGAGTCAGAGTCAGGACTGCCGCTCCCGACCCTCTCTTCTCTGCCCAGCGCCTCTCTCAGTGACGCTTAGGGGTGGAGCTGATGCTTTGGGCATTTTGACTTTTCTTACTTTGGTGGGTGTGCTGATTCTCAAAGCCCCCTGGGTGAAGGGAACCTGATTTCATGTGAGAAAGTGCAGACTTGGGGGTCAGACACTCAGCCTTTCAAGGGCCAGCTCCATCACTGCTGGCTGCGTGACCCCACCCCCAGGGCCGGGCTCCCATTCCCAGCTCATGAAGGATAGGGGCATTGGGTCAACACCTGGCACCTGAAGGCCAAAGGGCCCGGGTCTTCCCAGGCTGAAATCACCCCGACACCAGAGCTCAGGAGCAGTGCATAATAGGGGAACCCGAGGACCCTGCGACCCCAACTACTGGAATTAACTTTTTCCTTTTTTGAACTGAAATAAAATGTGACTTCCCTGGACTTCCCTGGTGGCTCAGATGGTAAAGCGTCTGTCTACAATGCAGGAGACCCGGGTNGGAAAAGACTCTGATGCTGGGAGGGATTAGGGGCAGGAGGAGAAGGGGACGACCGAGGATGAGATGGCTGGATGTCATCACTGACTCGATGGATGTGAGTCTGAGTGAACTCCGGGAGTTGGTGATGGACAGGGAGGCCTGGCGTGCTGTGATTCATGGGGTCGCAAAGAGTCGGACACGACTGAGTGACTGAACTGAACTGAACTGATACAACATATTTGCCATGCCTCCCAAGTGAATCACACCTGAAAATTTAATACTGATAAATATGTTGATAGACCACAGAGAGAGCCACAGGGCACCACTGACCTTTACTACAAGGAGAAAAGGAGAGAATGGAGAATGCTTACTGAAACATGAAGAACTAATAAAACTTTTCAAGTGGAATTTCTATCTAGGCTGAAAGCAATGAATTTAATCATCAAACAAATCATTAATCCATCTAATTATGTCAGGTCTAGCTTATTTTCCCCCATTTTATCCACAAGAAAATAATGGGAGATTTTTCATCAGCGACTTGCTAAAATGCAAATATACACTGTCTCTTGGATTTCTCTGGCATTCTAGTTTTTGAAAAGGCAAATAAAAAGTTAATTTAGTCAACAAAACTTGTTTTTAGTATGCTAAAGTTTGTCTTAGTGGTAAACTTCCTCTACAAGGCAGACAAAAACTATAATGATCAATTCTAAAGTCTTGTTCAGAAGCAAGTGTACCAATCTAGGTTTGCTTAATCTATGCTTAACATTTCTTTTGAAAATCAGAAAAAAACCTTTCTGGGACTTCCCTGGTGGTCCAGTGGCTAAGACTCTGCTCACCCAATGCAAGGGGTCCAGGTTAGATCCCTGGTCAGGGAAATAGACCCCACATGCCACAAATCAAAAATAAAAACTTTTCTTATATCCATAGTTTTCTGGCACATCTTTTCTTTGTTTTCATTCTTCAATAATAATCAAAACAGTTCAATGACCTGACTTTCAAGCTCTCCACAACCATGAAAAATAATCTGGGTTCACATGTCAAAAAAAAAAAAATCACATGTGGTACCTGAGTTTCCTGTCTTTCTAACTCCTTATCCAGCTGAGGTTTCAGTCCTTCATATCAGAAATCATTTACTCTTTATCTCATTCACTCATTCAACACATATCTACTGAAAGTCTCCTATAAGAGCTAAGCTTTGATGAAAGTGTTGAAGAACGAGCAGAGAACCGAAAAGACAGAATTCCCTCAAGGAGTCTACATTTAATCAAATTAAAATATAAAATTATAATAGAGTTTCAGATGGTGACCAGTTGGATGAAGATGTACATTGTAGGGAAGAGGAGGCTTGTATAAGTGTAGGATTAAAATTCTTAAATGGATGGTCAGGAAAGGAGTTACTGGAAAAAAGTTCACAAGAGCAAAGGATTGAAGATGGGGAAAGAGATAGCCATGTATATTTCTGGGATAGAGAGTTCCAGGCAAAGGAAGCAGCAAGGACCAATGCCCCAAGACAGAAACATGCCTGACATGTTGGGTGAACAGTAAGAAGGACAATGTTGTTGGGTGGAATAAATGAGGGGACGAGAACCAGGAGATGAGGACAGGAGGGTGATGGGCAAAAGACTACACAGGAGAGGGGCAGTCACCAAGAAGCTTTATATCACTTGAGCCTCCCTGGGAATTTCCAGGTGAATTTAAGATATAAGTAACATATAGTATTACTCTGACTCCATTCCAGGGGAGTTTCTTTAAAATTTTTTTTTTATTTAGCAAATATTTATAAGTATCCATAATGTGCCAGGTGCTTTGCACGGGACTTTACAAACCTCCCAGGAACCTTACAATCTATTGGGAAATAAGTCTTTATAATTCACAACGGGAGCTTCAGCTTTTACTCTGAGCAAGAAGGTATGCACTGGTTTGAGGAGAGTACTGGCTTTGACTCAGGTTCTAAAGGGATCATTATGGCTGTGTTGCTAAAAATAGATTGTAATAGTTCAGGAAGAAAACCGGGGAAACAATTAGGAGGATATTGAAATAATCTATGCAAATAAAGGATGCTTCAACAAGCATAGTAGTGGAGAGACAGTGCCAGAATCTGGGTACATTAGAGTCTACAGAATGTATGGGCTCCCCAAGTGGGGCTAGTGGTAAAGAACCCACCTGCCAGTGCAGGAGCCACAAGAGACAGGCTCAGTCCCTGGGCCAGGAAAGCCCCCTGGAGAAGCAAACGGCAGCCCACTCCAGCATTCTTGTCTGGGAAATCCCATGGACAGAAGAGTCTGGTGGACTATAGTCCACGGGGTCGCAAAGAACTGGACGTGACTAAAGGACTGAACACCACCACCACCATGACAAGAAAAAGAGGACTCCAGAATGGATCCAAGGTTTCAAGTTTTTGTCTCTCCCCCTGAGGAATCCAAAAGAAAGAGTCATCATTTTCTTAGCTGGAGAAAATAGTGTAGGAGGAGAATCGAGTGAAAAAAAAAAATCAAGGGTTGGGTTTTGGACATTTTAATTTTGAGAAGTTTATTCTATATCCAAGTGCAGGTGATGAATAGGCAAGACTTGGAAAATATCCAGGTGTGAGACAGGAATCAGGGAGTTATAAGCATAGAGACAGAATTTAGAACTGTGAAGCTCTATGAAGTTACCAAGGAAGTGAGTGAAGACTGAAAAAGAAAACACCCAAATTCTAAGTCCTAGGGCACTGGAACACTTAGAACTGAGGAAGACAAGGATAAATCAGCAAAAGAAAAAAGGAAGAAAAGGACTGAGAAGAAGCAGTCAGGAAGGTAGAAAAAGAAGTAACCAGGACAGTGAAGTGTATTAAAGCCAAGTAGAAAATCACACCAAGGAGAATAGAGTGATCGAGAGCCCCTATTAGGAAACGTCAGATAAGGACTAAAGACTGACTATGTGGAGGTCATCTGTGAGCCTTACAATGGCAATTTTGGTGACATGCTGGTCTAAAAACAGAAGTCTGAGACTGGAGCAGCAAGACTAGACATATTTTTCTGTAAACTTGGGAGAACAAGGAAATAAGTTGAATTTTGAATTTCTGTTTTTTATTTTTTAAAGAAGGGAAAAATCACAGTTTTGCATGATAGGAATTAGACAGTAATTATAATTTAAAGGTCTAATTTTAGCGGGAGGGGAGAGAAATTTCTGGAACGTTGTCCTTGAGTAGGTAAGGAAATGGAATCTAGTGAGCAGGTGAAGAGCTGACTTCAGACAGGAGCACAGAGAAACTAGGTGTGCTGCTTCCACCATTTGTTTTTCCTAAGTAAATCACCAGGCCCCTCCTCTTGTATATTATCATCCCTATATGTCACATCTACTGCTCTTTATAAATAAGATTTGAGGTTTTATCCCCTGTCCATCGATCAGGTGAACTGGATCCTTTGTATTCACTGAGATACTTCGTTGTTCCAGGACTGTCCTGAGCATGTGAGATGGAGCTCTGCCCTCATAGAGCTGGTACTACCAATGCACCAGTAGATACACAGATGAAGAAGATAAATTTGGGTGGTGATGAATGCAAAAACAGAGTAAAGAGGGTGGGAGCTTGTTTAGAATGAGCCAAGGGGTCAGGGAAAGTCTTCAACACTTGAGCTGCAATCTAAACTTTGAGAAGGGACCTAGTGTGGGTAAGGGACAGATGCTGGAGCTGGAGGGAGAGATGAATAAAGTTCATCTCTTTCAAAAGAGGAGTTCTTTCAAAAGAAAAGAACAAAGAGAAGTCCAGTTGCCTTAGAGTGTAGTGAGCATGATATAGGGAAGTGATTGAAGAGGTCAGCCAGTAAAGGCTTAGGAAGGTGTTACAGACTGAATGCCTGTGTTCCCCAAAATTCACAAGTTGAAATCTTAACCCAATGGTATTAGGAAGAGGGACTTGGGGGAGGTGATTAGGTCATGAGGGTGGAGCCCTCATGAATGAGATTAATGCTCTTATAAAAAAAACCCTAGAGAGCGTCTTCAAAGATTCCCAGGTGGCTCAATGGTAAAGAATCCACCTGCCAATGCAGGAGATGAAGGAGACTCAGGCTCAATTCCGGGGTTGAGGAGGTCCCTTGGAGTAGGAAATGGCACCAAACTCCAGAATTCTTGCTTGGAGAATCGAAAGGACAGAGGAGACTGGTGGGCTACAGTCCACGAGGTTGCAAAGAGTCACACACGACTGGGCAGCTGAGCACACATGCAGAAAGCTTCCCTCACTCTTTCTGCCATGTGAGGGCACATCAAGTCAGTTCTGAACAAGGAAGCATGCTTTCCCTAGACATTGCATCTGTCAGCACCTTGATAGTAGACTTCCAACCTCTAAAAGTGTGAGAAATAAATACTTATTCATCAAGACACCCAGCCTATGGTATTTTTGTAATAGCAGCCCAAACAGATTAAAACAAAAGGAGACTCAACTTTATGCCAAAGGCACTGGTAAGTCATTAGTGAGTCTTAAGCCTGACCTGCATTCCAATTTTAAAGATATCCTTCTGGTTGCTGGATAGAAAACAGATAGAAAACAGATTGTAAGGGAATCTGGAGGCAAAGGGACCAGGGGACAAATTTCTGCGGTTCTCCATGCAAGATGAGGAGGCTTGTTCAAGATCAGGGGCAGCAAAGATGAAAAGAGGTGGATGAAATTGTTTTCTACTTCAAAGGTTTGACCAGGATGACTTGCTGATGAATTGGATGTGAAGAGTGAGAGAAAAAGAGAAATCAGCAATGATTCCTAAGCTTCTGGCCTGAGTCACTGGGTCAAGCTGTTATTACAGAGATGGAAAAATAACACAGGGTAGATTGGTTTGGGGGAACAGTAAAACCTGCAATTTCATTTTGGATTTAATTTGGAAATACCTATCAAACATTCAAGTGGAAATAGTTACTAGGCAATTAGCCATAATAAATAACAATAGCTGACACTTCTATGGTGTTTACTATGAACTAGGGAAGGTTCTCGGCACTTTATAAACATTAAATCAGCATAGATTGCATTCACATACTGTGTGGGTTCACCTGGGGAGAAAAGGCAGGTGAAGAAGGAGGCTCAGGAAAAAGCCCTGAACACACTAGCATTTAGGGGTCAGCTAGATGCCCTCCTTCCCCACATCCCCAGGTAAAAGTCACCGGTTATAGGCTTTTACATAATAGATCGGAATTCCAAATGCTCTTTGTTGACAATATCTGCACAGACAGCTGCTTGCCTCCTATCTCTTGGTGTGTCTTCCAAAGTCCCAAGCATTAGTGGGAGGAATTCATGTAAATACCAGCTGTATACATAAGCCTTTATGTTTTTTGTTTAAAAAACGATTGTCTCTAAGGATGCTTCCCTCATCTCGGATTGCTGTTTATCTCTATTTGAACCCCCGCCCCCAACAACCTCCGAAATGCACTTCAGTGGGGAAACTTATTAAGTTTCAGCTGGCTCTCTATCACATGTTTGTTATATGCTTCAGGTTGTATATGTCAATTGGGCTTTCTGGAGAAAAATTCAGCTGCCTCCTTCACCAAATTTACAGCTAATTTCTTCCTCTCAGGATAAGTTTTCACTTCCATCAGAACTCTACTAATCTGCTAAGTAACCTTCTCAATTGAATACTAGCGCTGATATATATAATTTGTGTTTTTTCCACTTTACCAAAAGAAAAAAAAAAAAAAACAGAAAACAGAAAACAGCAGTAGTTCCAAGAAAATGGGTTAGGGAGAGTTGGTGACCAGCATGATAGCTGTGTAGGCCAGCACCTCTTTTGAGAAAACAACCATAAAAAGTGTACTATTACTGATGGCTTAGTAGTTGCTTCTATACTGAAAACTAGCCCCTACTATACAAATTTCAGTGCCCTACATTCTTAGGACTAATTTAATAGCACTTACTTGGACCACTTTTAATGATGAGGTCCAAGTGGTTAAATGGTAAGGGTGCATTATCTTTTTCTCCACTGTTTTATTATTTGGGGCGATCAGATTCGGCTTCTATTTATGATCAGCACCAAGAGACATAAAAGGGGCTTTGATTCCAAAGTATATACATAAATCGTGTGGGTTTTTTTTTTTCTTTTTCCTTTTGGAGATGATGAAAGGCCAATATTTTTTCTTTTATGTTTCAACACTAAACAGAAGTCCTTCTGAAAATTTTTTAAATAGCAGTTCTTGTTAATTACAAGTGAAGGCTTAAACAGGGTTTAAATAAGAGGAACCAAAACGATCATGTTGGTGGCAGTACCCCATGTATTATTTCTTATATTGTGCTCCCTTGCATACAAATTCTCTCTCAATCTCGCCCTCTCTTTTTTTCTCTACCTCTCTCCCTCCCTCCCTCTCCCTCTCTCATTGTTTCCAATTTTCAGTCCTTGTCCCTTGACATTTCTGTCTCTGATAGCATCGTTTCTGACCTCTTCCCTGGGGTTTTCCTGCTGGCTTCTCACCGCAGCATCCAGGACGTATCCAACAGGGAAATCATATGGAAAATGAATCTGAAAGTAAGGTTTTGGTTCATCAAGGAGATAATACGAGTCAGAAAATGTCTCATCTAATTCTCTGGATTCTGCCTTATAATCGGCCGTGAAATATTGAACCCCTGATTTTAAATCAGAACCTAAAATGAGTCCAAGATTTAGACATTTAAATAAAAATCTTTAGGGGTTTTCCTCTCCCACATAAATTAATATTTTGATTTTCTGCCAGTTTAGTGAATGGATTTCAGATATGCTGATGAACTGATTTTTTTCAAAAGGACTACAGAAATAAACTACTTTGTATGCCTTTATTTGAGGAAACAGCTTCTAATTAGAAAATTGCTTCATTATTATTTATAACATTTTATAAATTAGGTTTGTGCTATGGTTTCTTCAACCTAAATATTTTACAAATCCTCCTCTATATTTTTAGTTGGAAATACAATACACAGCTACAACATTTTGTGGGAAAGCAACTGATCCCTGAGTTAAGTATTTCAACATTTTAAGGCAATGTAAATATTTAAAACAGATCTAGAAGGATAAACTGGCATAGTTGTATGTTTGTAGAAAGCTCTCAAGAATGTAAAGCTTCTGTGTTGAAGGAAATCTAGAAGTTAGGAACAGCTAGAGGCAAAGGTCCTAATAGATGAACATGGAGTGTTTATCCCAAAGCCAAATCTATCAGGACAGGGCAACAATAGAGGAGATTGGATGAAATTTCACGGGAATAGATGGAGGATAGGGTTTTTGAGGCAGAAGGAAACTCCTTTAGAGAAAACTAAGAGACTTCATCATCTTTTCATTAATTCAGTTTTCCTAACGGCCTGTCCTATAATTTCTAAAACCCGTGAGTTGTTTTGTTCTTTTATAAATAACACATTTAAAAGAAAAATGTCAAATAGCCTGTTCTGAATCTCCTAAGAGAAACACCTGCATCCCTCCCCTGCTAGCTTACAGGAAAGAGGAGGGGAATTCTTCTGACTCAAGAGTGCTTCCTGTCCCCTCCACCCCCACCAAGATAAAAGCCCCAGGGATCAGCTTTCCCAGCTCTCTTGATTTCTGCTTTTTCATACTTGCAATTAATTCATCATCTAACACTTTTTGTTCCATGGACATCTTCCCCAATGAACTATTTCAGGAGTTCAGGAACCGTGTCCGTCTGATTTACTTTTCTTAGTTGAGACACTGTGTAACATAGAGTCAGTTTTCAAGAAATGCCTATTGAATGAAAACAAAAGAGCATGATGTGGAAAAGATACAGGCCCCAAGCAAGATGGAAGGTTGAGAGTGGAGCCACATGAGAAGGGTAATATAGTAACATCATCATCATGGAAGATAACATCAATGCCCTTCTATTAAACGCACACTCTGTGCATTATTGTTGTTGTCATTATTATTATCATCATTACTACTATTTGAGCACAGGCCATGCTATTCATCTGCTTGAGTTTTGAAAGCAGTTCCTACTCGCTCCTGACTCTGTGGACATGAGAATGTTATTTAAGTGGGTTCTCTCTCTCTCTTTCCCTATGAAACGAGAATTCTAATGTTATTTTATCTCTTAGGGCTATTGCATTAAGTAGCTGCTGAGTTGGCTTAGTGTAAAGGCAGACCCTCAGTTGAATAGTGTACATCAAGCACTGGGCTGGAGCTCAGGGAACTCTTTTAGGAATGCTGTACACAGGTGTCATATCCCCATTTTGCAGAAGCTGGAACCACGTGTTTTGCTCTAGGTCATCCAATGATCAACCATAGAACTGGGATTATGCCAAGGTGAGGTATTAGGACTAGTTGCACTGACTCAAAGAAAGTTACTTACCAACTAATTACTAAGCACTGTCATAAGTAAGACCCACTGAAGGTCCAGAAGAGATGGCCCAGGTGGTAAGAGTAAGGCATGGTCAGCCACAACCACCACCTCTATCTTCGGGCACAAACAAGAAGCAGAATCCATCCTCAGGGAAATCAGATTTCAATTAAAAGGAGACTGCTGAGAACATTCAGGAAAAGCTTTTTGATTCAAGGGAGATTGTAACTCTCAGGACTGATTTGGGAAACTGAGAAAGAATGGGCAATGTGGTCAGATACAGATACATGTGAGGAATAAAATCCGTGGGGAAGGTGGTAGCCTGAGAATATTAAATTTTTTAGAAAACCTGGTGTAAACATGGATGAATAAGTGGCCATGCACTCGGATGTTCTGAGGAGTGAAAGAGAGTGCCATACTTGGCAAACCAGGATTTATCATTCCCCTTTGGATAAAGGTTATGATAAGATTGATTATGACAGTCTCAAGCAGCTTGTGATGCTAAGGGTATAAATGTTGGGAATTGGGATGTAGTCATTCTGGTAACACGAAGTTCTCTGCAACCCTAAACATTCTTCTGCAAGGGCAGAAGGGAACCAGAAGAACCATGCCTTGCTGAGGGACCCAGAGTTCCAAGGTGCCAGTTTCATCTACAAATTAGGAATGCCAATAGAAGGGACTCATAGCTTTTATTTTTTATTGTTTTCAGTGTGAAACTATGCAGTGATAATAAAAATATTTTCAGCAAAATATTCAAAATACTCACAGGGGTCACACACTCCAGAACCCTTCAGAGCCCAGAGGATGGTTCCTGACTACTAGTATTTGAGCACCTTTCAAGGGGCAAAGAAAGCAGTGAAGCCCTCTAGTCGTCAGAATGTTTCCAAGCAGCCAATTAAAACACCACAGAGTGAACTGGAGAGAAATATGAGCCATCCTCTGGCCAAGACACTTGCTTCTAATTAAGTAAACGTGTGTACAAGGGTCAGGACTATAACACACAATAGGTGTTCAGTAAAGGCTGGAATTAATTCTAAGCTTAGAGGTTGAATCTTAGCCAAGAGACACTCTTGCTGTAGAAACCGCTATTGGGGACCAGCCCCCCACGTAATATACCACCATCACCTCCACAACCTCTCCCCAAACCCAGGGTACAGAGTTTGGGGAGAAATATCTGGGGTTCAGATTATTTAAACCCTTGTCGACTAAAGATCTTGATCTTTTTCTAAGCATAATGGAAAGCCATTGAAATATTTCATGCTGAGAGATGTGGGGATAGGGTGTCATGTTCAAATTTGCATTTTGGAAAGATTGTTCTGGCTGCAGGGTGTGGAACAGTTCACAGGAGTGGCAGAATAGATCCAGAGATATAAATTATGCTGTGGTTAATAAGTAAAGGCAAGGGATCGGATTAGGATGGACTAGGGTGGTGGAGGTGATGAAGAGAAGTAAAGAAATTCAAGTGAGATTAATGAGTAAATTCAGCCGAACTCAGAGGCAAATTTAGTATAAGGAACTGAAGAGTGGGAAGTGTCAAGAATGATACCATATTAGGAAGGTGTGATGTTCGCAGAGAGGGGCTACTCTCAGAGAAGACACAGGCTGGATGTCGAGCGGGAGCAGAGCATGAGCTAGATTCTGGAGAAATTTTATTGGTACCGCTTTGACTCACACATACCATTAGAGACACTGAGTAGGCAATGACTATACTGATAAACAGCATGGATAAGAGGCCTGGGCTGGAGGCAGCACAGAGTGAGTCATCTGTAAACGACTCTATCCTTTTAACCTTTCCATTGGGAATATTGGTTTGTTTTCTTTCTTGCTGAATGGCTGATTGACTGATTTGAGTGATTTTGAAATAGAAATAGAAGTCTAAAATAGAAGCTCCTTCCTAACTGTACATTTTAAATACTGTGTTGAGCACTCCTTGGTGGAGACCAAAGGGTTTGACCAAAGATCCCCTCAGTGCAACACTGACAGAGGATGGGTTTAAGTTCGACCAGTGGGATACTCTTAGCCAGAGCTCACCTCTGACCCACGGTGGAAATCCTCACTGGCCCAGCAGTAGCCCAAGCGGCCTTGAGTCCAGCCTGTTTCTACTTCACAGACTTTGCTGTGGTTCCTGTTACCCAGCTCTTGATTCTTGCCCATTATCCAAATTTCTGGTAGAGTCTATGAGCCTTTTATCTCTTCATATAATTGATATTTTTTTATTTTTTGCTTAAATTGAACAGTTTTGTGAAATGAAGAACTCGGACTACTGAGCTTTCCTTTCCATGTATGTTTCTTCCTCTTTCTCCAATTTCCCTAAAACTACTTCTATCCTGAGTCATTCTTTCTAACTGGCTTTCTCTCTGCTACCACCATTCTTTCTAAACTCCATCTTGCTCTTTACTTTTCCTTTCATGGAACTTCCCTATCTGGCCAAAATATCAAACTAGAGATTCGGGGTTAAGAAGTAGAGTGAATACAATGACTTCATAAAATCAAGAATTTAAAACTTCTGACAAGTCAGAAAAAGAAGTTGAAATTTATGGAATGAAATTTAATTGAGACAAATACACATTTTTGAACTTAGCTTCTAAAATGAAGTATAGAAGATAAACAATGGTTTAATAGCAAAATTGCATTAAAAAAACAAAACAAAAAACCCTTAGGGAAGATTGCCAGATAAAATATCAGTGACATACTTATTCTAAATAATTATTCATCATTTATCTGAAACTTAAATTTAACTGGGTGTTCTATTTTTTGCACCCCAATGTTCATAGTAGCATTATTTATAGCTTTCAAGGTATGCAAGCAATCTAAATGTCCATCAACAAGAATGGATTAAGATGATGCATTATATATATATGTATATAAATATACATACACACACACATATACAATGGAATACTACTTGGCCATAAAAAGAACAATATTTTGTCATTTGTAGCAACAAGTATGGATTTGGAGGGCATTATGCTAAGTGAAATAAGGCAGACCTAGAAAGACAATAAAAATATTATATGATATCATGTGGAATCTGAAAAATACAATTAGTGAATATATATAAAAAAGAAGCAAACTCAAAGATACAGAGGACAGTCTGCTGGTTACTAGTGGGGACAGGGCAGTAGGGGGAGGGCAATACAGGCATACAGGGGAAAAGGGGTCACTATGGGGTTATATGAAATAATGTATGTAAAACTGGAAATTATAAAGCACTATAAAATTTAAAGTATTTTTCACTCAATTTTGTTTTAAAGAGAAAAAAATTAACTGGCTGTTCTGTGTTAGTAAATCTGGAAGTCGATGGAAAGCTCAATATAGGTCTTCAGATATGGGTGCTCTAATAAATCAGTTTTACAGTATATGAATGGGAGAGTGATAACTAGAAGGATTCTTTTAAAATCACTGGATTAATATTTATAATATTTCTTTGAGCACTTGCTAAATATCTCAGGCACTCCACTAAGTACTTTTTATGTATTATCTCATTTCAGTTCAGTTCAGTTCAGTCACTCAGTTGTGTCTGACTCTGAGACCCCATGAACTGCAGCACGCCAGGCTTCCCTGTCCTTCCCCAACTCCTGGAGCTTGCTCAGACTCAAGTCCATCGAGTTGGTGATGCCATCCAACCATCTCATCCTCTGTCATCCCCTTCTCCTCCTACCTTCAATCTTTCCCACATCAGGGACTTTTCCAATGAGTCAGTTCTCCAATCAGGTGGCTGAAGTACTGGGGCTTCGACATCAGTCCTTCCAATGAATATTCAGGACTGATTTCCTTAACAATTGACTGGTTTGATCTCCTTGCTGTTCAAGGGGCTCTCAAGAGTCTTCAACACCACAGTTCAAAAGTATCAGTTCTTCAGTGCTCAGCTTTCTTTATGGTCCAACTCTCACATCCATACATGACTACTGGAAAAAATATAGCCTTGACTATACAGACCTTTGTTGGTAAAGTAATGTCTCTGCTTTTTAATATGCTGTCTAGATTTTTCATAGCTTTTCTTCTAAGGTGCAAGTGTCTTTTAATTTCATGGCTGCAGTCACATTAGCAGTGATCATTTAATGCTCTCTAATACTATCTGATGAGGGAGTGGAAGCACAGAGAGGGTTATTAACTTATTTAGGATCTCATAGTTAAAAGATAGGAGACCTAAAATTCAAACACAGGTGCTCTGACCACCAAGGCTCACCCTGAACTGCTGTGTTGTTTTACTTTTAAGATTTATAGCTGAATGAAATTTGATATTCAGTGCTACCATTCCTATTGAGTTCTGTGCTCCTTTCATTCAGTTACCATCAGATTAATCTAAGCTTTTCTAAAATAGCACCAACTGAAATGAATTTAATTTGTTTTTCATGACTCTCAGTTCACAGTTTTCCTTTTAACTGGTTTTCCTTAATTAGTATTATTTTAAAAATGGTTCATATACCTCTCTAAACTAGTTGCTTTAAGGTATCAGCTCTTACAGCTGACTGTAAAAGACTGTTAGCTGCCGAGGTCAGCATTCATTCCATCACTTTAAACGTTCATTGAGCCTCCTTCATCTTTTCACAGCAAAACAAAGTGGGGGAAGGAGGCTGGATTTGTTTGCCTGGCTTCATTTGAGCAAATGAAGATGGAGATTTCTCTGATGATTACAGCCTAGGAAGGGAGGCAGGCAGTTAGAAAAAGCAATGGTACACACTAATTGTCCTGGTGTTTGCTACGACCTCTCTTGCCCCTGTCACGGAGCGTCAGACAGGTAGGTTAGAGGCAGCAGGAGGAGCAGCCTGACCTAATCAAATGCTGCCCTGACCATTCCTAGGAAAGCCGCCAGCTGTGGCTCGCAGGAGGCAGGAGCTGATGTGAGCGGTGTGGCTGTCACCCATCCTCCCCAGCTCAGGGTGATCCTTGACTCTCATGCTGTCAGCCACATCCTCCCATTCTCCACCACCAGGCGAGAAAGCAGATTCCTAAAGGCACCAGCCACCAGGACCAGGCTTTAAGTTAGGGGGCTACCTTCTGGAGAAGGGGTACAAAAGAACAGCCTCCTTTCGCTCGTGCATCTGTGTTCTCCTACCCACAGGTGGGCCCTTTGTCCCCTGTGAATCCACTCCATCCATCCTGTTACTCGCCACTGCTAACAAGCTGTCAAGGTCTCAGTTTTCTCTTTGTGAGGTGTTCTCAAATACTGTTTGTCTAATGTCCCCCATGAACCCTGGAGGCATGGACTGTTTCTTCATATTTTATAAAGAACGGTGTAAATTCAGCACTCCATAAATATAAAATGGTGAACAGCAAATTTCCCCCATACCGAAGCCATTTCATTTTCTTCAGCAAAACGGCTCCTTTTATTTCCATGCAAAAAACCCAACGAGGGAAATTTCTTCATTGCTCAGACAGCTACAAAATGTGATCACATTTTTCCCCACAGCTAATGTGCTCTTATGTATAAAATTTAAATCTGAAAGTCTGAGCAGATGGCCTATAAAGTTCTTGTTTTCCCTCTGAATCTAATTTCTTCCTGCTTATAGTGGGNGCCTGACCTAATCAAATGCTGCCCTGACCATTCCTAGGAAAGCCGCCAGCTGTGGCTCGCAGGAGGCAGGAGCTGATGTGAGCGGTGTGGCTGTCACCCATCCTCCCCAGCTCAGGGTGATCCTTGACTCTCATGCTGTCAGCCACATCCTCCCATTCTCCACCACCAGGCGAGAAAGCAGATTCCTAAAGGCACCAGCCACCAGGACCAGGCTTTAAGTTAGGGGGCTACCTTCTGGAGAAGGGGTACAAAAGAACAGCCTCCTTTCGCTCGTGCATCTGTGTTCTCCTACCCACAGGTGGGCCCTTTGTCCCCTGTGAATCCACTCCATCCATCCTGTTACTCGCCACTGCTAACAAGCTGTCAAGGTCTCAGTTTTCTCTTTGTGAGGTGTTCTCAAATACTGTTTGTCTAATGTCCCCCATGAACCCTGGAGGCATGGACTGTTTCTTCATATTTTATAAAGAACGGTGTAAATTCAGCACTCCATAAATATAAAATGGTGAACAGCAAATTTCCCCCATACCGAAGCCATTTCATTTTCTTCAGCAAAACGGCTCCTTTTATTTCCATGCAAAAAACCCAACGAGGGAAATTTCTTCATTGCTCAGACAGCTACAAAATGTGATCACATTTTTCCCCACAGCTAATGTGCTCTTATGTATAAAATTTAAATCTGAAAGTCTGAGCAGATGGCCTATAAAGTTCTTGTTTTCCCTCTGAATCTAATTTCTTCCTGCTTATAGTGGGGTTTTTTTTAATCATTTGAAAAAGAACAATAAAATGTTTCTATAAAGTGTAATAATCATTATCTTAATGATTGTTCACTCCCAGTGAGATCTCAAAGGAGAGATTGGACCTTGACATTGGGTCTGGAATCTTACCTGCCCTGTCACATTCACAATCATGAATCAATTCCACAAAACCTTGCCAGCTGGGGCCTGCACATTTTGGAAATGGTCATCATTCTTACTTAAAGTAGGCAGAAGTTCACCTGATTTTAGAGAACTAAATGACCTAAGTAAATTAGCTGTATAAAGAAAATGGGCAAAATATGAAGGCTCATTTAGAAAATATTATTTTTGAGTGCTTTTAGAATTATTTTATTTCATTTCATTCAGAGACATTAATGAGCTAATTACCATTTTACTAAAGGAGGCCCATAGGACTTCAACTTAGCAATACTTAATTGATCAGTTTGGATAATTATATGATTAAAATTGTTTTGTTTTTCAAACTATTCCATAATTCACATTCTTTTTTTTTTTATCATTTATTACATTCAAATGTATCTGTCCACAGGAAGGTTAAATAAGTACATAAAAAATAGGAATTGACATCACCTTTTAACTCCAAAATTATTTTGCAAGTTGAATTTATTGGCATCACCTGCCCTTAAAATTTGCAGAACTGAGCATGAATACAAATGAATAACAGTTATAAGTGAAGCTAACACAGATGAAATAAAGTACATTCTATCTATTTTCAAACATATGCCTTGTCCTGTAGTCCTACCTTAGTCTGGAAAATTGAAGGCCAGGTTCAAATTTAGAACTCATGTGCTGCACCTGAACATGGCAGCCTAGAGAACATCTCCGCCCAGCCTGCTATTCACTCACTTTCTCTTCCCAACCCAGTCCCATCCTGCGCTATAAGCCATCATGTACTCACAGTACATGTGCCTCCTGGTTCACATTTCCAAACTGCAGTGCTACCTTCTCCTCCCTCACCCCAGCTCCCTGCAGACAGCTCCCCCTTCGCCATCCTGCAGGCCTAAGGATATCAAACTCTGGCATCATAGTCTTCCTTTGGCAGAGACCTAGGCAGATTCTGGAATTGGATTCAAGGCCATTGAGATAGGAAATTCCAGGGACATGGATATGAAAAATGTAGTTTGATAGGTGCAGAGAAGAGAGAAGTCCAAATAGAACCTTATTTACCTATTATGTCATGTTCACAGCCATCTACTGAGATAATAAAACCTTGGACACTTGGCCCCAACAGTAGGGACATAGCCACCGGAGATCCAGAGCGCGGGGCCCTGCTAGGTACAGGACTGCCTGTTGTTACAGCACTACGAACCAGGCCCACAGTACTTGTTTCACAAAGTACTCACTAGGCACAGAGAGATAGCACTAGCAAGAGTCCTACTAAGTGCCATCAGAAAGACAACCATCCGTAACATTTAGTCTCTGTCCTCAAGAAACGTATAGTCTAGATGGGAAGATCATGAGCACAGAGAATAACTGTGTTACAGAGATAGACGCCAAAGAAGAGGTAAAGTCCAGTCAATGGCTTAGTCTTCCCCAGAAGCAGTTAGGAACCAAGAAGTTCTAAATAAACAAGCTTCTTTAACCACTTAGACAATTGGTCCGCCTCCCTAAGTCAGCCTCCATGATACTCCTTGAAAGAAGCTTAGTATTATCCCCATGGAACACTTTGGAAATGAACAGGTTAAGATTTTGGCATCCTTGAGTGTTAAGTCACTTCAGTTGTGTCTGACTCTTTGCCACCCTACAGACTATAGCCCTCCAGGCTCCTCTGTCCATGGGATTCTCCAGGCCAGAATACTAGAGTGGTTTGCTATGCCCTCCTCCAGGGGATCTTCCTGACCTAGGGATTAAACCTATGTCTCTTGCATCTCCTGCATTGGCAGGCAGGTTCTTCACCCGCTAGCACCACCTGGGAAGCCCCACAAATCTGATGCAGGCAGGATTAGAAGGAGAAAGATTCAGCTCCCAGTTTAGCACGTTCTGTGCCAACCCATTTGCCCACATCGATGTCTATTTAAAGTGAAGCCAATCAGACCATCTTCACCTGTTCTACTGATCGCCTGTAGCAAGGGAGAAACAGAAAGCCCACAAGTTGGTCTGGAAAACTGAGCCTCTGTGTAATTTCCAGTCGTGTGTCTGCTTGGAGGCACACAGCCAACACAGCCATCAATCTGGCAGTTCTTTCACAGTGACCCAGTATATATTTGCTAGTCCATTTGCGCCATCTGCCATGCAAATGTCAGTAAAGGAAATAGCATAGAGTGGTGGGAATATCGGGGTTAAAATGCCACTTAACAGGAATGCACCAGTTCCAGCAGCAATTGCCCACAGGAGAACAAAGAGCTGGGAGAGCCAAAGGCAATAAAAAGAGAACAGAGGTGTAACAGACCGAGGCTCCCAACCTTGCTTTCTCTTCAGGCTTATTTTATTATGGCACCTGTAGGCACATGGGCCTTCCTCACTGGCAAAGACACTCTGTATGATTCCATTGAATTAAAGCACTCATATAGGAATTATACATATAACATTTATATATGAACATACATTTATATATATATATAGTTTTAGATAGTGTAAATATGATATATAATTTTGTAAGTTTATATATAGAATTTTATAAATTTAGGTATAATGTATATATAATCGTTATATATCCATATACATAAAACTTTTAAGGGGAAAAGCATCATCCATAGTTCCATCTTTGTAAGAGAGTTCCCCATCCCTGAATACTGCCTGCTTGTTTGGATGCATATTTTAGCAGTACTCGTAACCGTCTATTGAGCCCTTACTATAATATGCTGGACACTGTATTAGCATCCAATTACATATTTTTCTAAAGTTTACATCAACTCTAAAAGGTCAATATGTTTTTCTGATTCTGTAGATGCAACAAACAAGGCTCAGATAAGTAATTTTAAGCCCCAGGACAGCCAGCTTGTAAATGAAAGACCCAAACTTCAAATCAGTTCATCCATATCCTTCATACTGAAGCCACTCCTGTAGGTATGCACACTTATTTGTGTGTGTGTGTGTGAGTGTGTGCTCTCAGTTGCTCAGTTGTGTCTAACTCTTCGTGATTCCATGGACTGTAGGCCACCACGCTCCTCTGTCCATGGGATTTTTCAGGCAAGAATACTGGAGTGGGTCGCTGTTTCCTCCTTCAGGGGATCTTCCTGACTCAGGGATTGAACCCATGTCTCCTGCATCTCCTGACATGGCAGGCAGACTCTTTACCACTGAGCCACCTGGGAAGCCCTCATGTACACTTGTTTGGGGGGGGTGTGTGCTTAGTTGCTTCAGTCATGTCTGACTCTTTGCGACCCTATGGACTGTAGCTCACCAGGCTCCTCTGTTCATGGGATTCTCCCAGCAAAAATACTGGAGTGGTTTGCAATGCCCTTCTACAGGGGATCTTCCTGAACTGGGGATCGAACCCACATCTCCTAAGTCTCCTGCATTGGCAAGTGGGTTCTTTACACACTAGTGCCACCTGGGAAGCCCATATATTTGTTTATATAGGATTAAAATCAGAGAGCATATACTATTTCACGTTTAGCTTTGTTTGGTTAACCAGACACCATAAGTATTTTTCATGTTTTATATGGCATCATGTTTATCACTTTTAACATCTAGATAATAACCCATCTAATGATTTATATTGATTCATAGTTAATACTACAATGAACTTGTTGGCAATATACAGGTTTTTGCATCTGTTGTACTATTTCCTTAGGATCAATTTCCAAGAGTAGATCACTGGGTCAAACAGTATGACCATTTTTATGGCACTTGGTAGGTATTGTCATGTTGCCTTTCAAAAATATTCTATTAGAAGCATGTGAGTGTTTCAACTTATAACAACCATACCAGCACTGGATGTTTTATTAAAGTTTTCTTTGTTGATTTATTTCATGTAAAACAGCATCTCAGGCTTGCTCTGGGGTGCCTTTTTATACCCAAGTGCTGATGGCTGTTTCACCCATCTACTTGTTCACTGCTCTTGGGTTGTCTCTTATGTTCCCTCTCCCAAGCCCACAAATCTCAAGGTGTTTTGTATAAATATGTATGCACTCTTCATGCGGAGGTACTATTACTTCTTTGCATTATTGTCTTCACTCTTGCAGAAATGTCTGAAAAGGAAATGCTAACTTGACATATAAAATGCCAGTGACAAATCCTTCTCCAGAATGATGTCTCAAACTGAAATAAGAGATAGTATGAGCAAGTTATTTGGAAATACAAAGGTAAATATCAAGAGAAAGAGGTGAAAAGGCTTTAAGAGGTAGCTTCCTCAGGTGGGGGCATGCAGAAGGGACAAGGCTGGGAGATGCCCTTTTTCATAGGTCTTACATAACTAATTGACTTTTTATCTGGCAATTACAACTGAGGAAAAAAATTACATTAAATTTATAAACTCTTCTCAACAAATGAATNAAATATCAAGAGAAAGAGGTGAAAAGGCTTTAAGAGGTAGCTTCCTCAGGTGGGGGCATGCAGAAGGGACAAGGCTGGGAGATGCCCTTTTTCATAGGTCTTACATAACTAATTGACTTTTTATCTGGCAATTACAACTGAGGAAAAAAATTACATTAAATTTATAAACTCTTCTCAACAAATGAATTGAAGGCTCACATAATGCTCTGTGCCCTTGCTTGAAAACATCTTCCAATTAAGCTTTCTTCTTTCAAATATTAACGTATTTTTACATCTCCTCTTATTACTCACAGCCACAAGATGCTAAAAGGAAGGGACAAATCTGGCCAAACTGTGTTCAGGGTTGCTATCAGAGTCATGTCTTTCTGAATTCCACATTCTCATTATTTCCATTTTTTATGTACTTTGCAGAGACTTAATTAGAGCTCCTACATTGCAGTGGGGGATCCATAACAGGAGGGGGTCCTTTCTCCAGAGAAGAATTGATGCTCATTAACAAAGGAGAAATGAATCTCCAAATTAACTTTATCTGGGAAAACTAGGATTCAAATACCTGTGAGTAGTGATCTGCCATTCTTCTCTCTTATAGGAGCAAATCAAAATTACCTGAAATGAATCATGTCCCTTAAAGCCAAGCTGATTTCTAAACCCAGACCCTTTGAGTTGAATCCTTGCTCTCCCACTTTCCCAGCATATGACCTTGAGCGTGTTATTTCCTTTGTCTCAGTTTTCTTCTCTGTAAAATGGAGATAGTAATAATATCTGCCTCATAGCTTTTGTAAGAATGTCATGAGTAGATACACTTAAAGGATGTAGAATAGTGCCTGCCACAGAATAAGAACTCAGTAAATGTTTTCAAGTAACATTGTTTCATTATTATTTTCATTTTAATAGTTTATCCTAGAGAATAGGAAACTTTGTCCATGATCAGGATGCATGGCATAACTGTGAATAGAGATTTGTATTGAATCAAAAATCAAATATATTCAAATACTAACTTCGACTCTGCTGTTTATCAGCTATGCAACTCAGTGCAAGACATTAATTTCCTCATTATACACTGGATCCTGATACCTAGTTCATAGGATTGACGGGAAGATCAAAGAAGAGAATGTGTCTGAAATCTGCTCATCTCATTTTTGCCAGCATACGTTGCCCAAAGGGCTGAAGAGAGCAGGAGCAAAGGCAGAATTATAGCAGTTACCTGAGATGGTTGGAGCTGAACCATCTTCTCTAGCTCTAATGGTACCAATTGCCGGTGATTAGTGGGAGAGAAGTGGGAGCAGAGAAGGCTGTTAAATACACGTTCATTACCTAACACACAATTATTGTTGAGCCAGGTGCTGTGCTAGGAGATAAATCAGGTCACTGCCCTCAGTGAGCTTGGTGCAGAGCAGGAAACAAAGGCACACATAATTAGAATTCTGTGTTCTAAGTACAAGAATAGGGCTGTACAGATGGCTGCACAAAGGAGAGGCGCCTAGGGTGCAGGGAAGCTGCTCAGGAGGGAGATGTATTAGTAATCTATTGCTGTGTAACAAATTACTCCAGAACTTAGTGACTTAAAATAGCACATGTATAGTATCTCATCATATCAGTGGGTCAGTAACCTGGGCATGGCTCAGCAGGGTCCTCCGTTTCATAGTTTCTCACAAGGCTGCTGTCAAGGTGTTAGTCCAAGTATGCAGTTTCATCTGATAGCTCTACTAGGGAACAGACCCACTTCCGAGCACTATGGCTGTTGGCAGAATCCATTTCTGTGTGCAGTGTTGGAAAGAGCATTGACTCCTCTCTGTTGACTGGAAGCTGTCTTCAGGTCCTTGCCACAGGGACCTCTCCAGTGTGGAAACTTGCTTCATCAAAATGATCAAGCCAAGAAGGCAAGAGAGAGCCTACTGGCAAGATGAATCTTACAAGTGTTCATAACCCTACCTTGGAGTGATACCCCATCACTTTTGCCATACTAATTATCCCATTACTTTTGCCAATCTTTGGCAAATTACTAGGTTCAGCCCAGGCTCAAGCAGGGATGGGGGATTGCAATAAGACCTGAAGACAAAGAGGCAGGGGACATGGGGGTCTTCTTAGAAATAAGTCTACCCCAAAAGGACTCTTGAACTGATTCTTGAAGCAGAAAAGGTGATCTCCATCTACATGGGAGGAAAGTAGGTCATGGAAGAGATATGACAAGCAAACAAGAGAAAAGAGGGGGAAAGGATAAATGTTATCTTATTTCTTAAGCTGTTATTTCCAGTATTCCAGTTGAAGTTGAAACTCCAATAGTTCGGCTTCCTGATGCGAAGAAGGTGGGAGGAGAAGGGGATGACAGAGGATGAGATGGTTGGATGGCATCACTGACTCGATGGACATGAGTTTAGGTAAGCTCCAGGTGTTGGTGATGGACAGGGAAGCCTGGCATGCTGCAGTCCATGGGGTTGCAAAGAGTTGGATACTACTGAGCTACTGAACTGAACTGAAGCTGTTATCTCAGAGGAAAAGGACAGAAAAAAAAGATACACTTCAAATAATGGAAGAAAATCAGACAATTGAGATAGATAAGAAAAGAATAAGGGTGAATTTTGAAGGGAAAAACAAAGACTGTCAGTCTTGCTTGTGGATTAGTTGAAAGCCATGCTGCTGATGAAGGTGATTTTCCTAGATTTATTTCAAATTAGTGAGTAGATAAGAGGTCAGAGTGACAGAGGTGGGCATGTGCTAAAGCAAGGGTGACAGCCACAGTCTGTTCCCCTGGCTTTTAGCATTAATTCATTTCCTCAATAAATAGACTTCTTTAGACTACACTCTGTGATGGCCACATAATTAATTAATCAATAAATTACTTAATGCCAGTCATGATACTTTCCTCTTTTTAGTTTTTAGTGCAGCCTATGTTTTCAGGTCTTGTTTCCCTGATGTGCTTGTAAAAAATAAAAAAAAAAACAGGATTGTAAGAATCACAGCCATTATATTGAGTATTTCCACTTAGAATGTTATATTCTCAAGGATCTCCATTATTCTGGTCAAGACTTATTATAATGAGGAAGGTTGATGAGTACTCTCAGTTGAATTTTGGGGTACAGTTTGGTCACTCTCTTCTGCCTCGATATCCCCATCCATAAAATGAGAATAACAGGACATACTGTCACTAGTTGACGAAAGTATTGAGATAACACAGTCAATACAATTTAGGAATTATAAATAATTCATATAATACATAAGAAAATAATTCATTCCACAGTTATTGAGTGCACTGCACGAGACACCATGGAAATGTCTGGAATAGAACCCAGCCCTTAAGTCTGAGGGGCTCAACAGTAGTGGGAGAGAAAGATATTTTAAACATCCTTAGAATGTGTATACCCTAAACGTGATATACAAAGGCCATTAAGGCTATTGACAAATTTATCACATCATACTGTAAATATTCATTCTTTTGTAAAGTCACATAACACTTAACAAATATGATTGTTTGTGTGGGGTTTTGTTTGTTGAGGGGAGGAGATATGACCACAGAGCAGTGCTCAAGCACGTGGACTCCGGAGAAAGCCTGCCTGAGTTCAAATCTTGGCTGTGATACTTACAAGCTACGTGAACTCAGACAAGTTACTTAACCACACTGTATCTCATTTGCCTCTTTTGTAGAATGTGGATGATAATAGTATCTATCACACTGGTTTTGTGAGGGTTAGACAAGTTAGCCCAGTGCTTGACGTGTAACTGTAATAAGCACAGTATAAGAGCGTGTTTTCATAACCATGGGCAAAGCCCTATGCTGGGCCCAAGGATATAACACTGAAAGAGAAGAATGTAGTCCCTGCCTCTCAGTAACCTGATGATTACCCACCAAACCATCTAGGCCAGGAACCTGGGAGTTACCTGAGACACATCGCTCTTCCTCACTTCCACCACTGTACGCCCAGCCCTCACAATCACTGAGTCAGATCATGTACAATTTGCAAAGTTCCCATATCTGTCCCCTTCCTCTAAAGCCCATAACTCCCACATTCATTCAGTAACTCATCTTCCCTCACCTGCATCAGCTTCTTTGGCCCCAGTGCCTCCTCAATGCTACTGGTTGTGTGCCAGTCTGAGCAACTTTCAAACCCCTATTGTGTTCTTCAGCACGTCTTGGAATAAAATTAAATTCCTTAATAAGACCCTTCCTAATATGCTCCTGGGACACCTCAATACTTGTCCAGAGGCAGTGTTGCATAGTGGTTTAAAGACACAGACTCAGGAGCCAGGCAATTAAAAGGCAGTTTGACCATTTACAATCTCTATAATCTTGGTCAGATTAATGATTTAACATATATGAAAGCACTCCGGCACAGAGTATCATATAGATGTTGGCAGTGATAATTACTTCCCCAGTCTGAGCCTCTCTCCTAACTTCTCCATCCTATTACAACCATGTGAAACCACTGCTCACTCCCTACACGGCGTCTTACCTGTCTATCCTCTCCCTCTCATCATCCTGTGTGATAGACCCCAGCATGAGCCCCAGCAAGACCCTCGTTCATGACTCCACCTTCTGGTTCATGGTTGTGTCCTTGGGTGACCATGAGACCTGTGGTTCGTTTCTGAGAGAATAGGTAGTGGGATTTTGTTACACTGTGTAAGAGTCTGTCTTAGACTAGAGACTCTCCTTGCTGGCTTAATGAAATGAGAAGCCATGTTGGAGAAGACCATGGCAATAAACCCGTGGGCAGCCTCCAGCACCTGAGGATAGCCTCAGGTCCTCAGTCATGCAGCCAGGAAGAAATGAATGCTGCCAACAACATAAGCGAGCTTAGAAATGCATTATTCCACATTCAAGCCTCCAAATGAAAATTCAGCCCACCATATATCTTGAGTTGAGCCTTGTGTGACCTTGAACTGTGCATGCTTAGTCACTCAGTTGTGTCTAACTCTTTGAGACCCCAAGGACTGTAGCCCACCAGGCTCCTCTATCCATGCGATTTCAGGCAAGATACTCGAGTGGGTTGCCATGTCCTCCTTCAGGGGATCGTCCCAACCCAGGGATTGAATCTGCATCTCCTGTGTTTCCTGCATTGGCATGCAGATTCTTTACCCACTGAACCCGCAGGGAAGCCCTGACCTTGAGCAGAGAACCCAATAATCCATGCCCAGACTCCTGACCCACAAAGACTGTGAGATAGTAAATGCTTATGCCACTGAGGTTGTGGTAATTTGTTACTTAGAGACAGAAAACTAATACTGTCCCGACCCTGTTCTGGTGAACTCCTACTCAAACTTCTGAAGTGTCACCTCTTTTGTGAAGCCTTCCCTGATGCTCCCAGGCACAAATGGCCTCTCCCTTCTGATACGCCCACAGCACCTCTTGCTCCTTTTCGCAACAGAACAGTTGCACTGCATTGTATTGTTACTGTCTCTAAGTCCTTAAGGCTGGAAGCTATATTTTATTCATCTCTGAATTTTCAGTTTCAGAAATATGATGTCAATTTTGTAGGAGAGAGGAAGGAAGAGAATGAAAAAGCAGAAAAAAAGAGAGGATACCAAGGCAACTAAATGTTCAATAAATGTTTGTTGATAAGGGAATGAATAAACAGTACTTTGATTATTTTCTTCTCTGGTCTATTGAATTCTACAGAGGCACTTTCATTTCACTCTGATAGGCATCTCAAATATTGAGGCTATCATCATAATAAATGACTAAATTATCACTAACTTGGATTGCAAGCAAAAAAAAAAATGAAAATAGCATTGAGAAAATGGCACTTCACCAAGAGAAATATTTTCATTTACTTTTATTCTTAAAAAGAAAGCTTGGGCAGAATACGGACCAAATAGTAGAGATAGAAGTGATGGGGGTCATTTTTTAGTATGCCAAACATGGGAAATGCATGTTGAAATAAACCAATTGATAGGGAACATGGATAAAGCTCAACCAACTTGGAAAAGATCTTTTTTAACTTTATTCAATGGAGATAAACAATAGAACTAGCAGAGTTTCAATTTCTTGAATTTTTATGAAAGAAATTCAATGTATTTAATTTATTTGAAGGAAAAGTAAAACAATTAAACTATCACTTCTTCCTTCTGTAAGGTCCTGGTCACTCTGGAGTGCATGATTATTTGTTGCGCAGACTTATTGTTTATTGTGTGTTATGTTATAGTTGAGAGGAAAGAGAAGCAAAAGAGGCCCACTCTAAGTAGTATACTGAATATTACTTGAGTAATATGTGTGTGTGTGTGTGTGTGTGTACATATAAAACCTGACTGAAGCATACTGTAAATTCTGGATTTTTCCTGGAGTCTGCTTTCTGCAGATCAGGGCCACCACAGGCAAAAAAATGATGAGCAATCCAACTGCTGGGATGGAATGATGGATGGGTACATAGATGGGCACCTGCTGCTAACATTCAGTGACAGCAGCTGCCCTACAGTGTTATGATACTTGCTGAGAAAAATAAGCATTAACTTCTTACAATAGTGGCTATTTCATGCTACCTGTGTGTCCAGGAGATTTGCAGTTTACCCACTGTGTTGCTTAAGGAGATATTCCACATGTCAAACATGTTATACGAGTGCCAGGCACTTAGTAGGGATATGGTAATATTAGCTGAACATAAATCTGAATTGCTGCTCTAAAACTGTTCCCTGCCTTTGGGAAATGAATGCCTGTGATGGAATTGGCATTACCAATAGCTTAGGTCAGTGTGGGTGGTATTCTGGTCCTGTTTCTTCTAAACTTAGACTTGCACAATGTCCAAAAGAAAAAACAAAAGCAAGAACACTGGGTTTGACCATCATCCTTGGTGTTCACTAGGGGAGGGAAAAAAGCCAGTGAGCTGGTGGGGAAAACAGAAAACTCAATTAGTTTGTTTATTGGAGCAGCCAATGGATGGTGTTGCTCTAAGCTTTCTTTTTAAAGCCTGGGAGCCTCTCATCTTGGGCCACCCTCAGTCAGCTCCATAAGGATAAAGATTGTCTTAGCTTCCTATTCCTGCTTCAAAAAGTACCACAAACTTATTGGATTGTAGCAACGTATATTTATTCTAAGTACTGCAAAATCAGTCTTCCTGTGCCAAAGTCAAGTTGTCTACAAGGCTGCTTCTTTTGGAAGGTCTGAGAGCACCGGTTTCCCTGCTTTTTTTAAGCTTCTGATGGCAACTTGCGTTTCTTGGGTTCTGGACCCTTCTTCCATCATCAACGCATCTTCTGCCTTCATCACACTGCCTCCTGCTCTGATGGGACGCTTATGATTCCACCAGGCCCACCCAGGTAATCCAGGATAATCCCCCCACCTCAAGATGCTTAACTGAATCACACATCACGATCCCTTTTGCCCCATCAGGTGGCATATTCTCTGGTTCTGGACATCTCAGAGGACTGTTGTCCAGCCCACCACAAAGACTCAGCCACAAATCTAACGGACAGAATATTGAAACTTCAAGAAGGCAGTGCAAACTTAGGATCAACACCAAGTGGAGCCTGCCATACAGAGAGAGGTAAGTCAGAAAGAGAAAAACAAGTATTATAATTAACGCATATATGCAAAATCTAGAAAAACAGCACAGATGAACCTATTTGCAGGGCAGGAATAGAGACATAGATGCAGAGAACAGATGTGTGGATATGGGGCAGGGGTGGGTGGGATGAACGGGAGATTGGGACTGACATGTATATACTGCCATGTGTAAACTAGACAGCTAGTGGGAAGGAGCTGTATAGCACAGGGAGCTCAGCTTGGTGCCCTGTGGAGGGAGGAGACACAAGTATCCTTACAGCTGACTCACTTTGCTATACAACAGAAACTAACACAACTTCGTANGGGTGGGATGAACGGGAGATTGGGACTGACATGTATATACTGCCATGTGTAAACTAGACAGCTAGTGGGAAGGAGCTGTATAGCACAGGGAGCTCAGCTTGGTGCCCTGTGGAGGGAGGAGACACAAGTATCCTTACAGCTGACTCACTTTGCTATACAACAGAAACTAACACAACTTCGTAAAACAACTACACCCCAATTAAAAAATCAACATGCAGATCTTGGACTAACAAACGTGCTTTTATGTATAAACAAGGCATGGTTGCTTTGAGTCTTTGAGCCAGCAGCTCCTCAACCTGTTTTCCTTCCAGAGGATGAGGCAGCACACATGAACTCACCGACAAAGACTGCTCACTCCCCAGCACTGCAGAACTCCATGGCTGAGAGCCACTCTTAGTCCTGGAGACGTCCATGGGGATGAGGACGCTCCTGACTTTGGCTGTAAGGATTCTCTCCTAGACCCCTCTGTGATCCCCTGGTGACCAAGTACATAAATTTATTTCCAATCGTGCTTAACAATCTCAGAGGGAATTTACTCACTTTTATCAGCATAAAAATGTCCTTACATCATGCTTTCTACTGACTGGCTACATTTCCTTCCTCAAGTCCAGCCAATGCAAAACAAAATCAGCTCCTAGGTTTTTACATCCTGTGGCTGGTACTCATCAGACCAATTGCTGCCAGTGGGTGGGTGAAAATTGGGAGCTAGGAGAGTGTGGGCCGGGCTGAGCCTGATTCATTCCTCCTGGTTTATTTGGCTCCTGATGTCATCAAAGACCAGTGTTTTATTATATTTCCTATATTAGACAGGGGAAGAGCTGCCAGCTGGGAACAGCTTGCCCTCTGCCCCTGCAATAAAGCCAGACAAAGTCTGCCTTGCCAGTCTTGGGCCTCATCAGAATATCCATGGCAGAGATTTTCTCTACTTAATTAGAATCTGTCTTAGTGGGCCCACCAGGCCCCGAGAGCCCAGAGATGCTCCTACACAGCAGTTTTCTTTCTTCCCCTCTTCCTCTGGTTTGGCACGGTCTTGTCAACAGGTGTGATCAACAGTAAGGAAACATGCAGTGCCAGTGCGCCTATTCTGGTCCAGGATGAGAACCCACTCCTGAAGGGATGGCACTCACAGCGCTAGGCAGGCTGCCACGGAATCGTCCTTCCTTGGCTCTGGGGCCCATGGTGAGAGTCTAGGCAACTTTTGATTGGGCACCATGCCCTCCAAACAGATGGGCATGAATGTAGGCAGGCAAGAGACCATTTATTTATATCAACTGTATTTGCTGAGGGCAGGGTTCCCAGCTGGGAACATCAAAACTGTTCTTTGTCCTGGCCGTCGGCGGCTCAGATGGAGGTGAAGCAGCCTTGCAAATTCAGCTGGATTAATTTTGAAAAATAAGAACAATGTTTCTATGGACACCAGGGGACATTTTTGGCTCCCTTCAGTGGTTCGGAGCTCAGAGCAGGCTGGGCCCAAGTCATTTTAATAAAATCTCCCATCCCTGTTTGGATTCAGTGGGAAAGAGCCAAGAAAGCTTTCCAAATTAGGCCAAATTTAGGTGAACAGAGTCCACCTCACACCAAAGGCAGCTTTGTGAGTCCTTTTATACACAATGGCATGACTCCCAGAGAAAATTAAGCTGAAGTCACCCAGGCTCAGGTGCAAGAAAGGCATTCAAGTTGACCTTACCAGTGCACTGTTTTTCCAAGCATCCACTGACCTTCCTGTTGTCCCTTCTATAAGTGATGAATGAGATCAAGTGTAAGCTAAAAGTGCAAGGGTAGACATTAGGTCCAACTTCCATGAGAGCTTCAGTTGGCTTTAAGGGTAAAAAGATAAATTTTAAGAGCATTATTACCTACATTTAGACAATTTAGCAACTGAAGAGGTCTCTGAAGAATACAGCCTTATTATCAGTGTTAGTATTAACTACTAAAACATACTGCTTGCTTACAACATATCTGGCATGGTCTTATGTACTTTACACGTATTATTTTGATTCATTTTCACAATAACACCATGGAGCTGGGTACTATCACTAGTATCATCACAGATAAGCAAAGTGAAATTTATAGAGACTGACCCAAAGTGCACAGCTAATAACGGATAACCAGGGTATAAAGCCAGGACTGCCTGACAAAAGAACTCACGGCTACTGACCCCTGCTTCTTCTGGAAACACTGAAGGCTGCCATTCTGTTTAGTAATTGGTTTCTGGTTTTGTGAGGGTTAGACAAGTTAGCCCAGTGCTTGACGTGTAACTGTAATAAGCACAGTATAAGAGCGTGTTTTCATAACCATGGGCAAAGCCCTATGCTGGGCCCAAGGATATAACACTGAAAGAGAAGAATGTAGTCCCTGCCTCTCAGTAACCTGATGATTACCCACCAAACCATCTAGGCCAGGAACCTGGGAATTACCTGAGACACATCGCTCTTCCTCACTTCCACCACTGTACGCCCAGCCCTCACAATCACTGAGTCAGATCATGTACAATTTGCAAAGTTCCCATATCTGTCCCCTTCCTCTAAAGCCCATAACTCCCACATTCATTCAGTAACTCATCTTCCCTCACCTGCATCAGCTTCTTTGGCCCCAGTGCCTCCTCAATGCTACTGGTTGTGTGCCAGTCTGAGCAACTTTCAAACCCCTATTGTGTTCTTCAGCACGTCTTGGAATAAAATTAAATTCCTTAATAAGACCCTTCCTAATATGCTCCTGGGACACCTCAATATTTGCCCAGAGGCAGTGTTGCATAGTGGTTTAAAGACACAGACTCAGGAGCCAGGCAATTAAAAGGCAGTTTGACCATTTACAATCTCTATAATCTTGGTCAGATTAATGATTTAACATATATGAAAGCACTCCGGCACAGAGTATCATATAGATGTTGGCAGTGATAATTACTTCCCCAGTCTGAGCCTCTCTCCTAACTTCTCCATCCTATTACAACCATGTGAAACCACTGCTCACTCCCTACACGGCGTCTTACCTGTCTATCCTCTCCCTCTCATCATCCTGTGTGATAGACCCCAGCATGAGCCCCAGCAAGACCCTCGTTCATGACTCCACCTTCTGGTTCATGGTTGTGTCCTTGGGTGACCATGAGACCTGTGGTTCGTTTCTGAGAGAATAGGTAGTGGGATTTTGTTACACTGTGTAAGAGTCTGTCTTAGACTAGAGACTCTCCTTGCTGGCTTAATGAAATGAGAAGCCATGTTGGAGAAGACCATGGCAATAAACCCGTGGGCAGCCTCCAGCACCTGAGGATAGCCTCAGGTCCTCAGTCATGCAGCCAGGAAGAAATGAATGCTGCCAACAACATAAGCGAGCTTAGAAATGCATTATTCCACATTCAAGCCTCCAAATGAAAATTCAGCCCACCATATATCTTGAGTTGAGCCTTGTGTGACCTTGAACTGTGCATGCTTAGTCACTCAGTTGTGTCTAACTCTTTGAGACCCCAAGGACTGTAGCCCACCAGGCTCCTCTATCCATGCGATTTCAGGCAAGATACTCGAGTGGGTTGCCATGTCCTCCTTCAGGGGATCGTCCCAACCCAGGGATTGAATCTGCATCTCCTGTGTTTCCTGCATTGGCATGCAGATTCTTTACCCACTGAACCCTCAGGGAAGCCCTGACCTTGAGCAGAGAACCCAAATAATCCATGCCCAGACTCCTGACCCACAAAGACTGTGAGATAGTAAATGCTTATGCCACTGAGGTTGTGGTAATTTGTTACTTAGAGACAGAAAACTAACACTGTCCCGACCCTGTTCTGGTGAACTCCTACTCAAACTTCTGAAGTGTCACCTCTTTTGTGAAGCCTTCCCTGATGCTCCCAGGCACAAATGGCCTCTCCCTTCTGATACGCCCACAGCACCTCTTGCTCCTTTTCGCAACAGAACAGTTGCACTGCATTGTATTGTTACTGTCTCTAAGTCCTTAAGGCTGGAAGCTATATTTTATTCATCTCTGAATTTTCAGTTTCAGAAATATGATGTCAATTTTGTAGGAGAGAGGAAGGAAGAGAATGAAAAAGCAGAAAAAAAGAGAGGATACCAAGGCAACTAAATGTTCAATAAATGTTTGTTGATAAGGGAATGAATAAACAGTACTTTGATTATTTTCTTCTCTGGTCTATTGAATTCTACAGAGGCACTTTCATTTCACTCTGATAGGCATCTCAAATATTGAGGCTATCATCATAATAAATGACTAAATTATCACTAACTTGGATTGCAAGCAAAAAAAAAAATGAAAATAGCATTGAGAAAATGGCACTTCACCAAGAGAAATATTTTCATTTACTTTTATTCTTAAAAAGAAAGCTTGGGCAGAATACGGACCAAATAGTAGAGATAGAAGTGATGGGGGTCATTTTTTAGTATGCCAAACATGGGAAATGCATGTTGAAATAAACCAATTGATAGGGAACATGGATAAAGCTCAACCAACTTGGAAAAGATCTTTTTTAACTTTATTCAATGGAGATAAACAATAGAACTAGCAGAGTTTCAATTTCTTGAATTTTTATGAAAGAAATTCAATGTATTTAATTTATTTGAAGGAAAAGTAAAACAATTAAACTATCACTTCTTCCTTCTGTAAGGTCCTGGTCACTCTGGAGTGCATGATTATTTGTTGCGCAGACTTATTGTTTATTGTGTGTTATGTTATAGTTGAGAGGAAAGAGAAGCAAAAGAGGCCCACTCTAAGTAGTATACTGAATATTACTTGAGTAATATGTGTGTGTGTGTGTGTGTGTACATATAAAACCTGACTGAAGCATACTGTAAATTCTGGATTTTTCCTGGAGTCTGCTTTCTGCAGATCAGGGCCACCACAGGCAAAAAAATGATGAGCAATCCAACTGCTGGGATGGAATGATGGATGGGTACATAGATGGGCACCTGCTGCTAACATTCAGTGACAGCAGCTGCCCTACAGTGTTATGATACTTGCTGAGAAGAATAAGCATTAACTTCTTACAATAGTGGCTATTTCATGCTACCTGTGTGTCCAGGAGATTTGCAGTTTACCCACTGTGTTGCTTAAGGAGATATTCCACATGTCAAACATGTTATACGAGTGCCAGGCACTTAGTAGGGATATGGTAATATTAGCTGAACATAAATCTGAATTGCTGCTCTAAAACTGTTCCCTGCCTTTGGGAAATGAATGCCTGTGATGGAATTGGCATTACCAATAGCTTAGGTCAGTGTGGGTGGTATTCTGGTCCTGTTTCTTCTAAACTTAGACTTGCACAATGTCCAAAAGAAAAAACAAAAGCAAGAACACTGGGTTTGACCATCATCCTTGGTGTTCACTAGGGGAGGGAAAAAAGCCAGTGAGCTGGTGGGGAAAACAGAAAACTCAATTAGTTTGTTTATTGGAGCAGCCAATGGATGGTGTTGCTCTAAGCTTTCTTTTTAAAGCCTGGGAGCCTCTCATCTTGGGCCACCCTCAGTCAGCTCCATAAGGATAAAGATTGTCTTAGCTTCCTATTCCTGCTTCAAAAAGTACCACAAACTTATTGGATTGTAGCAACGTATATTTATTCTAAGTACTGCAAAATCAGTCTTCCTGTGCCAAAGTCAAGTTGTCTACAAGGCTGCTTCTTTTGGAAGGTCTGAGAGCACCGGTTTCCCTGCTTTTTTTAAGCTTCTGATGGCAACTTGCGTTTCTTGGGTTCTGGACCCTTCTTCCATCATCAACGCATCTTCTGCCTTCATCACACTGCCTCCTGCTCTGATGGGACGCTTATGATTCCACCAGGCCCACCCAGGTAATCCAGGATAATCCCCCCACCTCAAGATGCTTAACTGAATCACACATCACGATCCCTTTTGCCCCATCAGGTGGCATATTCTCTGGTTCTGGACATCTCAGAGGACTGTTGTCCAGCCCACCACAAAGACTCAGCCACAAATCTAACGGACAGAATATTGAAACTTCAAGAAGGCAGTGCAAACTTAGGATCAACACCAAGTGGAGCCTGCCATACAGAGAGAGGTAAGTCAGAAAGAGAAAAACAAGTATTATAATTAACGCATATATGCAAAATCTAGAAAAACAGCACAGATGAACCTATTTGCAGGGCAGGAATAGAGACATAGATGCAGAGAACAGATGTGTGGATATGGGGCAGGGGTGGGTGGGATGAACGGGAGATTGGGACTGACATGTATATACTGCCATGTGTAAACTAGACAGCTAGTGGGAAGGAGCTGTATAGCACAGGGAGCTCAGCTTGGTGCCCTGTGGAGGGAGGAGACACAAGTATCCTTACAGCTGACTCACTTTGCTATACAACAGAAACTAACACAACTTCGTAAAACAACTACACCCCAATTAAAAAATCAACATGCAGATCTTGGACTAACAAACGTGCTTTTATGTATAAACAAGGCATGGTTGCTTTGAGTCTTTGAGCCAGCAGCTCCTCAACCTGTTTTCCTTCCAGAGGATGAGGCAGCACACATGAACTCACCGACAAAGACTGCTCACTCCCCAGCACTGCAGAACTCCATGGCTGAGAGCCACTCTTAGTCCTGGAGACGTCCATGGGGATGAGGACGCTCCTGACTTTGGCTGTAAGGATTCTCTCCTAGACCCCTCTGTGATCCCCTGGTGACCAAGTACATAAATTTATTTCCAATCGTGCTTAACAATCTCAGAGGGAATTTACTCACTTTTATCAGCATAAAAATGTCCTTACATCATGCTTTCTACTGACTGGCTACATTTCCTTCCTCAAGTCCAGCCAATGCAAAACAAAATCAGCTCCTAGGTTTTTACATCCTGTGGCTGGTACTCATCAGACCAATTGCTGCCAGTGGGTGGGTGAAAATTGGGAGCTAGGAGAGTGTGGGCCGGGCTGAGCCTGATTCATTCCTCCTGGTTTATTTGGCTCCTGATGTCATCAAAGACCAGTGTTTTATTATATTTCCTATATTAGACAGGGGAAGAGCTGCCAGCTGGGAACAGCTTGCCCTCTGCCCCTGCAATAAAGCCAGACAAAGTCTGCCTTGCCAGTCTTGGGCCTCATCAGAATATCCATGGCAGAGATTTTCTCTACTTAATTAGAATCTGTCTTAGTGGGCCCACCAGGCCCCGAGAGCCCAGAGATGCTCCTACACAGCAGTTTTCTTTCTTCCCCTCTTCCTCTGGTTTGGCACGGTCTTGTCAACAGGTGTGATCAACAGTAAGGAAACATGCAGTGCCAGTGCGCCTATTCTGGTCCAGGATGAGAACCCACTCCTGAAGGGATGGCACTCACAGCGCTAGGCAGGCTGCCACGGAATCGTCCTTCCTTGGCTCTGGGGCCCATGGTGAGAGTCTAGGCAACTTTTGATTGGGCACCATGCCCTCCAAACAGATGGGCATGAATGTAGGCAGGCAAGAGACCATTTATTTATATCAACTGTATTTGCTGAGGGCAGGGTTCCCAGCTGGGAACATCAAAACTGTTCTTTGTCCTGGCCGTCGGCGGCTCAGATGGAGGTGAAGCAGCCTTGCAAATTCAGCTGGATTAATTTTGAAAAATAAGAACAATGTTTCTATGGACACCAGGGGACATTTTTGGCTCCCTTCAGTGGTTCGGAGCTCAGAGCAGGCTGGGCCCAAGTCATTTTAATAAAATCTCCCATCCCTGTTTGGATTCAGTGGGAAAGAGCCAAGAAAGCTTTCCAAATTAGGCCAAATTTAGGTGAACAGAGTCCACCTCACACCAAAGGCAGCTTTGTGAGTCCTTTTATACACAATGGCATGACTCCCAGAGAAAATTAAGCTGAAGTCACCCAGGCTCAGGTGCAAGAAAGGCATTCAAGTTGACCTTACCAGTGCACTGTTTTTCCAAGCATCCACTGACCTTCCTGTTGTCCCTTCTATAAGTGATGAATGAGATCAAGTGTAAGCTAAAAGTGCAAGGGTAGACATTAGGTCCAACTTCCATGAGAGCTTCAGTTGGCTTTAAGGGTAAAAAGATAAATTTTAAGAGCATTATTACCTACATTTAGACAATTTAGCAACTGAAGAGGTCTCTGAAGAATACAGCCTTATTATCAGTGTTAGTATTAACTACTAAAACATACTGCTTGCTTACAACATATCTGGCATGGTCTTATGTACTTTACACGTATTATTTTGATTCATTTTCACAATAACACCATGGAGCTGGGTACTATCACTAGTATCATCACAGATAAGCAAAGTGAAATTTATAGAGACTGACCCAAAGTGCACAGCTAATAACAGATAACCAGGGTATAAAGCCAGGACTGCCTGACAAAAGAACTCACGGCTACTGACCCCTGCTTCTTCTGGAAACACTGAAGGCTGCCATTCTGTTTAGTAATTGGTTTGCTAACTTGGGGAGGTTTCTTATAATAGTGATTTAGGTCACTGTTTCTAAAACATTAATGTGTCTACAAATCATTTGGGAGATTTTGCTGATATGCAGTTTCTGATTCAGCAAACAAGGCTCAGTAGAATCAACCTGATTTGGTAAATTTCTGCAATTCTACTAAGTCCATGAGGCTGGCACCCAGCTGCACCAAGAGTGGCAAAGTTTCAGGGTAGAGAACTACGGAGTCACGTAAAAATGACCGGGAAGCTTTTAATAATGTTAATGCCCACACTGTACCCCCAGAGATTCTGATTTAGTTGCTTAACAACCACTGGGTTAGCGATCCTCTTACTCATCAGCTCTTGTCATCGATTTGCGATGGGAACACCAAACTCTACAAGATGCCCTTGGTTGCAGTTCTTACAGATGGGAAGTAAGATCATGGGAGAAGATGAGTAGTTGGAGGGCCCTCTGAGTTCCTTGTCAGTTTCTTTTCCTGATGCTGATTATTTTACAATAATCCTGGAAGCAGGTGATAAGAGGGACCTGTTACTCACAATGGATTTGAAATCGAATAGCTGGGAGCGAGAGCAGACTAAGATCAGCAGCACTGCTGGGATCATTTAAAAGCAGAGTGTGACAAAATGTGCGTTGATGAAGGTGACAAAAAATTATAATCAGAAGCATCATCTTTCTGTGGCAAAGGTTTTGTTGATTGTTATTTTTTGGTTGAGAGGACCTGGATAGGGAAACCCAGAACCATTCAAATCTCTACTGTTTCAACCCTTTAATTAATTACATATAACAAGCAATAGTATGAATCAAGTGCTCAATGATTCCATTTATTAGAGAGGAGCAATTGATTCCATGTTAGCGAGTGTATGGCAGTTGCTCCTTCCAGGGTTTCCTGCTAAGTGTGACCAAACCAAAAGGATTATAGATTATTAAATCTAAATCAATATTTTTGCTGCAAAAGCAAAGCATTCAGGGAGACGGGGAGGAAAAAGTATCCTCTTTTCAGAAGATCTCAGTCTCATGCATTATTGATGCAAAGATGATCAGATAAGAACTGGAACTTGGCAAGCTGTCAAATAAAAACTGCAGAGTGAATCAAAAATTTATAAAATAGTATTGAGTTATTACAATTCTATTATAGACACCAGTAATCATTTTTACTGAAACAAACCTCTTATATGATTGTACAGCTGGGATGTTAGGGTACAAGGATTTAGGACTCAACCTCATTTGGTGAGGAGTGGGGAGGAGAATACCACAGAATTAAAAATTAAATGTGAAGAGCAAATGATTTAGTCACAGTTCAGTAACAGATTGAGTAAAAATAATGGTTTAAAAAAATAATGCCAATGTTTTCCTTCTTGGGCTACATTCTGCTGACTTCCTTGAAAAATTACTGGCATTAGACTCAGAGCAGGATGAATTGCTTTACGAAATCTGTAAACTTAATTTGTGCATGTGCCAAACACATGCACAGCACAAGACATTGGGGAGGAAAAATGACTTAGTGAGATGTTTTGTCAGTTATGGATTTTCTTTTATAGAAAAAAAATCCAAATTCTATAGTTTTATTAGTTCTCTCATCTTATGCAGCAGCATTCTGTCTCCCTTTTTGGGACTGAAGCTCTGACTTCAGTCAGAAATATATTCAAGAATGGAGACATGGCTGTCACCATTCCTAAATATTCAGAAAATAATTGCCAACCAAAGTTAGAGCATCTTGACATAAAACATCCCTTCAGCTCCCAAACTGATTTGCCTATCCAGGATCCAATAAATAGCTGTAATTATAAAATCACACATACTAATACAGAGTCAGGAAATGACACCAAGAATAGGGATGCTTGCTTCTTGTCCTTGGCTTTTCCTTGGTGCCTGAGCAAAGAAAAAGCCAGTCTCTTGGACCTAAAAATGGTGGTAAGTGTAGACAGAGCCAGAATCATCAGTGCTGGGTTTTCCCACTTTAGGGCTGAGTCTGAAACTTAACATTATTATACTTACTACAATATGAAACAACTTTGTCTTTAAGAAACAGAATCAACTCCATGCAACAGAATTTGGTCAAAAGTCTGAGAAGGGGAACATGTCTTACTTAACGAGACCCAAACTACCCACGCCATAACCAGGGGTCGCCAACCTCCAAGATATAATACCTGATGATCTGAGGTGGCGCTGATGCAATAAAAATAGAAATAAAGTGCACAGTAAATGTAGTGCACTTGGATCATCCCCAAACCGTCCCCCTTACCCCTGGTCCCTGGAAAAACTGTCTTCCATGAAACCAGTCTATGGTGCCAAAAAGGTTGGGGACCAATGGAATAGCCATTTAAATTCCACTGGGGATGGAAGAGTGTGGTCAACTTTAATAGGACACTTTGATAGGCAAAACTTTCATATGAATTATATATGTGCCAATTAGCCTTAATATTACACACTGAACACCTCACCCAAAGTGCTAATGCCAAGAAAACCTATGAGATTCATCAATCCCTATGCATGAAAGAGCACAAAAAATTCAGATTCTCTATCAGGACTTATGAGTTATGTTGAATCAATTATTTTTGACTTGATGTTTCATTCACGTCACTGCAGCTGTTTTCAAGAATGTAGGAAAAATGCAAATGCCAGGGAAATTTTTATTGTTCACCTAGAACCAACTTTAAAAGGCTCCCATGACCCTTGCATTTGTCTTGGATAACTGGTTACATGCTCTGTGGAGCTCAGCTTCCCATGATTAGGGCTTGATTATGCAGTGGTGGTCTTCCCAGTCACTGGACTAAGAAGCTCAGCATAAACTGGATGGGGGCTGGAGACACCTAGAGTGAGAACAAAGGTATGTTTGAAATAGGCCTGTGTGCTGTGTCCCCTGCCTCACGGCAGTCCAGTGAGGAAAACAGAGACCACACTAATTACTTTGTACAGCAGGGATCTAGTACACAGAGCTCGTTACATGAGTGTAGAGGAGGGCACAGGCCTGTTGGACAAAGTACCAAAAAATCTCTAGAATCAATTCTAAAGGAATCAATCCTGAATATTCATCATAAGGACTGATGCTGAAGCTGAAGCTCCAATACTGTGACCACCTGATGCAAAGAGCTGACTCATTAGAAAAGACCCAGATGCTGGGAAAGATTGAAGGCAGGAGGACAGGATGGTTGGATGGCATTTCTGACTCAACGGACATGAGTTTGAGCAAGCTCTGGGAGATGGCGACAGACAGGGAAGCCTGCATACTGCAATCCACGGGATGGCAAACAGACACGACTGAGAGACTGAACAACAGCAAAGAGTGAAATGCTTTCAAACTGTCCTCAGGAGCTCGGTCGGCTTCACCAAACACCCTGGTTCAGACTGCATTTCAGGCATTTGGATCGCCTGACTTGCTTCTGTTGGGAGGTATAAAAATCTCTCCTCATTTCCTATCGTCAGTTGCAACATGGAATGGCTGCAAATTGTTCAAGCAATTACTATGTCTCACCAACTGGGTGCCTTTGGCCATAAGGGGCCTTTTGGGTTTGCAATAGTTCTGCTGTCGTTTCTCTTCTTTGGCTGATCCTAGTAGAAACTGCTGACAGCTCTGAGAGCTGTCCTCTCACACACTTGCTCGCTGGAAGGGCAGTCACACTCCTGCAAAAATACTATTTGCTTTTCAGTGTGCTGTGATGGTGGGAGTGGAAGGGTGGTGGAAGGGAGGGCAGGGACCAAGGAGATGGCTCACCCGCAATGCTAATCAAGCCCCCACTGATGAGTCTTGTTGACTCTGCCTCCTAATTATCTCTCAAGTTCACCCTCTTCTCTATTCCCATGAATGTTCCCACTATGTTCCTTCAGGCCATTTCATTCTTCAGCTTAAATATCCCAATAACCTTCTCATTGGTTCCTCTGCCTTTGACCCCAGCTTCTTCCTATTAATTCTCATAGTTCTCAGCCAGGGGTGTACCTCCCTCAGTAAAGCATTTGGAAATGTGTGGGAGTGTTTGGGGCTTGTCACGATAAGGCAAGGGGAGGGGGACATGCTAGCATTAAGGAGGCAGGAACAAAGGACCCTGGAATACCTAGCACATTCATTTCCTATTGCTCTGGTAATGAAACACCACAAACTTAGCAGCTTAAAACAACACCCATTTATTATCTCACAGTTCTGCAGAGAAGAAGTCTGGCAAAGGTCTAATGGGCTAAATTTGAGATTTCAGGAGGATCTTGACATCCTGGGGGAAGAATCCCTGTCCAAGCATAGACAGGTTGTTGGTAGAATTCAGTTCCATGGGATTGTAGGACCAAGGCTCCGGTTTCCTCGCTGGCTATCAGCAGGGATTGTTCTCAGCTTCTAGGTGGTCTCCCATGTTACTTGGCTCATGACCCCCTTCACCTTCAAAGCAAGTAATGACAGGTTGAATTCTTCTTACAGCTTGTGTCTCCTGCCTTCTCTTCTACCTCGTTTTTCTCTGACTTCTGCTTTCCTCTTCTATTTTGAAGGCACAGGGTGATTAAAGCAAGTCTATGATGGCTCAGGGGGCTTTCCAGGAGGCGCTAGCAGTAAAGAACCCACCTGCCAATGCAGGTAGACATAAGAGACGTGAGTTCGGTTCGACCCCTGGGTCAGGAAGATTCCCTGGAGGAGGGCTCGGCAATCCACTCCAGTATTCTTGCCTGGAGAATTTCATGGACCGCAGACCCTGGAGGGCTACAGTCCATGGGGTCTCAGAGTCAGACATAACTGAGCACACAGCATGCACACACCCCAATCTAAGTCATCCAGGATAACCTCCCCATTTTAAGATCCTGTCTTGCAAAACCCCCTCTGCCATGTAAAATGACATGCTCCCAGTTTCTAAAAATTTGAACATGGACATCTTTGGGGAGACATTAATCTGCCAACCACACCTGGAATGAGCTGCACAACAGAGAATTGTTCTAACCAAAATGCCAAAAGCANTGCACACACCCCAATCTAAGTCATCCAGGATAACCTCCCCATTTTAAGATCCTGTCTTGCAAAACCCCCTCTGCCATGTAAAATGACATGCTCCCAGTTTCTAAAAATTTGAACATGGACATCTTTGGGGAGACATTAATCTGCCAACCACACCTGGAATGAGCTGCACAACAGAGAATTGTTCTAACCAAAATGCCAAAAGCAGCCTCATTGAGAAATATGGAGAGAGCCATTGATCTACAATGCAAATCTGATTGTATCTCTTTCCTGCCTGAGAATCCTTCAGGNGTAGAAACTGCTGACAGCTCTGAGAGCTGTCCTCTCACACACTTGCTCGCTGGAAGGGCAGTCACACTCCTGCAAAAATACTGTTTGCTTTTCAGTGTGCTGTGATGGTGGGAGTGGAAGGGTGGTGGAAGGGAGGGCAGGGACCAAGGAGATGGCTCACCCGCAATGCTAATCAAGCCCCCACTGATGAGTCTTGTTGACTCTGCCTCCTAATTATCTCTCAAGTTCACCCTCTTCTCTATTCCCATGAATGTTCCCACTATGTTCCTTCAGGCCATTTCATTCTTCAGCTTAAATATCCCAATAACCTTCTCATTGGTTCCTCTGCCTTTGACCCCAGCTTCTTCCTATTAATTCTCATAGTTCTCAGCCAGGGGTGTACCTCCCTCAGTAAAGCATTTGGAAATGTGTGGGAGTGTTTGGGGCTTGTCACGATAAGGCAAGGGGAGGGGGACATGCTAGCATTAAGGAGGCAGGAACAAAGGACCCTGGAATACCTAGCACATTCATTTCCTATTGCTCTGGTAATGAAACACCACAAACTTAGCAGCTTAAAACAACACCCATTTATTATCTCACAGTTCTGCAGAGAAGAAGTCTGGCAAAGGTCTAATGGGCTAAATTTGAGATTTCAGGAGGATCTTGACATCCTGGGGGAAGAATCCCTGTCCAAGCATAGACAGGTTGTTGGTAAAATTCAGTTCCATGGGATTGTAGGACCAAGGCTCCGGTTTCCTTGCTGGCTATCAGCAGGGATTGTTCTCAGCTTCTAGGTGGTCTCCCATGTTACTTGGCTCATGACCCCTTCACCTTCAAAGCAAGTAATGACAGGTTGAATTCTTCTTACAGCTTGTGTCTCCTGCCTTCTCTTCTACCTCGTTTTTCTCTGACTTCTGCTTTCCTCTTCTATTTTGAAGGCACAGGGTGATTAAAGCAAGTCTATGACGGCTCAGGGGGCTTTCTAGGAGGCGCTAGCAGTAAAGAACCCACCTGCCAATGCAGGTAGACATAAGAGACGTGAGTTCGGTTCGATCCCTGGGTCAGGAAGATTCCCTGGAGGAGGGCTTGGCAATCCACTCCAGTATTCTTGCCTGGAGAATCCCATGGACCGCAGACCCTGGAGGGCTACAGTCCATGGGGTCTCAGAGTCAGACATAACTGAGCACACAGCATGCACACACCCCAATCTAAGTCATCCAGGATAACCTCCCTATTTTAAGGTCCTGTCTTGCAAAACCCCCTCTGCCATGTAAAATGACATGCTCCCAGTTTCTAAGAATTTGAACATGGACATCTTTGGGGAGACATTAATCTGCCAACCACACTTGGAATGAGCTGCACAACAGAGAATTGTTCCACCCAAAATGCCAATAGCAGCCTCATTGAGAAATATGGAGAGAGCCATTGATCTACAATGCAAATCTGATTGTATCTCTTTCCTGCCTGAGAATCCTTCAGGGAATCTTTATTGCCTTCAAGATGAAATCCAAGGCAGAGTCTAGAAAGAGCTTTATGACTCATTGTCTCTTTAAGACCCTAGCTTACATATTATTACTGTTCTGCCTTTGCCACTTGGCTTCAGCCACAGCAAATGATTTTCTGACCATCCTGTGTGTTCTCTTACCTTAAATTCCTTATGAAGGTTTTTTCCTCCACCTGGAGCACTCCCCCAAACGCTCATCCACTTCCCTGAACTAGTTCATTAACTCCAACTCAATTTTCAAGAGAAGGAGAAATATATGATATCCCTTATATAAAGAATCTATAAAGAAATGATACAAATAAACTTATTTATAAAAACAGACGTAGAGAATGAACATGGTTACCAGGGGGAAGGGTTGGGGAAGGGATAGTTAGGGAGTTGGGAGGGACATGTAAACACAGCTATATCTAAAATGGATAATCAACAAGAACCTACTGTATAACCCAGGGAACTCTGCTCAAAGTTATGTGGCAGCCTGGTCAGGAGGAGAATTTGGAGGAGAATGGCTATAGGTATATGTCTGGCTGAGTCACTCTGTTAAGCACCTGAAACTATCACAGCATTGTTAATTGGCTATCAGTTCAGTTCAGTTCAGTCACTCAGTCATGTCCGACTCTTTGCGACCCCATGAATCGCAGCACGCCAGGCCTAATTGGCTATACCCCAATACAAAATAAAAAGTTTTCTTAAAAAGTTGATCCCTTTCTTAAACGTGAGGAAAGAGACTCATCAATATAAAGTGACCAAGGTCACACAGTTTATGTGGAAAATTCAGAACTAGAAGCCAGATCCATCCTTTTTGCTTTAACCATATCACCTATGAACTAGGAAGAGAGCAGAACTTGGGAACTAGAGGAGACTGGCTTGGCACTTTAGTCCCAATTTCCTCAAGTCATCATCTCACACCTCCCTGTCCACATGCAGCGACCTTAAAGCAGTGAAAAATCTCTCTAGACAAATAGGGAACTTCTCTATTCATATTCATGAATCAAATATATATAAGGTATGTGATGAAAAGAAATATGTGAATTTAATTTCCAAAAAGATGAGAGGTGATGAATAATGGCAATTACCTTAAGAATAAATATTATCTGAGTGATCAGGATACCTGAGTGGTATAAAATCTAACCTTGAGGTGGAACATCTGTCACCATAATGCACCAGTCAGGACGCCTGGTTAATTGTACCCAACCCCAAGAGAGCCTCCAATAGCCTTCATCTCTAGGTATCCATGTCCTTGTGTATTCCCCTCCCATACTAAATCACGGATGACCCTTACAACCACAGAATAAAGAGATGACAATGGGTGACTTAAAAGGCTAAGTTATGGCAGACATTTGCATCCTCCGCCATGACCTCCTTGACTGCTTACTCTAGGGGAAGCCGTTCACCATAGCACAAGAGCACAGGCAGCACTGTGGGGTGGTCTGTGGGAGGAGGACTTGGAATCTCCTCCCAACAGCCAGTGCCAGTGTACCGCCATGTGACTGAGCCACTTAGGAAAAGCTCTTTCAGCCCCAGTCAAGCCTTTGGGTGACTTTAGCTTCAACCAACAATGGATGGACCAACCAACCCCAAGACAAGACCACCCAGACAAGCTGCTCCTGAATTCCTGACTCATAGAAACTGTAAGAAATAATAAGTGTAGATTGTTACCTTAAGCCACTATATTTTATAATAATTTATTTTACAGCAATAGCCAACAACACAGGTTGCAAGTGACAGACCCCAATTTGAACTGACTTTTAACCTATACATAACTATGGGAAAAGTCTGCGGTTGGTTGGCTTCTGGGAAAAAGGAACAAGGAACTCAAAAAGAGCCAGATTTCTTTTCTTTTATCTCTCATCTCTGTTTCTCTCTGCACATGTTTCATTCTGTCAGATAAGCTTCTTCCACATGAGAGAAAACACTGTCACCAATATGATCAAGCATTATATTTCAGTCTCTACCATCCCAAGTTCTAAAAGCCTGAAAAGTGCTCTGATTGTCCTAACACAGATCACATGTCCATTCTAGATCAATCAGTGGAGGCCAAGTTGGTGGGATCCATAAGAATACATCCAAACCTCATAATTAGGGTGAGGAAAACATTTCTTAGGAGTGGAATAAGGTGGGCAGTTTCACTGTTATTGAAACAGGAGGCCCACTGCCCACTGTGTGTTTTTATAGCAGCATGAGGCACACATATGCATGCTCAAGGCTGCCCTGTGCAAGGTTGCTTGGTGACACTGTACATCATTACTTCCATGTGTCATTTTATCACCTGGCCCAAATAACAAACTCCTCACTGGTCAGAAGATCACAGAGAAGTAAATACTTATTTTCAAAGAAGGAGAGGAAAAAGAAAAGAAGACTTAACCCCAAACAGCTCAGTTTTAGAAAATCCTTGTTAAAATGCTTTCCTTAAAAAAAAAAAAAAAAACTTTGCTTAGAAGGTAGGACCTGGAAAATGAAAGAAATGATAATAACTGTGATAACAGACACCATCTATCAAGCATATGTCAGACACACAAGGTTTCTGGATATCACATAATTTGTCCNAAAAAAAAAAAAAAAAGCTTTGCTTAGAAGGTAGGACCTGGAAAATGAAAGAAATGATAATAACTATGATAACAGACACCATCTATCAAGCATATGTCAGACACACAAGGTTTCTGGATATCACATAATTTGTCCCATCTCGCACAGCAGAGTCCAATTCTTAATCACTATGCTAAATACCAGAAAAAGGAGAGATCATACAAGCCCAAGACTTATCCGAGCTCCTTTTTAGCACCTAAGTTAAAGAGTGGTGGAGCAAGCTGAACACAGCTGCTGATTCATTCTCCCATAGATTGTGTATCCAGCAAGACCTCACCTCAGCACTCCTTCAAGCTCCACCTGGGAGAACTGAACTCCAGCCCACACCGGCTGTTCTTGTCTATGCAACAAACCAGACCCAAGACAAAGGTTTTCAGAATTTTGCTATAGCAAATATCTGCTTAATAAGCTTTGCTAAAAAAAGTTCCATCTTTGGGTGGCTCTCAGAGGCAATTACATTAAAAAAAATTGCTTGGGTCAGAAGGATCCCCTGGAGGAGGGCATGGAACCGACTCCAGTGTTCTTACCTGAATAATCCCAGGGACAGAGGAGCCTGGTGGGCTACAGTCCATGGGGTCACAAAGAGTTGGACACAACTGAGTGACTGAGCATGCGCTCTACACATCACCTATGAGCAGGTAGTGCTTGATGTGCTAACACAGTGGCTTATGCTGGGCTCCATGGGGAACACATTAAGCAAACCAGCAGGCATCATGCTCTCAAGACTGCAATATGCCTTCATCTCAACCATGTAACAATAACACAGATGAACGTCTCAAAGACTGGACAGGTATTCAAGCTAACAGGTTCAGCGACGAGCCTATGGATACATATAAATTTTTTAATCCTACAAGTCAAAAATAATGTCTGTAGACATAGGAGGTCAGTTAACAGGACCTACTTTTCCACTACCTGATCTAGGCAACTCTGCCCTCTCTATGACCCCTTTGACAAAAAAAGAAATCCAAGCCAGCCACATTTCAAACCACGTTTCATCCTATTACCTTACTCAACTGCACAGCTAATTGGACCAAAACTAGCATTTTAAGATAAAACTAGGCATAGAATGACGAATTGGGCCAACCAGATTCTTTCCCTCAGGAACCTGTTTTAGTTCATTTGATCTGTTATAACAAAATACCATACACTGGACGACTTTGAAACATTTACTCCTCACAGTTCAGGAGCCTTGGAAGTCTAAGGCTAAGGTTCTGGCAGATACGGTGTCTGGTAAGAGCCTCTTCCTCATTGACAGCCATCTTCTCACTCTCACCCCACATGGGAGAAGGAAGAATTCTTAAAGAAGGGGTTTGGGTGGACTCCAGGAGTCAGTGATGGACAGGGAGGCCTGGGGTGCTGCAGTTCATGGGGTCACAGTCGGACACGACTGAGGGACTGAACTGAACTGAATACTATCATTCAAACTTTACGTTTGTGACTTAATCACCTCCCAAATACCCTCACCTCCTAATACCATCCCCTTAGGGGTTAAAATTTCAGCAAATAAATTTGAGAAGGACAGAAACATCCAGTCTCTAATAGAATGTGAACTTAGAAATACTTACAGAATAAGGCAGTGCCAGATGGAAGTTAAACTGAAAGAATACTATTAATACTAGGAGTCAGATTACAATAGGAAATAAACACTGGAGCCAGATGGCCTGGCTCCATGTACCAGCTCTGTTATTTCCCACCTGTGTGATCTGGGACAAGATACTTTACCTCTTTCTGTCTCAGCGCCTTCATCTGTAAAATGGAGTTGACCGTAGAACATGCCTTGTAGGTTTATTGTAAGGATTCAGAGTATATGAATATGGAAAGTGCTTGGAATGAGAGCTGACATATAGTGCCATACAAGTGATAGCTAGTATTACCAGGTAAACCCCAGGATCAAGGCAAGTCCATGCCATGCACAGGCCATTGTGAGAAAGCAGAAACTGTGAGAGACCATAGGAAACTAGTCAATACTAAGGGAGCATGGAGCATGTGCAGGGAGAAGCCATGTGTCACAAAGACCCTCCAGCTCATGAGAGAGATATCCAGAGCTTAACCTGTCTTGAAGATGACCTTGAAACAATTTCCTTAAAATAAACTCCCTGGAGAATGGGCCAACCTTCCTGTTCTCTGAGCTGGTCCATCTAAAGAACCCAACGCTTGGTTCAATAAAGGACCCTGAATAGGCAGAAGCATTGTGTCTTTACCACTAGGAAGTTTGCAAAATTTTGATGGAAATAACATATCCCAATTTTTTTCTGGTAAAAATAATGAGGCTCTGAAAAAAAAAAAAAGCCCATGAGTTTTGCCCCTTACCTTGTCATGAATTGCAAGCCCCAAGTTGGCACCTAGGAGCTTTATATATCTAGTGAAGTGATAACCCTTATCAAAGAGACAGAGTCTGAAGCAAAGAATGTCTTGCAGCTCTGATAAGCTCCAAGGCGCTGGGGAAGGGTAATGGACCATTGGAGATGGAGCCAGGGTCTGCCAGGCTCAATAATGCAGTATTGTTGCTGCATTAGAAAATGTTTTAATTTACATTTTCAAGTGCAAAATATTTTCACCTCATGCTTTGGCTAAATTAGGTAGTTAAAGTCTGTGAAGTGGCAGTAATTGGAAACAATGGATTTTATATTTGACATTTATTATTTTAGTGGAATCTGTTTTACATTTACATCAAACATCCAAGGACCCCTGAAGAAGTTTCTTTTGCTATTACATTGCTATTTAATTCTAATAATGCACTTTGAATCGTGAGGTGTTGATTATAATTATATCATTTCAGATGGAGTAAGAGATAAGACAAAGACAAACCTTCAATGGCAATTGTATCCCCCTGTTTTCCCCTTTTTTTGTTGTTGAACTTTCATAAGCTGATAATTTGCTCAATGTATTTTACCCTAATTTTTTACAGGTTCTTGTTATTGTCTAACTGCTTTATATATTTTGATCTATCTTTACCAAAATGCTACTTGAGAGCAAAGATCATGGTTCATAACCTCATAGTGCTTGCTTTGAATCCAGGCACATAATAAGGATCAAGAAATGTTTGAATGATTATTTAAAATACATTAGCATTATCTTACAAGTGATAGGGAGCAAACTACAGGGAAGGCAGGCTTCTCCATCCATGGATTCTCCAGGCAAGAGTACTGGAGTGGGTTGCCATTTCCTTCTCCAGGGGATCTTCCCGACCNAAATGTTTGAATGATTATTTAAAATACATTAGCATTATCTTACAAGTGATAGGGAGCAGACTACAGGGAAGGCAGGCTTCTCCATCCATGGATTCTCCAGGCAAGAGTACTGGAGTGGGTTGCCATTTCCTTCTCCAGGGGATCTTCCCGACCCAGGGATGGAACCCAGGTCGCCCACACTGTAGGCAGACGCTTTACCATCTGAGCCACCAGGGAAGTTGGAGTAGGCTGACCCAAAAGTGGTAAGTCCTTTGTCTCCAGCAATGTTCATACAGAAATTCATGACCACTTGATAGTGAGGACATCGGCCAGTAATGAAAAAGTTTGGAGTCAAAAAGAATTGAGTTGGACCCTTTGCTCTGTACCTTAAAACTGCAACCATAGCCAAGTTACTTACTCTCTCAATGCCTGTTTCATCTTGTAACGGGAGAAACAGTCTATCTCTTATGAAAATTGAGGAAACCAGATGTCCGGAGGGGCCCCCAAACATTCACTGGTTCTTCCTCCCTTAAGATAGCCCGCGTCTTTCAAGATGGCGGAAGGTCAAAAGGACCATTTCATGCTTGACTGTGATACTTAGAGACACACAGCCCGAGCCAGGACTTCCCTGATGGCTCAGATGGTAAAGAGTCCATCTGCAGAGCGAGAAACTGCCTGCGTGAAACCTGGGTTTCATCCCCGGAGAAGGAAATCCCCTGGAGAAGGAACTGGCAAGCCGCTCCAGTACTCTTGCTGGGGAAATCCCATGGACAGAGGAGCCTGGTGGGCTACGATCCATGTTGCAAGAGTCAGACTTAGTTACTAAACCACCAGACTGAGCAAAGTTTTAAAATAAAATTCAAAGGTAACCACTAGAAATAAAAATAAAATGTATACTTTCCAAAGCATTGGAGAAACTGAAAATAACTGAGAATACAGGAAGAAAGAAGAAAATCTAAGATGATAGGGATAAATGATATAAAAATAGCATATTTGTTAATGCAAATAAAAGTAGTGACGTCAGGACCCATAGCAAAGACCTTATATACTTTATATCATTTAGTTCTTCTGTGTCCCTGAGACTAGCATCATTATTGGCTGTGCTCATTCTATAAGTAAGAAAACTATGGCTTAGGGAAGTAGAAAATTACTAAATTTACCTAAATTTGAACCATGGCAGCCTAACAGCAAAGTACACCACCCTAAACATTATGCCTCCCTGTAGGAACAACAGAAGGGTGCCTGTGTCTAGATATTTAAATATGTTCACAGATTTATACTGGTAGGAAAGAAAGGATCGTAAATAAATGAAAATGTTAGATAGTGTTTATTTCTAGGTAGTGGGATTATAAGCAATCTTAATTTTATTTTTTACCATTGTCCATATTTTCTGAAATTTTCTGCGGTGAGCAAATATTTTTATAGTCAGGGGAAAGGCTATAAAATTTACAATAGATTGTTTCTTTTCTTGTTATACTAGGAAGCCTTAAGTCACAGTATAAAATTCTTGAGATTTTCATAGGATTTATGCTTCCTGGGGGAAAATGCTTCCAAAGTGCTCTTATTATTTCTTCCAGTGGAGCCAGAATTAAAACTAGTAGATGAAACTCTTTGTTTTGTTGTGTCTAGTATATGGACTTAAAAAAAAAAAAAGAGAAGGTTTTAAGTCAAAAAAATATTCAATAGTCTCTCATCCTATGTCATAATTCAAGTCAAAGTAAAAAAAATTTAAATACAGTTGCTACGATGAAGCTGAAGCACTATTGTAAAGCTCATCTTATCTGAGAAGTTCAGAGAGAACCCCCACATCCAGGAAAAGCTCCCCCCACATACCAGTCAAGTGGTCACACAGCAACATATTCTCCCTCAAACTATTTTCATTCCACCAAACCAAGAAATTTCCAGAAAGCATCCTAGTGTTGAGTTCACTCCTTCTGCAATGAGGAAATTGAGATCCTGAAGGGCTGTATCACTTTGTTTCCAGCATTACCTTCCTAGACTAAGCTGGGGCTATCACTTTATCACTCACCTGGATTCCTCCCAATGGATTAGACTTGCCCCCACCCCAGCCTTCTCCAATTCACTTACCACCAAGCTGATGACCCCACTTTCTCACTCACTAGTTCTCATTCACTGTTCTTAAAGAACAGTGTTCTTACAATGTTTGACAAGGTCCACCATAATCTGACTCCCTCCCTTTCAAGGTTATCTAAATCACTCTCTTTAGTTCTCTAAGTTTCAACTATACTCTTCTTTCTGTTTCCCAAAGTTGCCATTCTACATCTGACCAAGGAATCTTCACAGGTACTCTCTTCCTCTACCTGCCATTCCTCTGGATAATTTGCACACAGAAGCCTTCCCAGACTCTAGTCCAAGTCAGATTCCTTTCACCCATCATCTACATGTCTGGCCTAGAACTCATCACAGAGTAGATTTACATTTCTATATTTTCTCCCCACTAGGCTGTAAATCCCATGGAGTAGGGCTATATCCATCAGCAGCACTGGCCTCATGCCTGCCACATTGTATGACTCCATCAGCATTTGTTAGATGAATGAATAGGTGGCACACAGGGCGTCAAGGGCAGTGTAAGGTCAGTGCTCCACAGTACTGATTTTACACTTTGGGGGATAGAAAACGGAACTTCTGGAATCCCAGGAATTTGTCCACCCAATATTGTCTAAAATTGCTTATTCCTCTCCTATCTTAATAAAACAGTTTTAGAACCAGTTGGGGCTTCACAAAGCAGAAATAGAGACACAGACGTAGGGAACACATGTATGGATACCAAGGGGGAAAGGCATGGTGGTGGCATGCATAGGAAGCTTGGGATTGACTATATATACTATTGACGCATGTGTGTTAGTCACGTGGTCATGCACGACTCTTTCTGACCCCATAGACTGTAGCTTGCCAGGTCTCCTGTCCATGGGATTCTCCAGCAAGAATACTGGAGTGGATTGCTATTTACTTCTCCAAGGGATTTTCCTGACTCAGGGATCAAACCCAGGTCTCCTGCATTGTGCCGTCTGAGCTATAGAGAGGTTTATAAAATTAGATAACTTATGAGAACCTACTGTATACCAAAGGGAACTCCACTCAGTGCTCTGTGGTGACTTAAATGGAAAGAAAACTCAAAAAAGAGGGGATCTATGCATGCATAAAGCTGATTCACTTTTCTGTACAATATAAATTAACACAACATTGCAAAGCAATTATACTCCAATTAAAATTGTAAAGAAAGAAATATGCAGGTGTTAAGGCTATGCATCAAGCCATTTACAGTGCTGAATATCAGCAAAACAATAAGATGTGACACTGTGATAACAATAACAAAAAAGAATCAGTTGAGGCATTAGAAGTCATCTAATCCAAGCTTCTCATTTTATAATCAAAGAAACAGGGGTCCAGAGAAGTTACATGGTTTTCTCCATGGTACACATCAGTAGTGATAGAATGAAAACCCAAAACTAGGACTCTAGCATTGTTTGTAGAGAACCCATCACCTCTTCCACACAGGGCTGCCTTTATCCATTCATCATCAGTTCAGTTCAGTTCAGTCGCTCAGTTGTGTCCAACTCTGCAACCCCATGGACTGCAGCACACCAAGCCTCCCTGTCCATCACCAACTCCTGGAGCCTGCTCAAATTCATGTCCATCGAGTCAGTGATGCCATCCAACCATCTCATCCTCTGTTGTCCCCTTCTCCTCCTGCCTTCAATCTTGCCCAGCATCAGGGTCTTTTCCAATGAGTCAGTTCTTCACATCAGTTGGCCAAAGTATTAGAGTTTCAGGTTCAGCATCCGTCCTTTAAATGTATATTCAGGACTTATTTCCTTTACGATTCACTGGTTTGATCTCCTTATGGTCCAAAGGACTCTCAAGAGTCTTCTCCAACACCACAGTTCAAAAGCATCAATTCTTCGGCACTCAGCCTTCTTTTTGATCCAACTCTCACACCCATACATGACTACTGGAAAAACCATAGCTTTGGCTAGACAGCCCTTTGTCGGTAAAGTAACATCTCTGCTTTTTAATATGCTGTCTAGGTTTGTTACAGCTTTTCTTTTGAGGAGCAAGTGTCTTTTAATTTCATGGCTGCGGTCACCATCTGCAGTGATTTTGGAGCCCAGGAAAATAAAGTCTCTCACTGTTTCCATTGTTTCCCCATCTATTTGCCATGAAGTGATAGAACCAGGTACCATGATCTTCCTTTTTTAAATGTTGAGTTTTAAGCCAGCTTTTTCACTCTCCCCTTTCACTTTCATCAAGAAGCTCTTTAGTTCCTCTTTGCTTTCTGCCATAAGGGTTATGTCATCTGCATATCTGAGGTTACTGATATTTCTCCCAGCCATAGAACCAGGTACCATGATCTTCCTTTTTTAAATGTTGAGTTTTAAGCCAGCTTTTTCACTCTCCCCTTTCACTTTCATCAAGAAGCTCTTTAGTTCCTCTTTGCTTTCTGCCATAAGGGTTATGTCATCTGCATATCTGAGGTTACTGATATTTCTCCCAGCCATTCATGATAGTTCAAGCCAAATACTTTTCTTATTTCCTCCTGACTTCTCTCAAAATCTACCTTTCCACCCTCAACTCCAAGTCCCCATTGAATGTTTTCATATTATTTAGAATTGCAAAATTACTTGCTTGTGTTTGGTTTAATATCTATGACATTCTGAAGTCTCAATAAATCAACCAGTGACAAAAAAATGTGTTCAGTCCCTCCTGTATTTTCAGAACTAATCTGGGTACTGCAGGCAATAAAGGAAAGACACAAATGTCCTTATATCCGTCAAAAAACACAAAGGCTTTTTAATGACACAGTTTGTACAACTAACACTATTACGAAGGGGGAAAAGACAGTAGTGATGGTAATCAAGTTTTTGAATATAGACCCTAGGTGCTACAGGAATTCAGCCAAAGAAAGACAAGGAAGACTGCATACAGGAGGTAAAAACTGATTTGGAGCTTGAAGGAAAGGAAGAACTTGGACCTGCAGAGAGGAGAAAGAAATGCACATCACCATCTCCAACAAAGGATAGTGTCTCAATAAGCCTCATCAGCATGTTTTGTAAAATATCAAGCAAATGAAGATCAGGGCCAAGGACAATGACATGAGAAAAAACAAGGGCATAAGGCCTTTCCCAAATTCCATAGAGAAAACTGACAGAGACGTTAGGGAGGTTTGGAGTATGACTCTTAGATTCTGCTATGACCTCTCTATCAACATCTTGTCCAGATGTCAGTATCAAAAGTTAACAGTCAAGTTAACCATTACTGAGCTCTAACTACACAGCATGCATTCTGTTGTGCTTTGCATATATTGTCTCACTCACTCTCACTTAATCCTCCCAATACTTTTATGAGAATAGATAATGTTATTATCCTCACTTTCTATGAGAAATCTGAGGCTTTGGCAGAGTGAACAACTTGCGATAGAAGTTTACATGGCTGGATTACATAAATCCAGAGTCTCAACTCAAAATTTCTGACCTCATTTCAGAGCCTGAGCAACAATAAAGACAACTCAGAAGTTTCCAACATCATTTTTAAAAATCTAAATAATAGCACAAAGCAGGAACTGAGACCATCCATTCTACCTACTACAGATAATTATAAGCAACGTTTTTGAGTTGTATGGGAATAGAGAGATGCAAAAAGGTCAGTTCCCGCAACTTTATGGTATCAAAATTTCATTAGTTTAAAATCATTAAGTCAAAACTAAGAGGGGGAAAAGGCTAAAGTGTAAATGAATTGGTGACCCCAAAACTAATGAATTTCTCTCCATTCTTCCCCCAACACTGAATTGTTCCTCTTGATGTTACTAACAATAATAGTGTTTTAATACACGCATTATGTGTAACAGACATAGAGGATGTAAAATGTAGCATCAAAGGAAAGAAGAAAGGAGGGAGAGGGAAGATCCAAAGAATTGTCTTCTGTTACTGTCAAAGGATGCCAGCCACAGCCTACCTCCCCTCAACCTCCGGTAATGTGAGTTGACAACAGTGACACCTCCTGGCTAAACAAACTCAATCTCCTATAGGATTTCCTTTTGCTCACTCACAGCAAATTACTCTTGACTCTTCTTGTTGCCACCAGGTGTAATTTTCTTTCCCTTATCTGCAAAAGCGTAGACTGATATGGTCCATCCTCATCCTCAGAAACTCAACAATGCAGTGCTGTCCTGACCACAGAACTCCACTATTGAAAGCCACCCCCACCCTGCCCCACCTAGTTTCATCCTGAACACTTCAGCATGATTAGCCCAGAGACCCAACTCACAGTCTTCCCACTTACAGATGCATTAAATATAAATAAAGCAAACTAAATACCAGCTACTGAAAAATAGTTCAATTAAACCCTACAGTGAGAATGCCTCTTGATTTTAATGTGCTTGATCCCCTGGGAAACATGGTTGGTGTATGCCTTTCTTTTCTTGTAGAATGCTTTTTTGGCTTCAGACTTGTGTAAATCATACAGCCACCAAAAAGAATAAGAGATGTTGGCTTTATTGTTAACCAGAAGCAGGAGAAGATTTTTTTAATGAGTGTGGAAGGTATTGTTTCATCTCATTTGCAGAATATTCTAGGGCATTATCCCTGTGATTACTCGCCTTGATAATAGATTATTGGAAAATACAGTAGGGTGTTTTGTCCCTTCTTTGAAAGCAGTGCAGCATTTTGTTTGTTAAACTATACCACAGAATAGACATAGCTGAAGGAGAGAGGAATTGGCCAATCACAAGAGAGAGCAGAGTGCTCAGACCCCATGGTATTCTCAAATTTTATAAAATAGCTGAAGACATCTGTTGTTCTCTCTAAAAGGAAGGCATTGAGCATTTCAAAGCATGAAGATTTACCTTGAAACTGGGTTTGATTCTATTCCATTCACAGTCTGCCCAATGTGAGTGTTTGGCTAACTAAACTTTGTAAGTTCACAGGTTGGAAAATGTCTATGAACTTTCCCTTAGTTATGCTTTTATTTTGAAAAGACTCCTCCGAGAGACATGCACACTAATTCTCAGGTGCACTTGCATCCCAAATTAATAAAAATTCAAACCCTAGCTCCTTCCCACATCTAGCAATTCTTTTGGCAAATAAACCTTGGAGATTAGATTATGTCTTTGCTATGCATGAACAGAAAACACTTGTATTAGAGAGAACAAAAGCCCTTCAAACTGATCAAAAAGGAAAAAGCAGTTGGGTTGAGGAGGGTATGTTTTTGCTTCTGTTTTGCTTTTCAGTGAAAATTGTGGCTGAAATTTCAACTTCATTTTGACACAGTGATGATTTTAAACATGGGTCTTTCAAATCATTCATGCAAAAGTGAACTGTGATGGGGGAAGGGGGAGAAATTCTTAAGCTCTCTGCTTGCCTTAAAACACATATGAAAGATAGACAACAGGACTAGAAGAACGTATTTTATGATGAAGACAGTATCAAAACGACAGCTCTGGATCAAGTCCACACATTATATACAAATAACAAATATATGTTTAGATTTCTTAAGTAGTTCATTCCTTTTGTCATCAGTGAATAAGGTCTGTGCAGTGGGTTAGGCAAAATGCCAGGTGTGGGGAACAAGGATGACCCTCAGGGGAGATCAGTTTGGTGGGAGAACAATCAGCTGTTTGGGACAAGCTAAAAACTCATTCATTGTTTATCTGAATTTCAGGTTTACCTAAATGTCCTGGATTTTTATCTATTATATCTTGTAACTTCCAGAGAAGGTAAATGGAACTATTTCAACACAGCATAAAGTGAAAAGTGTGATCTAAGTGGTAAAGAAGTGTATAAGGAGATACTGGTAACCCTGACTTGGGAACCAGGGTCTGAAAGGTGAATAGGAGTTAATCAGGAAAAGAGAAAGAGGGGAGGGATTTCAAGAGAAGGTGCAAGTTCTTCTAAGTTCACAGGGAGTCCAAGAGACTGGCACCTGTCACAGTTTTTCAGAATGACAGGGCACAGTGTGACAAGGCAGGGGAGATGAGCAGATGCCAAACCATGGAGACCCTATAGAAGCATTTGGGCACTTAGAGGACAGTGGAAAGTTGTAAAAATTTCTAGGCGGAGGGATTATACAATCAGATATACGATTCTGGGTGGATGGTGGAAAATGGCAAGACGGGAAGCGAGCAAACCACTTGAAATAAGTTACCTAAGGGACGCTGTTGACTTGAACTAAAATCCTAGCAATGGGGATGTGAGAAGTTGGTAAATTAGAAAGACGCTTGTCATAGAAATAGAATAGGAGATAGGCACAAGAAGCTTTGGTGATCAACTGGATATGGAGCTGTTGAAAAGGAAGGAATGAATTATAATAAAAAATGACATGAATTGAGATTTATTATAAATCAGTCACTATGCTGACTGTCACATATATATACATTCAACTCTGACAAGCCTGTGAAATAGGTACTATTTTTCGTGTTTTATAAACGAGAAAAAATGAGACTTAGAGACAAATAAGTAATTAGCCTGTAAAACAAGTAAGTAGCGCAGTAAGGACAATGACCAGATTTGGAGCTTGGGCTGAGTGCTGAACAATGAGATGAGATTAGACTCTCATGAGATGAGATTACCACTGAATTGGATTAGAAACACAGGAGGCACACATTGTGGGAAAGATGCTGAGCTGCTTTTTAGAGTTACTGAGTCTTAGGTGCCTGGGAATGATGTCTGAAGGAGACTGCGTAGATGGGTTTAGAGCTCAACCAAAGGATTGGACCAGGGATAGAGACCATGGAGTCGGCGGGGTAACAATCAAAATGGAAAGCTTAGATAAAATGAGAGTATAGGTAACTATGAGAGTAGAAATAAGATGACCTAGAGAAGTGAATGAGAATGAGACCAGAATGAGACCAGAAAGCGATCTAGGGAAGATCAAGGGTCTGGTGTGACCAAGGTAGCAAGAGAAAGACCAGGACACTGTGCCAAAGAAGAAAAGAGGACATTCTAAGATGCAGGATGTGTCAGTCCTGTGATATGACCTATGCGAGATGTGATTCTGTACACATTCTGTACACAGAAAAGAAGTTTCAAAGCTAGTTCATTGAAGTAGAAAGAGTTAAATTAGTACTTTTAGGGTATATACTAGTATACAGGGAGAAATGGATACAGCAGGAGAGAGAGGAGGCTGGGAGTGTAAACTGCTCTGTATTCCTGATGACCCAGTGACTTTACTCCAAATAGGAGTAAAGTCAATTTCAGTAAAGACTCTAGTAAAGACTTTACTTCAGTAAATTCTCCAGGCCAGAATACTTGAGTTGGTAGCCTTTCCCTTTTTCAGGGGATCTTCCCAATCAAGGAATCAAGCCGGGGTCTCCTGCATTGCAGGTGGATTTTTTACTAACTGAGCTATCAAGGAAGGCCCATTCAATAAAGACTAAACTGTACATATTCAGTTCAGTTCAGTTGCTCAGTCGTGTCTGACTCTTTGCAGCCCTATGAATTACAGCACGCCAGGCCTTCCTGACCATCACCAACTCCTGGAGTTCGCTCAGACTCACGTCCATCGAGTCAGTGATGCCATCCAGCCATCTCATCCTCTGTCGTCCCCTTCTCTTCCTGCCCCCAATCCCTCCCGGCATCAGAGTCTTTTCCAGTGAGTCAACTCTTCGCATGAGGTGGCCAAAGTACTGGAGCTTCAGCTTCAACATCATTCCTTCCAAAGAACTCCCAGGGCTGATCTCTTTTAGAATAGACTTGTTGGATCTCCTTGCAGTCCAAGGGACTCTCAGGAGTCTTCTCCAACACCACAGTTCAAAAGCATCAATTCTTCTGTGCTCAGCCTTTTTCACAGGCCAACTCTCGCATCCATACATGACCACAGGAAAAAACCATAGTGTGTCTAAGTCTTTGCAAGTCCATGGACTGTAGCTGCCAGGCTCTTCTGCCCATGGAATTCTCCAGGCAAGAATACTGGAATGGGTTGCCATTACCTTCTCCAGGGGAGCTTCCCAATCCAGGGATTGAACCCAGGTCTTCTGCATTGCAGACAAATTCTTCTACCATCTGAGCCACCAAGGAAGCCCTCTTACTGTCTTACTCTCATCCAAAGCACTGGGTCTGCCCAGAGGAGGTCCTCAAAGAAGAGAAGGTAGTTGGATCAGGCTTGGATAAATGATCAGGGTGATGGAGGCCTTGGAGCATAATTGTTTGAATCCAGCAGAATTCTCAGAGCAGATGGCAAGCTGTGTTACTGGGCTTACTGCAGAGACCAGATCACACTGTTCTTCCAAGTCAATAAAACAAGGACTAAAATAGTCTAGTGGGCTTAGCAACTGCATCACTGCTCCTCTTTCCAAGAACAATTCTGATGGAGTTAAGGAGAAGAAAAATTGTATTGAGATGAAGTTGGAAAGGAGGTGAATAAACAGGCAGTATGTGAAAATGGTGCTTGTGATAAGCTCAGTTCTAAAGGAGAGGACAGATAATGTAGTCTTCAAACATGGTGTCTGCCCATTCTATCTATTATAGAAAGTCAAAATCATACATTCTTGGGAAACTTTGGGGGGGTGGTTACTGGTGAGGGAGGGTTTCTCTGGTGGCTCAGATGGTAAAGAATCAGCCAGAAATGCAGGAGACCAAGGACAGAGGAGCCTGGCAGGGTTCAGTCCATGGGGTCACAGAGAGTCAGACAGGGCTGAGTGACTAGCTATTTCACTTCTCTAGTGAGGGAACCTAGTTTAAAACTAGTAGTCATATTGAACCAAAAGCTCTTGAAACAAAGGATTTCTTCATGAACATGCTTCTAGATTTGTTGAATTAGACCACCGAAGAGACATAATAAATTCTTGCATATTAAATGACTTTTGCCTTTTTGATCCAGTGTGAATGAATGTTTAAATGAATCCAACTTGCTTTACTCCACTGACTAATGTACATTTATATCTTTCTCTGATGTACTCTATTTGACAATATCTATATATTCAAAGTGCTCTTCTTCAAAAATTTCCTGCAACCAGATTATCAGCTGTCCATGGCCTCCTCCACCCTCACATCATTATTCTAGGCTAGTGAGGTCTGGCCGCCTATGTAATAATTATGTTTAGAGATATATGAAATAGTTCTTAAAGTTCTGTTCATGATTTCAAACCTAGAAGAGTAAAATGTAAAATAGCATTGTCATTGCTATGGAGGCTGTCCAGAGAAAGATCCAAATTTCTTCCTCTTGGTGGAGAAGTTAAGTCATTCAGATATAGTTAATAGTCTAGTGATTCAGACTCTTTAGCTTAGAAGACATATATTATCCTGGTTTCATTACTCTAGCAGAAGATATGTTTTGATGTATTCTCTTTTTGCAACTTATCTCCCTAAGTGAAATGGAGCTGGTGGGGCCAGTCAAAGATGTCTTTATTCCCTAAGGGTCAGTGTGAGGTCAGAGCTTTGAATCATAGGAACAGTGAGAGGTCAGAGCTTTGAATCAGAGGATCAGTGAGACGTCAGACCTTCATTCAAGGGTGGGAATGCTATGGCCTGGATCTTGCTGGACCACCTGATATACCAAAGTTAACAATTCATGACTTCTATAAGAACACAGCAGGCAACTAAAGATGGGAACATGACAGCAGTCAAATCTTCATCCAGGTAGAATTATTTGCATCATATCCAATGTCATCTACGTCCTTCCTGAAAAAAAGCATCCAGGTTGTAAGAACCGGTATCATTTTTAAGCCAAAAACAAGAAGAGGGATGAGCCAATGCATGCCAGCTATATTCTTCTTTTGGTCTATAGCCTTTAAGTCAATAAATTTATTTTCTTTTTGCTAAATATTGTATGTTTATGCATGCTGAATTTGAAACAGGCAGCTATATTATTCCAACTAGCTTAGACGATAACTTTCAAAAATGGAACTGCAGAGTTTCATCTGTCTGACTGGTAGGCCTTGATGTTTAAATGTTGTGGTGCTGGAGAAGACTCCTGAATGCAAGATAAAACCAGTCAACCCTAAAGGAAATCAACCCTGAATATCCACTGAGGGGACTGATGTTGAAGCTGAAACTCCAATAGTTTGGCCACCTAATGCAAAGAGCCGACTCACTGGAAAAAATCCTGATGCTGGGAAAGATTGAAGGCAGGAGGAGAAGGGGATGACAGAGGATGAGATGGTTAGATGACATCAGCAATTCAATGGACATGACTGAGCAAACTCTGAAGATGGTGAAGGACAGGGAAGCCTGGCATGCTGCAGTCTATGGGGCCACAGAGTCAGACACATCTTAGCAACTGAAACATAAGAGCACACTACTCAGTTTCCTATCTCTGCTGTAACACAATTTTTTTGGCTTAAAATAACAGAAATTTACTATCTCATATTTCTGAGGGTCAAAAGTTCTAAATCAGTATCACTGGGGCAAAATCAAGGTGTCAGCAGGACCATACTCCCTCCAGGAGCTCTAGGGGAGATTTCACCCCTTGCCTCTCCCAGCTCCTGGTAGCTGCTGGCGTTTCCTTGGCCTGTGGCTATCTCACTCCAGTCTTCAAGGCCAGAACCTTGAAATCCTTCTGCTCTGGCCCCAATTAGCTTCTTCTCAGCATGGGTCAAGTCTTCCATTCAGGGAAGACTTGTTACTGCATTTAGGGCCCAACAGGAGACGCAAGAGATTGGGTTCAATCCTTAGGCTGGGAAGATCCCCTGGAGAAGGGCCTGGCAACCCTCTCTGTTTTTCTTGCCCAGAGAATCCCATGGGATGAAGAGCCTGGTGGGCTATAGTCCAAAGGGTCACAAAGAGTCAGACACAACTAAATGGACTTAGCATGCACACACATGAAAGAATAATCCATTATATCAACCTGTCTCAAGGTCTTAACTTAATCACATGCATAAAGACCCCTTTCTGAGTCCAACAAGGTAAAATCCACAGGCACTAGGGACTAGGATGCAGAGATAGTTTGAGCCCATTTTTCAGCGTACCACACTCACTGCTTACCTATCATTTAACACATAAAGTCACATAGATAGAGGCAGAGATCCAATCGGAAAGCAAGTGACAAATTATCAGATTACTCTTCTTAAAATTTTGCTATATTCAGTTATCAGGAAAATTCACTTAGAGGAACTCTTTATTCATACAATGCTAGATGAATAAGATGCCTAGGAAAATAAAACAGAAGAGCTTAATATGGAAATGAGAGAACAAAGACCCTGAATCTCTCTGCATCCTGAGACTGTGCTATATCTACCCTGTTTTGGTCAACTGAAGCAGGTGTGTGAGGAGAGGAGAAAGAATGGAGTTGTCCACCCTTGGAGTTCAGTATTTCCTTAAAATCCTTATAGAAACTCTGTGACAAAGTGAAAGCCATTTGCTTCTGTATTGGAAGAGGACATGCATCCCTGGGGTAATAAAACTCAATTTAATTCAATCCTGGGCCCAAGGGAGTATATAGAATTGGCTTCAGAGTTAAACCATTCAGAATTTAAATACATCAAATTCCTAATATCTCCAAATGTCATGTTGGTGAGTCATCCAGGCACCGTGGTGTGGTGGAAGAGATTAGGGGTGGAGACAGATCAAGAGTGAAAACAAGGGCTGAGAGGCTGTAACTCTGGAAGAGCCCAAGGCAACCCTGAATCTCAAAAACACGGAGGAGGAGGAAGGGTGCCAGTGAAATCTTCCAAAGGAAACCTTTGTTTTTTGCTTCCACATTTCATTTCCACTCTTTTCTCTCTTCCATTAGATAATTTCTAGGCCTATAATGAATGTAATGTTCTGAATGAGTGTAAGAGGTATTCTGGGATTTTAGACCAGAAATCACCCAACAGACCAGAGGCATACGCATGCCCATGCTACACACACACACACACACACACAGAGTCATCCTCACCATAAGACTGTGAAGACACCCATGTGTTGTGCAGAAGGTAAAGTGACTCATGAAGCTAAATTGTGCTGACAGTTTCTAATCCCAGCTCACCAGGGATTTAAATTGTACAATGAGGAAATGACTTATTGGATAACTTCCAGAGTTTGTCTTAAAATTTAATTGCAACCTACCTAACACTTTTATAAAATATATACATTTTACTTACATTTCTTAGTCAAAATATTCCTCTAACCTTTTTTCTAAGTAAGTGACAAAAGTGTTCTAGTTGTAATTAATGGAGTACAAAAATATTGGGGAAACATGCCTAAAGGCTTAAACTATAATTCTATTACTAATATATTCCCTTGGCTTGCTTTTTGAACTCCGCTGCCTCCTGCCTTGCAGCTGTGTTTAATGAGTGGAGAGATTATTCAAATGAGCCCACAGCAGAGCATTATTTCTGAGGCGCTCGCCATCTTGAACAGGCGTCCTCTCACAATCAGGCAGTCAGAGCAGACCATCCATCCCACTTTGGTTACCTGGCCATGTATGTGGTAATATAACTCCACAGACATCCGATTACATCCCTAGATTTGGAGAGAAGCTACTAATGATCCTGTGACCACACAAAAGGACAACAGAAACAGCCTTCAAGGTGGAAAATGAGAAGATACCTATACTAGCCTCTACCCCACTTCAGCTTTCAATTTGTCACTGCCTGTCAGTGATGGAGAATGTGAGTTTCTCATAACGAAAACATGCAGCCATGCAAAATAGTCTCTTTTAAAAAGCGCTGTTTATGGGCATATGGCCTTTGCCCCAACTAATAATTGAAATGCAACCCTTTGCAAATGGGCAGGCCGATGTTTAATGATCTTTAGGATGTTAAAATGAGCTTCTACTCATGTAAGATTTAAAGTAAGAAAAAAAAATAAAGCTCAACATTCAGAAAACTAAAAAAATAAAATAAAATAAATAAAGTAAGAAAACTCTCTAGGGGAGAAACCCCTGAGTTGGTTACAAAGTTGCCAAGAAAATTTAATAAGAACTAATTTTGAATTGATAAGTGTTCATTCCAATATGGCGGGATTAAGCAATAAGAATTCTTCCTGGGAATTTACAGAGAGATAAGCATCTCATGAATAAGTAAATTCTGAAACAGGAGGCTACAGGGTGTTTATTGATTTTGAAATCATTTGTTTGAGAAATTGCCCTTGAGGAAAAGACTATTATGGTTGATAATATAATAGTTATATTCAGAGATAACCCACTTCTTTGGCTGATGGCAGAATATAAAGATTATCCACCCAATACAAAATTTATAAGCAAAAATTTAAATTGCAAAACCCGGGTTACTCATTGTTATAAGCTTCCATTTCCTAATTTCTAGAAATTAATTTTCAGATGCAATACAAAAGTCAAAAATAAATAAAATCTAAATAACTGAAATCCTCAGTCCACTAAATATTTTTGCTACAACTGGAATTGGGGGATTTGGAGTGTGGGGGGACTCTCTCCAGGGACATCCTAAATTCCATATCCATTAATATCAATTTCTTATACCATTTGTATCTACCTCTGCAACTCAGGAGAACTGGAATTAAAATTTGGAGGTATACACGTGCTCCCCATCCTGAACCCCCCTCCTTCCTCCCTCCCCACACCATCCCTCTGGGTTGTCGCAGTGCACCAGCCCCAAGCATTCAGTATCGTGCATTGAACCTGGACTGGCGATTCATTTCACATATGATATTATATATGTTTCAGTGCCATTCTCCCAAATTATCCCATCCTCGCCCTCTCCCACAGAGTCCAAAAGACTGTTTTATACATCTGTGTCTCTTTTGCTGTCTCACATACAGGGTTATCATTAACATCTTTCTAAATTCCATATATATGCGTTAGTACACTGTATTGGTGTTTTTCTTTCTGGCTTACTTCACTCTGTATAATAGGCTTCAGTTTCATCCATCTCATTAGAACTGATTCAAATGGATTCTTTTTAATGGCTGAGTAATACTCCATTGTGTATATGTACCACAGCTTTCTTATCCATTCATCTGCTGATGGACATCTAGGTTGCTTCCATGTCCTGGCTATTATAAACAGTGCTGTGATGAACACTGGGGTACACATGTATCTTTCGATTCTGGTTTCCTCAGTGTGTATGCCCAGCAGTGGGATTGCTGGGTCATAAGGCAGTTCCTGTGGTGGATTCATGTTGATGAATGGCAAAACTAATACAATAATGTAAAGTAATTAACCTCCAATTAAAATAAATAAATTTNGGACATCTAGGTTGCTTCCATGTCCTGGCTATTATAAACAGTGCTGTGATGAACACTGGGGTACACATGTATCTTTCGATTCTGGTTTCCTCAGTGTGTATGCCCAGCAGTGGGATTGCTGGGTCATAAGGCAGTTCCTGTGGTGGATTCATGTTGATGAATGGCAAAACTAATACAATAATGTAAAGTAATTAACCTCCAATTAAAATAAATAAATTTATATTTTAAAAAATAAATTAAAAAAACATAATTTGGAGGCAACTTTTGAATCAATTCAAATTTTTTAAAGCAAAATATTACTTCAAAGTATCATTCGCTTGAAAGAAAAAAATGCAATCATTTTAACAATGGTTGGAAACATAAAGGGTTTCTCTGTAAATTCTGAATTAGAAAACTCTATATTTCCAATATACCAGTATTTCCAATATAGAAAACACTCTATGTTTTCTAACAATTAAAACAATTGTTTTTTCCTTAACACTTCTCATGAAGAATGTCTCCCAGTTGCCACATTTCTTAACTGTCATCCAACATAAAGTAAGTTAACAGAATTCAATTTAGTTGACAATAATGATTCAGCTTCTATAAAAAAATATATATATCATTGTCTGTTCAGGTCATACCACCCTGAACATGCCCCATCTCATCTATAACAATACCATCTTCCACGACCTGATGAATCACTTGGGTTTCACACAGGTAGTAAGATGCTCAGCATTCTCTCCTTATCTCTCAGTTCAGTTCAGTCGCTCAGTCATGTCTGACTCTTTGCAACCTCATGAATCGCAGCACGCCAGGCCTCCCTGTCCATCACCATCTCCAGGAATTCACTCAGACTCACGTCCATTGAGNTCTGTCTCTTATACACATCTAGATGTGTATAAGAGACAGCCTTCAGAATGGACTGGTTGGATCTCCTTGCAGTCCAAGGGACTCTCAAGAGTCTTCTCCAACACCACAGTTCAAAAGCATCGATTCTTCGGCGCTCAGCTTTCTTCACAGTCCAACTCTCACATCCATACATGACCACAGGAAAAACCATAGCCTTGACTAGGCGGACCTTAGTCGGCAAAGTAATGTCTCTGCTTTTGAATATACTATCCAGGTTGGTCATAACTTTTCTTCCAAGGAGTAAGCGTCTTCTAATTTCATGGCTGCAGTCAGCAACTGCAGTGATTTTGGAGCCCAAAAAAATAAAGTCTGACACTGTTTCCACTGTTTCCCCATCTATTTCCCATGAAGTGATGGGACCAGATGCCATGATCTTCGTTTTCTGAATGTTGAGCCTTAAGCCAACTTTTTCACTCTCCTCCTTCACTTTCATCAAGAGGCTTTTTAGCTCCTCCTCACTTTCTGCCATAAGGGTGGTGTCATCAGCATATCTGAGGTTATTGATATTTCTCCCGGCAATCTTGATTCCAGCTTGTGCTTCATCCAGCCCACCGTTTCTCATGATGTACTCTGCACAAAAGTTAAATAAGCAGGGAGACAATATACAGCCTTGACGTACTCCTTTTCCTATTTGGAACCAGTCTGTTGTTCCATGCCCAGTTCTAACTGTTACTTCCTGACCTGCATACAGATTTCTCAAGAGGCAGGTTATCTCTAGTCACTGAGAAAGAATGAGCAACTCTCCCTCTCTCTGTCCTCTCAATTTCATCCTTCCAAAACTTCAGTGCATCGTGCCCTCTTCTGTGTCTATACTTACCTCTTCTATTGGCTATTTCTTTCCACTTAGTCTAGAAATGTGCTCAAGTGATCTTACCAGCAAAAGTCGCTCAGTCGGGTCCAACTCTGTGACCAATGGACTGTGGCCCACCAGGCCCCTCCGTCCATGGGATTCTCCAGGCAAGAATACTGGAGTGGGTTGCCATTTCCTTCTCCAGGGAATCTTCCCGACCGAGGGATCGAACCCAGATCTCCCGCATTGCGGGCAGATGCTTTAACCTCTGAGCCACCAGGAAAGCCCTGGTGGGCTTCCCAAGTGATCTTACTTCACTAGAAATTAAGATCAACCTCTCTCAAGTTACCAACTCATCTCCCTCCACATTCTTAAGTAACTACATACTGGTCTCTACACGGTCACTTCACACACTGCTTCCCCCTTTGATCTATTTTCTATCAACAAACTGAAATGTCTCTTAAACCTCATCCATGTTTAACTGCTTCAGGTTTTCTGCAACATTTAATGCTATAAGGTCACTTCCTTAATCCCTCTCTCTGGCTTCCATGACCCTGCATTCTCTTGAAAAATTCCTGTTCCTGGAAAATCTTCTTGCTGGATTCAGAGCCTGAAATATCATGCTATCTTCTTCTCCTAAAGAAACACTATAAATTCTTCAAGGTCAACTGCAAATGCCACATTGTCTATGGAATCTCCCCTGACTATCCAAAAGGAATCATCCACACCTGTACATACCTCTTTAAACCTTTCATCACATGAAATGAAACTTCTGTTCATTAAGTCACCAAATATTATTGACCATCTTCTTGGTGCCAGGTACACGTTCAGGAACTTGGGACATCTCAGTGAATAAAATCAGGCCCCTGCCTTAAAGAAGTTGCATTCCAGTGGGATGAAATAGTTCAGTTCAGTCGCTCAGTCATGTCTGACTCTTTGCGACCCTATGAATTGCAGCACACCAGGCCAACCTGTCCATTACCAACTCCAGGAGTTCACCCAAACTCATGTGCATCGTGTCGGTGATGCCATCCAGCCATCTCATCCTCAGTCATCCCCTTCTCCTCCTGCCCCCAATCCCTCCCAGCATCAGGGTCTTTTCCAATGAGTCAACTATTCGCATGAGGTGGCCAAAGTATTGGAGTTTCAGCTTCAGCATCAGTCCTTCCAGTGAACACCCAGCACTGATCTCCTTTAGGGATGGACTAGTTGGACCTCCTGAAAGAGTAGTCAACCATAAAAAGGAATAAATAGTACCATCTGCAGAGTTGTGGATAGACCTAGAGACTGTCATACAGAAGACTATAAGTCAGAAAGAGAAAAACAAATATCATTTATATGTGGAATCTAGAAAAATGGTGCAGATGAACTTATTTGCAAAGCATAAAAAGAGACACAGATGTAGAGAACAAATTTGTGATTACCAAGGTGGGAAGAAGTGAGTGGAATGAACTGGGAGGCTGGAATTAATACGTATATGCTGCTAAGTATAAAATAGATGAAAACGAATGAGAACCTACTGTATAGCTCAGGAAACTCTACTCAACGCTCTGTGGTGACCTAAATGGGAAGCAAATCCAAAACAGAGGCGATATGCGTGTACATATGGTTGATTCACTTGGCTGCATAGCAGAAACTAACACAATATTGTAATGCAACTATGTCCCAATAAAATTTTTTTAAATGAGAAAAGTTGCATTCCAGTGGGAATAATTGTGACATATAAGCATATTGTACATTCAGTTCAGATCAGTTCAGTCACTCAGTCATGTCCAACTCTTTGCAACCCCATGAATCGCAGCACGCCAGGCCTCCCTGTCTATCACCAACTCCCAGAGTTCACTCAGACTCATGTGCATTGAGTCGGTGATGCCATCCAGCCATCTCACCCTCTGTTGTCCTCTTCTCCTCCTGACCCCAATCCCTCCCAGCATCAGAGTCTTGTCCAATGAGTCAACTCTTCACATGAGGTGGCCAAAGTACTGGAGTTTCAGCCTCAGTATTAGTCCTTCCAGAGAACACCCAGGACTGATCTCCTTTAGAATGGACCAGATGGATCTCCTTGCAGTCCAAGGGACTCTCAGGAGTCTTCTCCACCACAGTTCAAAAGCATCAATTCTTCGGCACTCAGCTTTCTTCACAGTCCAACTCTCACATCCATGCATGACCACTGGAAAACCATAGCCTTGACTAGACAGACCATTGTTGGCAAGGTAATATTTCTGCTTTTCTATATGCTATCTAGGTTGGTCATAACTTTCCTTCCAAGGAGGAAGTGTCTTTTAATTTCATGGCTGCAATCACCATCTGCAGTGAGT
>SJYX01020996.1:693023-719786 GCA_006410675.1 Oreotragus oreotragus | reverse complement strand
GGAAAAACCATAGCCTTGACTAGACGGACCTTTGTTGGCAAAGTAATGTCTCTGCTTTTCAATATGCTATCTAGGTTGGTCATAACTTTCCTTCCAAGGAGTAAGCGTCTTTTAATTTCATGGCTGCAATCACCATCTGCAGTGATTTTGGAGCCCCCCAAAATAAAGTCTGACACTGTTTCCACTCTTTCCCCATCTATTTGCCATGAAGTGATGGAACCAGATGCCATGATCTTTGTTTCCTGAATGTTGAGCTTTAAGCCAACTTTTTCACTCTCTTTCACTTTCATCAAGAGGCTTTTTAGTTCCTCTTCACTTTCTGCCATAAGGGTGGTGTCATCTGCATATCTGAGGTTGATATTTCTCCCAGCAATCTTGATTCCAGCTTGTGCTTCTTCCAGCCCAGCATTTCTCTGATGTACCCTGCATATAAGTTAAATAAGCAGGGTGACAATGTATAGCCTTGACGTACTCTGTTCCCTATTTGGAACCAGTCTGTTGTTCCATGTCCAGTTCTAACTGTTGCTTCCTGACCTGCATATAGGTTTCTCAAGAGGCAGGTCAGGTGGTCTGGTATTCTCATCTCTTTCAGAATTTTCCACAGTTTACTGTGATCCACACAGTCAAAGGCTTTGGCATATTCAATAAAGCAGAAACAGATATACATTACATAGTATATTAGAAGGTCATGTGCTCTACAAAAAAATGAAAAAGTACATCATAGAAGGGGGATAAGGACTGTAATGGTGGATCAAGACAGCAGTTAGATGATAAAATTTGGTGTATGTATGTCCCCTGCTGGATTGTGATCTTGAAGGCAGCAATCATGCCTTATCCACTGTTTTATGTCCAGAGTTTAGCCCAGTGCTTTGTACATGGTGGATTATCATTTATTTATCTGTTACTTCAATAATCATCTATTGAGGAGTGATTGTCCCAGAGACGATGCTAGGCACTATGAATAATAATAATAGCAATATTTGTTAACTGTTTATTCTGTACCAATGACTTCCATTTCATAGATGAAAAAGCAGAATATCAGGAAGGTTAAAAAAAAAAATCATATTAGTCCGAGGCCACAATGCTAATGAATGGCTGAGCCAGGGTTTGAACACACCCAGTCAAAGTCTAAAGCCTAAAATCTTAGCCACATTACGCCAGCTCTCTAGCTCCCATTCTCAAGTATGCAAAACTAATAGATAAGACAAATATTAACAAATAAGAGTAACCAACTGTCCTCGTTTGCCCAGGACTATCCTAGTTTCAGTACTGGAAATCTGGCATTGCAGGAAATACCTCAGTCTCAGGCAAACTGGAATTTGTTCAATCTAAATCTCAAATTGTTCAAATTTTGTTTTTCCAACTAGGCCTACTCTGTCCTTCAAATCTGCCCTCCTGCACCACTCCTATACCTTGAACTACGTTTTCCTATCATATTCAATATCTTATAACAAAGTATATAATCTGCTTATTTGTTATGTTCAGCATTTCTTGACTATCAATTAGAGTGTAAAGCAAGCACCCAGAACAGTACCCAACACTCAAACAGTTGGTTTCTAGCAGCCAAGAATGCAGATATGCAGATGATACCACTCTAATGGCAGAAAGCAAAGAGGAACTAAAGAGCCTCTTGATGAGTGTGAAAGAGGAGAATGAAAAAGCTGGCTTAAACTCAACATTCAAACAGCTAAGGTCATGTCATCCAGTCCCATAGCTTCATGGCAAATAGAAGGGGAAAAAGTGGAAGCAGTGACAGATTTTTCTCTTCTTGGGCTTCACAATCACTGCCGATGGTGACTGCAGCCATGCAATTAGAAGTGTCTTGCTTCTTGGAAGGAAGGCTATGACAAACCTAGACAGCATATTAAAAAGCAAAGGCATCACTTTGCCAACAAAGGATCATATCATCAAAGCTATGGATTTTCTAGTAGTCATGTGTAGATGTGAGAGTTGGACCATAAAGAAGGCTGAATGCCAAAGAATTGATGCTTTCAAATTGTGGTGCTGGAGAAGCCTCTTGAGAGGCCCTTTGACATCAAGAAGGTCAACCCAGTTAATCCTAAGGGAAATCAACCCTGAATACTCCTTGCTGAAGCTGAAGATCCAGTACTTTGGCCACCTGATGTGAATAGCCAACTCATTGGGAAAGACCCTAATGCTGGGAAAGATTGAAGGCAAAAGGAGAAGAAGGCAGCAGAGGATGAGATGGTTGAATGGCATCACCGGTTCTATGGACATGAACTTGGATGAACTCCAGGAGATGGTGAGTGACAGGGAGGCCTGGTGCACTGCAGCCCATGGAGTCATGAAGAGCGGGACAAAACTTAGTGACTAAAGACCAACAACATCTCAAGAATGAGTGACCCGGCATGGTAAGTGTCCTTAAGGAAATAAGCCTCTCATTTTATGGAGTCACCAAGGAGGGTCAAGAAACCCCTTCCTGGAGGAACCATGGCTAACTCAAAGCCTGACTAGCAGTCTGATTAGTTGACCAGGAGGAACCCAAGGGTACGGGAAAGATATTCTGAACAGAGTGAATGAAAATCACAGAAGCCTAACTGGCCTGGTGCTGTAAGTATATATATATGGGATGTGGGATGCTAAGAAGTTTGGAGTTGCTGGGATACAAAAAGCAAGGCAAGAACTGGCCAGAGATAAGGGTGATAATATAAGCAGAAAATATATCGGGGTTTCTGTTTGTATTTAGGATAAAGTCCAAGCTCTCAACATACAAAGTCCTTTTTTTTTTTAAATCTAAACCTCTAAGCTTCCTTTACTGCTTCATGAATCCTTTATTCCAGTCAAGCTAGACAATCTACTATTCTCTGTTCATACTCTAGATTGTCCTGCCTTTTATGTCTTTATAGAGAAATACCACTATTTAAAGGGGCTTCTCCAGAGAAGGCAATGGCACCCCACTCCAGTACTCTAGCCTGGAAAATCCCATAGACGGAGGAGCCTGGTGGGCTGCAGTCCATAGGGTTGCACAGAGTTGGACACGACTGAAGCGACTTAGCAGCAGCAGCAAAGGGGCTTGTCAGGTGGTGCTAATGGTACAGAAACCACCTGCCAATGCAGGATACTTAAGATGTGCGTTCAACCCCTGGGTCAGGAAGATCCCCTGGAGGAGGACATGGCAACCCACTCCAGTGTTCTTGCCTGGAGAATCTCATGAACAGAGGAGCCTTGTGGGCTATAGTGCATGGCGTCGCAAAGAGTCAGACACGACTAAAGTGACTTAGCACTCACGCCCCACTTTTTAAAATGCTCTTCCTCTCCAGCTTCTCAGGTGCTCTCCTTCAAAGTACAATTTAAAACCACCAAGGCCCTGCAAAAGCAGTTCTTCCTCTCTGAAGGCTCAGAACTATCCGTCTGCATCTCCAACTCCTGCCTGCTTTCTTCTCTCTGTCAAGGTTACTTTATGCAGAACATTTACCCCTGTCTACCTCTGACTTTACCTCTGACCTCCCACCTCCTCTGAGAACTTTGGCTTCTATCTGCTCCACGAAATCACTTGCTTCTACCTCAAGACTTTGGTGCTGGTGTTCCTTCAGCCCAGGAAACAATCCTTCAAGATCTTCACTTGATCCATTTTTTCTCATCATTCAGATATGCTGCTCAGAGAAGCATCCTAGAACTCTTCTGCAGTCCCAGTCACTCTATCATGTTACCTCTGTATTCATTTCTCTATAGAACTCATCAGCACTTCTTTGTTTCTTGCCTGCATTGCACAGCTTGCAGGATACTAGCTCCTAGACCAGGGATTGAACCTGGACCCCAGCAGTGAAAGCACTGAGTCCTAACCACTGGACTGCCAGGGAATTCCCTCATCAGTACCTACGTTAAAATGTGTTCACTACTGATAGAATGCAAGCTCAATGAGAGCAAGGACCTTGTCTGGTTTGCACCCTACTGACTCAGTGCTTATAACACACAATAGGATATGTGTAATAATATGTATGGAAAGGTTAAAAAGCTCAGGACCTCTGTTAGCTCACCTGCTACCTTGAGAACAGAGAAATCCCTTTATGTCTTTGAACACCCAATCAATTGCACATAGTCCTTTTCCTAATGGATAGCAGTCATTCAAATACTTATTAAATGAATGAACAAGAGTTCTCTAGATGTGTTCTAATGATAAAAACTCTACATACCAATGACTTTTAACCCTTGCTGCCTATTAGAATCACTTGGAGACCTTCTTAGAAATGCCAAAATCTTCATTCTACCCTCTGACATTCTAATTCAATTGACTTGGGAAGGGGCTTAGGCATCAACATATTTTTAAAGCTCCTCATAAGAGTCTAATGGAGAGCCAAGGTTGAGAACTGCTCTAAACCCTACAAAAGAATGCGAAGTTAACAAAATGTTGAATTCCAAACAAGCTTCTGGGCATGGCCATTGATTTAACTCTTGAATTGCTCTTCATGAGGAATTGTGAGCAAGTGCCCTCTTTGCAAAGGCCTGCTGAAAGAGAACACTCGGAAGGAAAAAAAAAAGAGAGAGAGAGAGACTTTGGTGCCATACACTGAAGGAGGTGGCCTTTCAAAGCAAACACTTCTTAGAGCCATCTACTGTCCACAATTTCTTTGAAAAATTCGTTGGCTATAGCACATGTAGGCCCCCACAAGTCAGAGAGGGAAAATGCATATTGTGTCGTAAAGGCATTTGCTATCATTCTTGTAGTGATCTGGCAGCTTTATGCGAAAGGGTGGATTATATCTCCCTATCATAGTATTAATATGAGTGTGTAAGCCCATTGTGTTCAGGATTCAGTAGACCTGCAATGATTTAGGCAGAGAGGGTGTTTGTGAAGCAGAAGAAAGCCTGCCTAATTAGGAAACAAGGACCAGGAAAATAAATAAAGGAGTTGAACAAAGTCAGCTCTGGCTCTAATTTGCCTGGAGACATCCTAACACTTGCTGCAAAATAAATCGAATTTTTGCTGTATACATTCAATATTTGTTAATAAGCTGCCAGCTAGCAGGTTTGTGGTTTTGGGTTTTTTTTTTTTTCCCTGTGTTTCCTGCACATACAGGGAATGGCGTGCATACTGTCAGGCTGGCAAATGCAATAAGCAACATGAAGGCAACTCCCAGGCTATGGAGGGACAGCATGGGCCAGGAGAAGATTGTCCCCAACTTGAAAAAATGGAGGAGAGGTCAGAGGAAGCGGGGAGTACAGTACAGGAGAGATCCTTGGGTTTCACATACTATCTTGGGAGGAAAATATGATCTTTAGAAGCAATTTGACAAGGAATTTCTATCCTGCTAGTCTGGGTTAGCGTTTTCTGAATGTGATAAATAACAGGGCTCTCGGATAGCCCATTTTTTATTTATTTTGATACATTTACTGCAGTAATCATGCCTCTTGTCAAGTGTTATAAAGATAAAGACAAATGTTCCCTATTGCTATTCTGTCAATGCAGCTCAAGCCAGGCCCAAGAAAGGCACCCCGGCCAGATGTGTGGAACGTACCATTTGTCTTGTCTCCATCGTAGATTGAGGCACATCCTGTCCCAACAGGATCCTCAGGTCAGAAAAATAGAAACCCACTGCTGACAGGGTTGAGGCTTTACCTGCTCTAGAAACCAGCACCCCATGCATATTCCCCCCATGCTGACACGGAGATTTATCTTCCTTTTCTGGATCTATCAATTAGGCTGTGCAACATATCTGTAAGGTCAAATAAGCAAAACAATCCCTTTGTCCAATAAGATAGGCTTTGGCATCAGTGACTTTTTTTTTTTTTTAATCAGAAAGATTCCGCATGGTTGTCATTTATTGATGGCAGCAGTATTTGAAAAACGTGAAATCATTTCCAAAGATGTGGTTCAGGAACCCATCTGAAAACTTGTGTATGCCAAAACAGATGGAGTTTGGCTTAATTGTTGAAATAAATTGCCATGTGGAACAAAACACAGCTGATTATTACATTAACACTACTGTTAATATGCTTCATTATTCTGTTGTCATTTTAGCTACAGTTGTCACCAGACTTTAATCAATATGTTTGTAAGGGGACTCAAAGTATGGAATTGGGGGCCCAAAGGAGATTTCAGAGATAATCTAGTCATTTTACAGATAAGGAAACTGAGGCCTACAGAGGACGAATGATTTGTATCAGAACATACACCTCACAGGGCTTCCCAGGTGGCCCTAGTGATAAGGAATCTACCTACCAGTGCAGAAGATATAAGAGATGTGGGTTTGATCCCTGGGTCAGAAAGATCCCCTGGTGGAGGGCATCACAACCCACTCCAGTGCTCTTACCTCGAGAAGCCTATGGACAGAGAAGCCTGGCAGGCTACAGTCCATAGGGTCGCAAAGACTTGGATACAACTGAAGCAACTTAGCACAAACATAGACTTACAACCTGAATATGAAAGGTATTTTTAAAATGTAGGACATATTTGGGCAAGTTATCATAAAAATCAAGGCTGTTATAACTCAAGATTTAAAAAAAAATAACATGACTGTAAATGAGCATGACAGGAGATTTTGTGCAATTAAATGAAATGGAACTACCTAATTTGGCATGAATTCTTTTTCATGCTTAGCATCTCTTAGTTAACACCCAAGATATTATAGATATTCTCTTCTGGAATTTTTACAGTGATTTCTCATTTAGTATCTTTTCCCCAGGATATTCTCAATATAAAATAAAAGCCGTTGTGGATGATAGGAGGAAAACACAAACAAGCCACCAGAGATGGCTGAAGAAAGAAAATGGGACATGAGAATAAAGAGATATCTTCCATTTCCAGTTGTGGTGAGTGGAGTTTTTCCCTCTTAGTTTTTCTCATAACTGTTGATCCTTCTCTGGCCCTCTTTCTCTGTAAAGTGGGAAATGAATGGGAATTGATCTGAAAAGCTATTTCAAAAGTTATTACGGGATTGTCAGTAATCCTCTAAACCGAATCTTCGTTCCTACTGCCACCCCTACACCTGACACACAAAACCCTTTGAAAAGCTAGTGTTGGAACTCTGCAGTGAGAAAACAGTAAGCCAGTGGCCACCCCTACCCCCGCCCCAGCTCAAGGTCAGTGACCCAGGCACAAGTGAAAGGAGGCCTCCAAACTCTGTGAAAGAAATTGTACAGGCGCATTGAATGGATGGTTCGTTTCATGATTTGTGTTTCATCCTACTGCAGCAAACTTTTAAGAGCTATCCAAATCCTTTCATTTTCTCTGTATAACACCCCTGACGGAGTAGTCTGTTATGGTACTCTTCACCTTTAATTTCCCTTTTTTGTTAGTTTTTTTCTATCTTTCTCTTCTCATTTGTTAGCTCCTAACCACCACACCCCCCCCCCAAAAAAATAATTATCTGTGCAACTTTCTGCCTAATACACAATAGGAGCTCAGTCACTGTTATTGAATAAATGCAAGAATTTAGTATTTATTGAACTCCTGAGTTCTAAGTACTATAGAGGTAGTATGTGTTTATGTGTTTATGTCTGCAGTGTTAACATATGAGTTAGGGTAGAGACCTCAAAATACAGTGGCATACTTAAGATAGAAGTGTATTTTTCTCTCACATAACAGACCAGTCATAGGCAAGCGGTTCAGGATGAATAAGAGATCTGATTTACAAAGTCATTCTGGGATCTGAGTTAGTGGGTTATCTCTGCCACCCTTCATATGTGGCTTCCATCTCTGGGTCTAAGGTGACTCCATTTCCCAGCCTGAGAAAATGGACAGGGGAAAATGCAAGGAAAGAAAGGAGAATGGAAAGCAGCAGCTTTCTTACGACCCATTTCTCCCATTCACAACCCACAGGCCAAAACTTTGTCTGTGATCACACCTTAGCTGCAAGAGAAGCTGGGAAATTTAGTCTCCAGCTGGACAGTCAGGTGCCCAGATAAAACCCACATATGGGGAAGTGGAAGAAGTGTGGAGGTTTATTAATAAAGAAAAAGAGAAAAGTGGATGTCGGGGGACTAGTCTGCAATATTGTGGTTTACAGTATAGATATATTAGTCTCTCAGATGCCCAAAATACATTTCTCATATATATTTAATCTTTGTCCATGGTTACTGGTTCACAATTCCCGAAACCCTAGCAATTTATTGAGCTATAAGAGCAATGGGAACATCTTTGGCGATACTTGGTCTCTAGTATTCTTCCTGAAATCACCTCTTAGTCATAAAGGTGAAATGGAGTCTTTTTATTCATAACAAGCCCCTTTCCACTGCAACTGGGCTTATGCTAATGAGATGACTTATGCAAAGCTCCCCCAAAAAGCAATGTAAGTTAAGTCTCAGCTGACGTGGTTCATCTCCAGTTCACATGTTGTTGGTCAGGCTCAATCATGTGTCAGCTGAAAGTAGCCTCACTGGTGTGTCTTATGGTTGATTGTCCATTGCTAGTAGCATAAAAAGGTAACTGGCCATATGTCATCATCCAGCAGGTAATTAGTAGTAGTCCCAGGGTTACCAAAAGCAGCCAGGGAGGGTCCTGTGTGCTATGTTTTGAAATGTTCTATTCACATCACAGGTGTTAATGTTCCACTGGCAAAGTAAATCATATCCCCAAGCCCAGGTTCAGGGTGTAGAGAAATTGATACCATCTCTTGACAGGAGTTGCTGCAAAGCCACATCACAAAAAGGCATCCTATAGGAAGAGGAAGAATTCCTCACCATTTTGCAAACAAGTTACCACAAAAGCTAGACCCAAAACACACAAAGGAAGTATCATGGAACATTCTGCAAAGTTTAACAAGAGAAGGCATATGCCAAAATTCTTGGCTAAATTTTGTGAAAAGAATAATTAGATATACATTATCTGTAGCATCATCAAAAGTACAAATCTAAGTGGAATCAACCATTTCATTCTCTAGCTTAAAGAGTTAAATTCTTATAAAAAAAAGTATCATGGGAGCATTATGAAAATAAGAATAATTCGCTTTTTGGATATCAAGAGTGATGCTCCCCAGAAAGAGTATATTTTGAGCTGAGCAAATAAATTATTTTAGCCCTAAGGAAACGTAGAGAACATTTTACATATCCTCCCATTTTACCATTCTAATTCAATTCCATGAGTTTTTATTGCATACCTACTACATGCTAAAGTGAAAGTGAAAGTCACTCAGTCTTGTCTGACTCTTTACGACCCTATGGAGTATACAGTCCATAGAATTCTCCAGGCCAGAATGCTAGAGTGGGTAGCCTTTCCCTTCTCCAGGGGATCCTCCCAACCCAGGGATCGAACCCAGGTCTCTCACATTGCTGGCAGATTCTTTACCAGCTGAGCCACAAGGGAAACCCTATGGCAATTATGTAAAGACAAAGAATTATCAGATCATGCGTTTGGGTATTATTTTCTTTTTTTCTTCTTATACCATGAATAAAGTGAGTATTTCCATTTTCTTGGTGGGAGAACTGAGTAAGAAGAGTGTTTTACTAAAACTGTCCAAGGATACAGTGTCAGGACCTGGCAGGGCATTCAGAATGCCTCTGCAGTGTGCTGGGTGGGGCACTGTTGATGAGAAAATGGCAAACAAGACAAAAGAGGACTAGATATGGGCATACCTTATTTTAGGAATTTTTAGATGCAAAAATAGGTCATGAAGAATTAGATGCAAGTTATACAATTAACTCTATGCAGTCAGCATAAAGTATTAATATGCTTCCAGAAGCTTTTCATCTCACTCACTGTAAAACGAGAGTCCTTAGCTATCCTCCAAGGGCCCGACAGACCTAGCTGTGCCTCTGACCTCGTCTCCTCGCGGCTCCTCTCCCTCTCTCTGCTCCTACTCCCCTGCCTCACTGCTCTTCCTCAAAAACACCGAGACATCTCACCTTAGGGTTTTGCTCTTCCTATCCCCTCTGGCCGGACTACTTTTCATTCCCAGATCTTTGCAAGCCTTGTTCACTTCTTGGCTCAGACATTACCACATTAAAGATGTACTATATGGAATGTAACCCTGCTTCTGCCTTTCACTCTCTGCCCCTCCCCCAATATGTTCTCTATTTTTAGTCTTTAGAGTTTATCATCTCCTGATTCAACATATACTTATTGTCTGTTTCTCCTACGAGAATATAAGTTCTTCAGGACTTGGTCTGTTTTTGTTGACTATTTTATCCTTAGTGCCTCTATCTGAGTATCTATCTGAAGAGATAGCATCTATCACACAGAAACTGTTAAGGTAAGTTTGTTGAATGAATCTTACATCATTGACATAGATGTGTATTAGGTACATATATATCTATGCATATATCTATATGTATACATACATAATAATACATTTGATGCAGAATAATTGTCAATGAAGCTAAGAACCATACAGTAGCAATCTCTTCTCATCAGGGCATTGTTGTCACTCTAAAGTTGTTAACTGCCTAAAGTTGTTTCTACCTGGTTCTGATCTTTTGTTATTCTGTTTTATCAGTGTTCACTGATTGGTTTCTGATTCATTATTTCACACAGATTCATGAATTTCACCTCCTTTTGTCAGACCAGGTATGACTAATTAAAGAGAATCCCTGTGACCTTCAGCTGCTTAAAATGTACTCTTAAAATGTAGAGAGAACATCTGCCTTGCAGTGCATAGATACCACCTACAATAGTTAATTCTATTGATCTAGATGTTCCCTTTCACATTTGTTATTACCAAACCCAGGCAGTGATGAAATACAATGCCTCCATACCTCAGGCACTGCGTTACAAAATGCCCCCACAAAATTCCTGTTACACAGTATCCAGTGCAGATACATAACGAGGAGGCTCAACAGGACCTCTCAGTAGTGCGGTGTCCTATGAGAAAAGGAAGGCTTTCAGGTTTGTCCTATAAGAAAAGGAAGGCTTTGAGGTTAGTTATTGTTTGGAAGCCTCTCAATTAAACAAACTATCTGTTGTGTCGTTGTCTTCTGCTTCTAAAACACCCCCTGCCTTAAGAAAGATGGGGATAAAAGCTGTCAGCTTCCTAAATCGCTGAGGTCTCGCCATTCTAACCTTTATACCGGTGGGTTAAGGAGTACAGTGAGGTCGCCACAGCAGATGCGCAGAACCGGGACAGATGGACAGGAGGAGCCGTAGCATGGAGGCCATTTTGTCCGCAGCGTGGAGAAAAGGGAACAACGAGCAGGAAGGAGAATTTGCACGGCAGCACCTGTCTTTGCAGATCTGCGTTCTAGCCCTCCTCTTCACCACTGCAGCCACTTCTTCAGTTTAGGCCCCCACCTGCCTGCCAGTGCAGGAGACACAAGAGACTTGGGCTCGATCCCCGGACCGGGAAGATGCCCTGGAGCAGGAACCGGCAACCAACGCCAGTATTCTCACCTGGGAAGTTCCACGAACAGAAGAACCTGGGGGCTACAGTCCATGGGGTCACCAGGAGTTGGACACGGCTGAGCACAAGCACGTGTGACCCTCTTACTAGGCGATTCCAATGGCCCCTGACTGTCCTCTCTGACTCCAGTTTCTCTCTCCTCTAACTCCTCCTTGACAGAATCACCTGAGTCTTTTTCCTATTCAGTTTCCTTCAGTGCTTCCTGCTACCCAGAGCATCAACTCTGCATCCCTTTGTGAACCTCTTGCTGATCGAATCCCAGGCCATTTTCCCAATTTCATCTCCCAGTTCACACCCTCATTCAGCATCAACACTGCAGCTAAAGAGAGTTGCACATTGGGTAGTTTCTGTGTTTCCTCACTTAATTCTTTTTGTTTCTTTCACCAAGAAATTATTCCCTTGACATCCAGCTCCCTCCTCCATATGCAGACCACAGCTGACCGAATTCATGACACCTTTCCTGGTCCTTTCAGCTGAAATTAATTGCTCCTTTCTCCATGCTCCACCAGGTTCTACAATTTCTCCTCTATTGAACATGTATCATCCTCCTCCTTGTTGCTGGTATATGCTTTACTCTCCCCCAGGAAACTGCCAGCTCTTTAAAAATGTATTCATCTCCATATCCCTTCTTGGGCTTTTACTATAAGCTAGGCATGATTTCAAATGCTGCAGGTATATTACCAATTTTTTTATCCTTATAGCAAGCCTACAGAGTAGATATGTTTATCTCCATTTTATAAATAAGTAAAAAGAGATACAAACAAGTTAGGTAATTTGTTTGCCTTCACAGAACTAGTAAGTATGGGAGCTAGTCAAACTGACCCCAGAGTCCATACAAACACTATTGTATGAATATATTTAAATTTATCCAAATAAAGTATTAAAATAATTCCAAAGACTGATAGAAAATGCTATAAAAACAGATTATAAGAATATTAAGGAATAACTCAGACTGAGAAAGCCCAGAGAAGTTAAGCTGCTTATCTGAATTCACATAGTTACAAGTAAAGACAAAATAAAATCTGTGTCTCTAAAGACTGGCCTAGTGCTCTTCAAATTAGATCATGGCTGCCATGTGGTACCTATGTAGTGGCTGGGTGAGAGAAAAAAAAAGAGATGAGAAATGTAACTGAGTCTCATGTAATCCTAAGAAGTAATAAGGAAATCAGTCAGGGATGGAGTTCAAGATACTGTTAAAAAGCTCCCTAATAAACACACCTCTGCAGATGAATTTTTGTTAACTCTAAAATGCAAAAATCTTAAATCCAAGGATCCAAGTAAAAACATGGGCAAAATGTAAATGGTCAGAACCTGAAACTTAATAACAAACTCTTTTATTCAGTACTTACCATACATTAGGAGTTGTGCTAGCACTTGATCTAAGTTAATCATCACAACCAACTCATCATCATTACTATAAGCCTCATTTTAAAGAGAAAGGAACAGTCTATGAGAAACAAAAACTTTCCCAAAGTCACAGGGAGAGTAAGAAGTAGCATTGGGATGCATATTTCAAATGAACGAATTTTTCTGGTAATAAAAGCTTATTCTGTAAAGTCCTAAAACCATTTTGGATTTCCACACACTCATACACAGTATATACTCTCCTGCTTTCCAAGAGAAAGAACTGGAATATATTTTAATTTTTTACTTGGTTCCCAAAGTTATCATTATGTGCATTGCTATGCACCAGTTCCCTTCAAAATGGTTGTAAAGAGGCAATTATCATACAACAATGCCTTATTGAGGCAGGTGTATCTAGGGTCTGACAATAAATGATCTCTCAAATACTGTTTTCTTAGTCCCTTTGCCTGCTATTATAGTTTTCCCACATTTTCTCACCAAAACACAGCAGCTATGATTTCTTGCAATTCCATGCCTTCATCAGCCTTATGCTGTCTGCCATGGGCTAGCAGACCACATAAAGGGCATGATAAAGTTGGTTAAAAATTCAGAGCTGTTAAAATTTGAGTGAAAGGCAGAGATACTACACCACAAGAAAAGTTCCTGAGCAGAAGTAAAGTCATGTGCTTTCTTTTCACTGGTCAAACCCCTTTCTTTAGCTGCAATCCCAATTATTTAAATACTACATGAATACAGGGGGCAGGGTTGCTGTTGGGAGATGACCACATAACATTACCTTATAAGGATAGATTTATCAGGGTGAATTTTTTAAAGTACCACTTTTTTAAAAAAATAAGAAAATATTCTAGTAGAATCATATTGTAAAAATTCAAATTCTGCTTTTAATCTCCATTATATATTAGAAGTACAAGTAGGGTTTATAAAAGACAGAAGAAGCAGAGATTAAATTTCCAAGATTCATTGGATCATGGAGAAAGCAAGGGAATTCCAGAAAAATATCTATTTCTGCTTCATTGACTGCGCTAAAACTTTTGTGTGGATCACAGCAAACTGTGGAAAATTCTTAAAGAGACAGGAGTACCAGATCACCTTACCTGTCTCCTGAGAAAGCCGTAGGCAGGTCAAGAAGCAACAGTTAGGACCAGACATGGAACAACAGACTGGTTCAAAATTGGGAAAGGAGTATGACAAGGCTGTATATCATCACCCTGCTTATTTAACTTCTATGCAGAGTACATCAGGCAAAATGCTGGGCTGCATGGATCAAGCTGGAATCGAGGTTGCCAGGAGAAATATCAACAATTTCAGATATGCAAATGATATCTCTGTAATGGCAGAAAGTGAAGAGAAACTAAAGAGCCTCTATGAGGGTGTGAGAGAGGAGTGAAAAGCTGACTTGAAACTCAAAAAAAAAAAAAAAAAACTAAGATCATGACATCAGGTCACATCACTTCCTGTCTCTTATACACATCTAGATGTGTATAAGAGACAGCCATGCATATTCCCCCCATGCTGACACGGAGATTTATCTTCCTTTTCTGGATCTATCAATTAGGCTGTGCAACATATCTGTAAGGTCAAATAAGCAAAACAATCCCTTTGTCCAATAAGATAGGCTTTGGCATCANCAAAAAAAAAAAAAACTAAGATCATGACATCAGGTCACATCACTTCATGCAAATAGATGGGGAAGAAGTAGAAGCAGTGAGAGATTTTATTTTGTTGGGCTCCAAAATCACTGCAGATGATGACTGCAACCATATAAAAGACGCTTACTCCTTGGAAGGAAAGCTATGACAAACCTAGACAGCATATTGAAAAGCAGAGACATCGCTCTGATGACAAAGGTTTATATAGTCAAAGCTATGTTTTTTCCAGTAGTCATGTATGGGGCTTCCCTGGTAGCTCAGCTGGTAGAGAATCCACATGCAATGCAGAAAAGACTCTGGTTCAATTCCTGGGTTGGGAAGATCCCCTGGAGGTGGGCATGGTAACTCACTCCAATATTCTTGCCTAGAGAATCCTCATGGACAGAGGAGCCTGGCAGGCTACATTCCATAGGCTTGCAAAGAGTTAGACATGACAGAGCGACTAAGCACAGCATAGCACATGTATGGATGTGAGAGTTGATCTTAAAGAAGGCTGAGTGCCAAAGAATTGATGATTTTGAATTGTGGTGCTGGAGAAGACTCTTGAGAGTCCCTTAGCCAGCAAGGAGATCAAACCAGTCAATCCTCAACAAAATCAACCCTGAATATTCACTGGAAGGACTGATACTGAAGCTGAAGCTCTGATACTTTGGCCACCTTTTGTGAAGAACAGACTTCTTGGAAAAGAGCAGAATTTCTGATGCTGGGAAAGACTGAAGGCAAAGGATAGCATCACTTCCTCAATGAACATGAATTTGAGCAAACTCCAGGAGACAGTGGAGGACGGAGGAGCCTGGTCTGCACAGTCCATGGGGTCTCAGAGAGTCAGACACAACTTAGCAACTGAGCAACAACAACAAATATTAGAGAGGTGATATAAGACGTAAGAACGTGGACTTTAGACCAAGAAATACTCACAGTCGCTCTCTTCTGCTTTCTGAAAACTAACTTTGGAGCAGTTACTTAAATTTCTCTGAGTCTCTATTTTTTATCTTCATATCTTAAACTGTGGATAATGATAAAATCTATCCCATAAAGTATGTAAAATACCTGACACATAACAATTAGCTTTAAAATCCCATATAACAGAGTGAAGATCATATTTTTATTACTTGAGCTTAAAATATGCTTAGTCTCAAAGTTACTTTCCATGGTCTAGAATTTATAATTCATAATATATTGTAAGAAATTTAAAGAATTCACATTGTCATCTTAGAAACTCTGAAACTAGCAGAGTTTCATCTTCAGAGTTTTTGTATGGCTTTAATTTATGAATCATCCTTTGAGCCAGAGAGCTTAACTTCAATAGTTTCTTACTAAATATCTGTTGAAAGGATGGATAGGTGGATGGATGGATGGTCGAAAAGAAATACCAACACTTGGACACAAAGTTAATATTTTAAAATGATGGATTTACAGTTGAATGCATGTGTGCATACTTGCTAAGAAAACTATTTTGATGAGATTGGGAGCATCACTGAATACAAGATCAATTTGGCAATACCTATCTGGACTTGAGCTTTGTTTGAAGAGACCTCAGAAACATGGGACTGGAAAAAAGAGGAGAGAAACCAGAGAGGGTAAGAATTGTGATGAGGAGGCACAGAATCTGGCCCAGCTGCAGTGACTGACCCAGGGAAAGGCAGCTGGATGGTCTAGACTTGGAATCCAAGGAGTCCGGAAAATTTAGCACAATTCATGAGACTGTTACTCCTGGGTGAGCTGGTCTGACAGCGGGCATTTGAGTAGCAAATTTTGAAAGGAGGAGAGTAAGAACCCTCAGGAAATGGAGGACAGTAATGGAGTGCTGGGAGACCTACCCATTCCCTATAGAGGTGGGGCCCACAGTGTGATATACAAGGGTAATACCCTGCTTCTCAGGGAAAGAGACTGAATGAAACCAAGAAGGCTGATGTTTGGGGCCAGAGGGCCAGGGAAAATGTGCAGAAATATATGGCTGACAGAAGAGTGGGAGATAAGGTGCAAGCCCAGAAAAAGGAAGATGCCAGACCAGAAAAAAGACATAGAGGAGCAAATACTACAATTCCATCCATGCGATGACAAAACAGTATTCCTTTCAAATCTAGCTAAAACTCAAGGAAGCAACATCCCAGGGTCCTTGGCTGAGTCTTGGGTCCTGGATCCCAAGAGTGAGACTCATTTTCAAGCCCTTCTGAAAAGTGAAAATGAGGCTGGATTTCCGCCTCACTCGGGTTAGCTTTATTTTTTTTTTTTTTTTGTATTTATTTATTTTTTTACACGAACTCCCAAACATGAACCCCCCTCCCACCTCCCACCCCTGATGTCGGGTTAGCTTTAGAATCGAGATGCAGCAGATGCTGGGTGCTGTGCTAAGTCGCTTCAGTCATGTCTGACTCTTTGCGACCCCACAGACTGTAGCCCACCAGGCTCCCTTGTCCATGGGATTCTCCAGGCAAGAATACTGGAGAGGGTTTCCACGCCCTGCTCGATGCTGGGTAGTGAGAATCAACCAGTGAGAAATTAGAAGGCAGAAGCAAGAGAAACAACACTGATAATGTATCTTTGATGTCAATATACTTTGAGAACCTTCTTGTGGGCATGAACCAAGTTTTCTTTATCTACTCATACCCTGTAACACAGCCTTGCACAGGGAGGTGGGCACTATAGGCAATGCTTAGCAAAAGTTAAATGTATAGTCATGGGTACGAAATAAGTGCATTAATCATTGTTTAATTATTACAAGCACCTTTTTCTCCCATGTATCTGTAGACAAGGATATCCTGCCATATCCCCTTTGCTACTCAAAAATATTTTTGTCGCTTCAGATTTTATCTGGGCCCTAACTGCTTTTCAAATAAACATGTTAATTACTGCATAGGATTTATATGTTAATCTGCAACCCTCTTATCAAAGGTATTATGACCCATATAGATTAGAACTCTGAGCTTCTGAATAAGTTTCTCTTCATAGTAGTGCTACATTTAATTAAACAAATATTTGTTTAGCAATTACCCTGGAAATTAGATGATTAGACAAGGTCCCTGTCCTCAAGAAGCTTTAAAACTAGTCAATAAGCAAATACAAATAATGAAGTATGCTAAAGCTGAATGAAACAAATACTATAATGAAAATGCAAAGAACATGAAAGCAATTAATTCTGACTCAAAGTGCATATATTTATAATCTCAATATCACCTCCCCTGAGCATATCCTGAGCCCTCCAACAAACTGCATTTACTCTCCTCTCTGAAACTCCACAGAATTTATTCCAAACTATGATGTGACTTTCTTAGACTTTCTGCCATCTTATTTGCATGTTCCCCACCCTCCAAGTAGACTGAAAGCTGATGGAGGACTTTTGTGCCTCTGGCACAGATTCTCATACATAGAAACCACTTAATCTCCATTTCTTGAATTGAACATAAATACACACATGTAGGAACACACACAATTAACACTCATTGTTGTAGGAACTAATAATTATCCTTAAAATCTGCATTTCAAAATATCCCACCCAAATATCCATGATTAAAGTCCATGATTGAATTGGAGATGGTTCATCTCCCATTAGTTTCAAAACAACTGTTTTAGCTACTTTTAATAAAGAAAATTACAAAATCATTATTCAATTTTCTGATGTTGGAACACAAGTAATTTACAGAGAAAATCTAAATACATCACCACCATAAAACATACAATGTATAAGATCTATAAAATGAAATTTTAGCTATATCTAGGAGAATCCCAGGGATGGTGGAGCCTAATGGGCTGCTGTCTATGGGGTCGCACAGAGTTGGACACGACTGAAGCGACTTAGCAGCAGCAGCAGCANATACATCACCACCATAAAACGTACAATGTATAAGATCTATAAAATGAAATTTTAGCTATATCTAGGAGAATCCCAGGGATGGTGGAGCCTAATGGGCTGCTGTCTATGGGGTCGCACAGAGTTGGACACGACTGAAGCGACTTAGCAGCAGCAGCAGCAGGCATACAAAATATTATAAAAGTTATGATCAATAACAAAAACACACCCTTTGCAGAAGACAGGAAGTGCAGACACTTGATTACTGCTTTAGACCATATATTACTCTGAGGCACAGAATATATGCTTTTTTAATTTAATATTTAATTGGAGGATAATTACAATATTGTGATGATTTCTGCCATACATCAACATGAATCAGTCATAGGTATACGTATGTCCCCTCCCATCTCCCTCATAAGACAGATGATTTTTGAAGTTAACATTTCATTATAAAAAAGGACCCTGTCTGATGCTTACCAGTGTAAACCTCTTTTCCAGAACACTCTTCTTTCATTGGTAATCCAAGGGCTGGCATTCAGTGTCCCATCCAGAGTTCTGGGACCTCCAATCTTTGCAAGTTATTTCCCCAAAGAGTTTGATAAACAAGGATGGGTGGATAAGATATTTTCCTCTAATGTGACTATGTCAGGGCTAGAGACCTTAATAAACATGTGTTGGAGGAAGGAAGGGAGGGAAGGAGAAAGGGAGTGAGGGAGTGAGAATGGATTCTATTTTATCTGATGAATTTAAAAACTTAAATTCTCTAGAAATTATCTTAACAGCATATAGCAAATGGAGAAACACGTATTGAAGAAAACTCTAATAAATCTTGAAAAAAATAAGAAGAATCCATGGCATTTGAGTCAAAACATGCTCATGCATTCTACACCCCAGCTCAGTGCAGTGGAAGTTCTATTCTGGGCAGTTATGGCCAGAAAGATGGGGCAAGAAGGGAAGAAAGGAGAGAGTGAGGGAGCTTAACAGGTATTACGTGTCAACTTGACAGGACCAAAAGTTACCCCAAATATGTGATCAGCATGATTCTGATGTTTCTGTAAGGGTGTTTTTCATGAGATAAACCTTTAAATCAGGAGACTGAGAAAAGCATATTACTCTCCCTAATGTGATGGACTTCAGCCAATCAGTTAAAGGTTTGAAGAGAACAAAAACCCTGACCCTCTTCCAAGTAAAAAAATGAAAATATTTTATAGAGTATGAAACTACGAAACACCTAGAAGAAAACAGCTAGATTTATAAAAGTAACTCTTTGTGACCTTGGGTTAAACAAAAGCTTCTTAGATACAACACAAAAAGTACCTGTAAAAGCACAAGTGATGTGCATTTTTGTTTGGGGTAAGAACACCTGATATGAAATCTACACTCAACAAATTTACAAGTGTACAACACAGTATTATTTACTATGGGCACTCTGTTATCAGCAGACTTCTAGAACTTCTTTGTTGTATATAGCAGTAATTACATGATAACTCCCCATCCCGCCCTCTCCTCAACCCTTGGCAACCATCTTTCTATTCTCTACTTCTGTGAATTTCATTATTTTAGGTACCTTATACAAATTATGCGTGGTATATTTCACTTTAGCACAATGTCACCCAGGTTCTTCTGTGTTGTAACAAATGACAAAATTTCCTTCTTTTTAAGACTGAATAATATTCCATTTATGTATATACTACATTTTCTAAGATCATAGACTTTGAAAGCATATTCCTCAGTATAATCATTCTTCTAGCTGCTTGACCTCTGGCAAGTGACTAACCTCTCTGAGTGTATCTCTCCACCTATAAGATAGGAATAAGTCATTTCAGATATAGTTCTTGTCCTAGTCCCTGAGATGATACATTGTACCTCCCACACCTTCCCAGTCTATAACAAATATTCAGTTCAGTTCAGTTGCTCAGACGTGTCTGACTCTTTGTGACCCCATGGACTGCAGCATGCCAGACTTCCCTGTCCATCAACAACTCCCGGAGCTTGCTCAAACTCATGTGCATCGAGGTAGTGATGTCATCGAAGCATCTCATCCTCTGTCGTCCCATTTTCCTCCTGCATTCAATCTTTCCCAGCATCAGGGCCTTTTCTAAGCAATCAGTTCTTCGGGTCAGATGGCCAAAGTACTGGAGCTTCAACTTCAGCATCACTGCTTCCAGTGAATATTCAGGACTGATGTCCTTTAGGATTGACTGCTTTGATATCCTTGCTGTCCAAGGAACTCTTCAATACCACAATTAAAAAGCACCAATTCTTCAATGCGCAGCTTTCTTGATGGCCCAATTCTCACATCCAAACATGACTACTGGAAAAGCAGTATCTTTGACTAGACGGACCTCTGTTGGTAAAGTAATGTCTCTGCTTTTTAACAGGCTGTCTAGGTTGGTCACAGCTTTTCTTCCAAGGAGCAAGCGTCTTTTAATTCATGGCTGCAGTCACCATCTGCAGTGATTTTGGAGNAATTCTCACATCCAAACATGACTACTGGAAAAGCAGTATCTTTGACTAGACGGACCTCTGTTGGTAAAGTAATGTCTCTGCTTTTTAACAGGCTGTCTAGGTTGGTCACAGCTTTTCTTCCAAGGAGCAAGCGTCTTTTAATTCATGGCTGCAGTCACCATCTGCAGTGATTTTGGAGCCCAGCTTTTTCATTCTCTTCTTTCACTTTCCTCAAGAGGCTCTTTCAGTCCTCTTTGCTTTTTGCCATAAGGGTGGTGTCATCTGTATATCTGAGGTTATTGATATTTTTCCCAGCAATCTTTATAATAATAACAAGAATTCTATAGTTGCTAGTTCTGATCCTCCTTCCTCCCTTTTTCATTCCCTCTTTACCACTTCTGGTTCAATTTGGATGCAAATATAAAAAGATTCACAGTTATTTCTATCCTCTGGTTATTTTTGTTGTTTTCAAGAGTTGAATGAGGGAAGTTAGTCAAGTTGTTTTTCTTTTTCATTGCCAAGCTTGAAGGCCAATGAAGTGATAGACACGACCAATAGATCTCTATTGTAATACCAATTCTGAGTGGTGAGAACACTGAGAAGCCTATCAAGGGGGGAAAAATGCTTTATGCTCGGTTTCCTCATCTAAAAACTGAATAGTTGTAATTAACCTGCCTGCCAAGTAATATTTTTATAAGAATCAGATGAGTCAGAAAAGGTGAAATATTTAGAAAAAAACACATAAAGACCTTATACTAACATTTTTTTTTTCACCTATCTATATGCTTCACTTGGTGAGAAACTAGGTTCAAAGCTATTGAGAAATTCGCACACCCTCCCTGTTACTCTTCACTCACATCCCCCAACCCAAGCCCCTCCTCCAATGATCATTCATTCTTGAGTTGAATGAGGATTTTGTTTACTCTTCAGGAAAATATCACTGCACTAGAGCAAAAGTAATAATTCATACACATTACACTATTAGCATTTCTAAAATCTTCAAAGTTAGAACTGGGGGATTTACTGCAGCTTCAGGCTAGGCTGAAGGTGCCCCACAGCAATAATTGATGCTCTGAAAGCACACAGAGAGGAAAAAAAAATCATCTGAATTCTTTCAAGCTGTTTCTCTTCAAATTTATGAAATATTGATAGAAAAATATAAACAGGTATTAATGCTGTTTTAGCAGAGATTCGGTCTGGTGGAGACAGAGCATAATTTATTTCCAGCCTGTAGGATTAACACTGGAGTTGCCACTGATTCTGCATTAATAGCCAGAAATGTATTTCATCGCTCCATGTGCTCCAGGTTTCTCAGGCAGGAAATGAGCCCTCAGCTTGTCTGTGGAGGATGCTGCATTAAAGCCTCCAACTCCTATAGAGATGCCCTGCTCACACAATCAAGGGCCAGAGATTCTCTCCTGTCCTTTCCCCCTATTTTCCCAATGCCTACCTTCATCAGTCAAGAGCTGCATTTGGTGCTGAGCCTTAGAAAACCCATTTGTCGGGGCTTCTACAAGAAACCTGAGAAGTAATTGATAGTGTTGATTTGTCAAGTGAAGGATATTGGTCTCTGACTTTCCCTGTCTTGCTATGGCTGCTAGAGCTCCGGTGTGTGTGTGTGGAATATGGGAGTGGGTTGCCATTTCCTTCTCCAGGGGATCTTCCCAACCCAGGGATCAGACCTGGGTCTCCTGCATTGCATGCAGACTCTTATCTGTTTGAGCCACCAGGGAAGCCTATCCATCACATTTATTCCAGGCAGAAAAGGAAGATAGAGTGTAAAACAAAGGTGGATGGTGTTGTCCGTTGTATCAAGAAGGCAAAGGCCTTATCAGAAATTTCAAGCAAGAATTCCTGCTTGCGTTTCATTGGCCAGAATAGTGTTACATAGCCACCCATAGTTTCAAGGCAATCTAAAAAATGTGTTAGCTTTACAACTTCTATAAAAAAGGGTAAGGCAAAGTGTTTAGAATGGATACTGAGAAAGATCACATTGTATCTGGCTTGCAAGCTTTAAATTATATTTGACAAGATGAATGTGGTCATCAGAACTAAGTCTTGCTTCACCAGTAACTGGTAGAGAGCATTTTATGACCCTAGGAGTACAAGTGAAGTGAAAGTGTTGGTCTCTAAGTTGTGTCTGACTCTGTCTGACTCACAGTCATGCCCGACCTGCCAGGCTACTGCATCCATGGGATTTCCCAGGCAAGAATGCTGGAGTGGGTTTCCATTCCCTTTGCCAGGGGATCTTCCTGACCCAGAGCTCAAACCCAGGTCTCCTCCATTGCAGGCATATTCTTTACTGTCTGAGCCACCAAGGAAGCCGAGTAACTCCTCTATATATGAATGAGATACATCCCAAGAGTGTGTTCATAAGTCCAATTTATTCTCAAGTCCAACAGAGAGCTGTGTGGGATCCTAGACAAGTCTCTCCCATTTCACAGCCAGGTAGACAGTTTCAGGGTGATTGCATGTGAGAGTGAATTTCATGTGTCAACTTGACCAGGATAGATATCTGATTAAATGTTATTTCTGGGGGTGTCTTTGAGAGTGCTTCCAGAAGATAGCAGCATTTGAATTCATAACTGAGCAAAGCAAACATGCTTCTCTGATGTGGACAGGCATCATCCCACACTGAGGGCTTTAAGAGAACAGGAAAACAGAAGGCTGAACTCCCTCTCTCTCTGCCTGACTATGTGAACTGGTCCATCAGTCTCCTTCTGCCCTCAGCGCCCTGGTTCCCAGGGTTTCAGATTTGAACTGGAATCTACATGACCAGCTCTCCAGTTCTCAGGTCTTCAAACTACACCGCGAGCTTGCCCAGACCTCCCGCTTGCAGCTGGCACACTGTGGGCTTCCAGAAGCGTGTGACCCAACCCTTATATTAATTATATGTATTGTGGGATTTCCCTAGTGGTCCAGTGGCTATGACTCCAAGCTCCCAAGGCAGGGGGCCCAGGTTCAGTCCCCGGTCACGGAACTAGAACGCATATGTTAACAACTAAAAGTTTGCCTGTCCCAACTAAAAGATCTCACATGCCACAGTGAAGACTGAAGATCCTGTTGCCACAACTAGGACCTGGCATAGCCAGATAAAGTAAACAAATAAAATTATAAAAGCATATGTATCATATTGTAGCAAAAATGGATAGATAGGTAATCTCCAGTATAAGTTCCATTTCTCTGGACAACCCTGACTAATACACTGCACAAATCTGATGTCTAAGATGAATAGCAAACATGGCTGGCCCTGGTATAACAGTAAAAAATATTAGGCCAGAATTTTAATATTAGATGTCGATAACATGCAGTTTGTACAAGTGGCGTGAGAAGACGTTTTTCGTGGCTCCAAAATACCTGGTCCTCTCCATTCACAACAGGAGATAACCATTAAATCTCACATGAAGGAGTTGAGGGAATTCTAAAAGTTGTGCTTAGATGATCCAGAGGGATGATGTGGGGTGGGAGGTGGGAGGGGGGTTCATGTTTGGGAGTTCGTGTACACCCATGGCAGATTCATGTCAATGTATGCCAAAACCAATAGAGTACTGTAAAGTAAAATAAAGTAAAATNAACCATTAAATCTCACATGAAGGAGTTGAGGGAATTCTAAAAGTTGTGCTTAGATGATCCAGAGGGATGATGTGGGGTGGGAGGTGGGAGGGGGGTTCATGTTTGGGAGTTCGTGTACACCCATGGCAGATTCATGTCAATGTATGCCAAAACCAATAGAGTACTGTAAAGTAAAATAAAGTAAAATGGAAGCTCTAAAAAAAAAAAAAGATAAAAATTAAAAAACAATAAAATAAATAAATAAATAAAAATAAAAGTTGCGCTTACCCTATAACCTCAGAGCTAGAAGCCAACTCATGTACTGTGTTCGTTCCTTCTTTCTTTCCTTTCTTCCTTCTTTGCTTCCCTCCTTCTTTTATTTTTCCATTCAAATTTATATTTGAGTACCCATAAAAATTTTCTCTGAACTGGATCTGATCTGAGGCCTAAAATATGGGAAATTCTGATCCAGGCAAATAAAATCTTCTAGCAATCAAAGCACAAAGTAGTATCTAGTCTTAAAAATAAATAAATAATTAAAGTATATACCACTTTTGCCAATAAAGTAAGTCTTATTAGGTTAGAATTTTGTAGTAGCTATTCAAACAATCTCCTCCGTTAGACAAGCCTCTTCTGTGTAATATTCAACCTGTTTCTGTAAGAACTTTGGCAAAAAGAGTCAGCAAGGTCTTAGAATAGAAGGATAAATAATGTTAGTTATGTCATAAAGGCAGCAGTGATAGAGAATACAGCTTCAAGCATAGATCCATATGACTAGAGTTGAAAGAATGTGTGTATATGATCTGTCTAAATTAGCTTCTCTTTTCATTCTCTGAAATTTCACCATTAGAATTCAGTCCTTTGCTATAGATATTGCCCAGTCCCTGCATTTAACATGTAGCTATTTCTGAAAGAATTAACATAATAAGTGTCTAAGAAAGCATAAGTATACTTAAAGTGAGACTCAAACAGGAAGCAAAATGCAACAAAGACTCATTCCCAAGGATTTATCCTAGGGTGTTTTTAATTACTTTTTTTTTTGTTTTTGCAAATGAAAAGTAATTAAAATAGAAATCTAGTAAAGACTTCCATCAAATATGTTTTTAAAAATGAAAAAATGAGCATTCATAATGATATTTGATTGACATTTTCATTACCGATTTTCCTTTATCCTTGTCTACAAGTGTCAGCATATACTCTGGGCCTCTTTGGTTTTGCTTTCTTTCATAGCTTCATGTTTTAAGCCCAGAAAATCTGGCCATTAGAAATTTATTTTTAAATGGATTAAGTGCTCTCCCAGGAGCGATCTTTAAACTTTTCCATCTATATTTTGATAAAACTCCACATGAGGTCAATAACAAATTAGAGCATAAATATTTAAGCAGCTCAAAGATAAAATGAGAGCGTCCTTCTTTCTCTCTTTTTTATGTTGCTGGTAATATGCCAAACAGAGAGGAACTAAGGGTCTTGGGGAATATGTCACAAGCCTCTGCTTGTGCAAACAAGAAAAACCAAGCAAAAGGTCACGAATCCAAGAGAGGCTGGTGTCACCTTGGAGTTGATCTTATTCACTTCAGGAGCTCCTAATACTCTCTCCGTCTTCTCCATAGAAGTTTTTAATGCAGGAGGAAGTGTACTAATAATTTTTCATGTAAGGGTTTTGCCCTTAATTAAGGCTTGTTATTAGAACTTTATTATTATTATAATAGGAAATTCTGTTTATTTTTCAAAGGACACCTAAAGAAGAAAGAGTTTTTTCACTTCAAAAGCAAATCAGATGAAATAAGGAGCAGACAGAGAATGCCCATCAAAAGAAACAATCAATGAAATGTATATATGCTAATATGCGCAAAGACAGTTTCAGAAAATTTTGAACTTAAACAGATTAACCCCTGAATAACTCACCAATTTGCTAAAATCCACTCTGCAAAGACTTTACTGGGATTGCCTATGCATGGAGATTGTCTGTCTAGGAATGGATTTTATCTGCTCTGTGTGCTGAGATAAGATCTGCCAGAGAGGATTTTTCTCAGCCTTTCATGACAATTGTAAATATCGGATTACAAATCAGAATGTTCCTTCTACCTAATGAACAAAAGCAAGGGGTTAGTTATCATTTCACGTCAGTTCAGTTTCTCAGTCCTGTCTGACTCTTTGCAACCCCATAAATCACAGCAGGCCAGGCCTTCCTGTCCATCACCAACTTCTGGAGTTCACTCAAACTCATGTCCATTGAGTCGGTGATACCATCCAGCCATCTCATCCTCTATCGTCCCCTTCTCATCCTGCCCCCAATCCCTCCCAGCATCAGAGTCTTTTCCAGTGAGTCAACTCTTCGCATGAGGTGGCCAAGTAGAATTTCAGCTTCAGCATCAGTCTTTCCAATGAACACCCAGGACTGATCCCCTTTAGAATGGACTAGTTGGATCTCCTTGCAGTCCAAGGGACTCTCAAGAGTCTTCTCCCACACCACAGTTCAAAAGCATCAATTCTTCAGCACTCAGCTTTCTTCACAGTCCAACTCTCACATCCATACATGACCACTGGAAAAACCATGGCCTTGACTAGATGGACCTTTGTTAGCAAAGTAATATCTCTGCTTTTCAATATGCTGTCTAGGTTGGTCATAACTATCCTTCCAAGGAGTAAGCGTCTTTTAATTTCA
>SJYX01020996.1:627501-688164 GCA_006410675.1 Oreotragus oreotragus | reverse complement strand
CTGATTCCTAGAATGTCGACGTTCACTCTTGCCATCTCCTGTTTGACTACTTCCAGTTTGCCTTGTTTCATGAACCTAACATTTCAGGTTCCTATGCAATATTGCTCTTTATAGCATCGGACCTTGTTTCTATTACCAGTCACCAGGGGTTAGTCATAGCTGGTAGTAAAAGTTGGTTTTGTTTACAGCATGGTGTAGACTTTAATGTTCTCGGTATACTCAAAGAGTATCCTCAAATGTCATGAACACATGCTAGTTCCCCCTTGGAGCAAGCTGGAAACTGACAAATTAAGTGTCCACTTGCCCTTGACTAACAGAAGCATCTCCACACTGTGCTCTGACTAAGAGGCAAATGTAGGCAACAGTCTGGGAGACAGCAGTCTGTCGTGACTCACTTCCATTCCATTAAGGATAGGAGAAGGCATTCAGTGTTATGAAATGTCAGGTCATGAAGGTCTCCTTTCAGAGGTAACTTCATGATGCTTTTATCTAACTGAAGGATAATAACACAAGGGATATGAGTGGGGATCCCCAGCCAGGCTCCCTAGTCCATCTCCGCGGGAAGATAAAAAGACTAGAATACAGGCATGCATTCATTCATTCATTCAACAAATATTGATTAAGCAAGTTCCAGGCTCTGAGCTTGATGTTGCAGATATGGCCACCAGCTTTAGAAACATGTTCCCTCACCACCGTCCAGACACCCCAGAGCTCGCATTGTCCAACTGTATGAAATTTGAGCAAAAACGAACATAAAGACAAGAGTTTCTAAGTTCAATTGTTGATTATTAGCAAAGTACGGAGTCAGTGTCTGCCTCATAGAACCCAGAATGTTAGCATAGCACCAAGAGAAAAAATGAAGGCCATCTCCTTGTTAAGATGAAACAAGATCAAAAAGGTTAAAGATCTCCCACGGGTATTTGAAGGGTAAAGTCAAGACTTGAACTCAGACTTTCTAGTCTTCACCTGACACTTCTACACCACTCCACAGGGCCTCCTTCTCGCAGCCCCCACCATCGATGTTCACTTCAGAGAAAGAGAAGGTCTAATTTCTGAACGATGGCTACACAGATTACATCATATGTTACTTAATGATAAAAGCAGGACTTCAATACATGCATACTTTAAATAACACATTACACTTATCACTGCTGATATCTTTAATTATGCCAAGGCAAAATTGGAGACAGTCTAAAGGGAAATACAGATTACTTGTTAAAATTATTAACGGAGTTAATGTGCTTACATTTGTTTACGTGTACTGGAATCAGCTCAGATATTTGACTGCAATGACAATATGTGTAAAGATCAATTAAAAGTCATAGAGATGAGATATTGGATTTCCAGACCTTAATAGGATTTCATCTGCACTTGCTGTATTATGTTATACAATTATAATTGAGCTTCCATCAAACCGCAGAATCTGTCACCTCACCAATTTATTTTCCAAGCACTAATGAAACGTGTTTCCTATTGAAAATGCTTTTAAAAGCATAACCCTGAAGAAGAGAGGTGGCACAAGAGGTGACGGGCTTCTATTTACTTAGCAAATCCAGGTAAAAACTTGGACATAAGTAAAATGAATGTGACAGTTTTAGGAGAGTTCTCGGTAGCCATTTGTTCATATTATAAAGAACACCTAAGTGCTTTCAAAAGGAATTGCAAACAGCATATATAACTCATGCTCACTTTGAGCCCTAACAGCAGATTGATTCTCTGGGCCTTTATTGTAATGCAGTAAAGCTAAAGGCAGAATTGATACAATATTTTCTTCTGGATCTTTCTTAATTATTTTTCCCAAATTGATATCATGCATTGAATTATAACACAAACATCTCTGTAAAAGAACTCAGTGAGGCTGCTTTCACTTGATAAAATGAAAATTCTCTTTCCCATTTTGTTCAGAGAAATGAAGACAATATCTAGAGACCATAGACTAATACAGTTGCAAGATGGCAAACATCTGGAAAGGCAGAACAACGATCCTCTGCAGAGAGACTCAAAGCTCCTGTAGTAATAATCCTGTGTTCCTCATTCTGATTTGTGATGGTACAGCGACCAGTGAGGACAGCTTCCCATGGCTGGCAGGGAATGAAATTCTTTAGAATCATTTCTTTACAGATAGTTCATAAGAGACAAGTGAACTGCCCAGGTGGCGCTAGTGGTAATGTATCCTCCTGCAATGCAGGAGAGCTGGGTTCAATCCTTGGGTAGGGAAGACCCACTAGGAAATGGTAACTCACTCCAGTATTCTTGCCTGGGAGCACCCATGGGCAGAGGAGCCTGGGGGCTACAGTGCAGGGGGCCACAAAGAGTTAGACATGACTGAGGACAGGACATGAGGGACAATAGAGATCATGTGATGTGGACCTCAACAAGAAAAACCCTTGCCTGGCAGATGTATGGCCAGATCCACCTGAATATACCCAGGAATGAGGCATTCACCTCTTGAAAACAATTGCCAGACAATTGTCAGAAAGTCCCTCCTTATGCCTTGCTGGTATCTGCCTCTTTGTAACTTCATCCCTCCCCTCTAAAGCCCCACGGTGCAGCTCAGGTCGAGAAGCACTGACTCTACACTCATGTGTACCCAACAGATGCAGCAGACAGCTGGAACTCAGTGGCCCTTTGCTTCAGCTCCCTGCACTGTAGCTCAAATGGTAAAGAATCTGCCTGCAATGCAGGAGAACAGGGTTCAATCCCTGGGTCAGGAAGATCCTCTGCAGAAAAGAACAGCAATCCTCTACGGTAATCTTGCCTGAAAGTGAATGTGAAAGTAGCTCAGTCGTGTCCTACTCTTTGTGACCCCATAGACTATACAGTCCATGGAATTCTCCAGGCCAGAATACTGGAGTGGGTACCCTTTCCCTTCTCCAGGGGAATCTTCCCAACCCAGGGATCGAACCCAGGTCTTCCACATTGCAGGCAGATTCTTTACCAACTGAGCCACAAGGGAAGCCCAAGAATACTGGAGTGGGTAGCCTATCCTTTCTCCAGTGGGTCTTCCCGACCTAGGAATGGAACCACGGTCTCCCGCATTGCAGGCAGATTCTTTACCAACTGAGCTATCAAGGAAGCCCAATCTTGCCTGGAGAACCACATGGACAGAGAAACCTGGCGGGATACAGTCCTTGGGGTCACAAAGAGTCAGACACCACTGAGCAACTAACACACACATACATCTCTCTTCCTACCCCAGGGTTTGTGAGGGAGAACATTTGGACTGGGACACACTCCCCAGTTTCACAATGCATGAGTTCAGAGAACACCTATGCTCATTTTCTGTGGCCATCTAAAATTTTAATAGATGTACTCTTAGCTGGTCACTTAGAGGGAGACAATGAATTTAATCAAAACATTAAGCAATGCTGTACTATTTGAAAATGTCTGTCGTGTATTCTCTTTACCTCTTTTGACTAAATATGCTCAGTTCTCTCAATGAATTTATTCTCCATTCTCTAAGAGAGTTTTCCTGAGGGTATCCCAGTTACCCTTCACCCAATCAGTCACCAAGTACTACTGAAAATACCTCTTTGAACCCTCTTCCTCCCATCTCAGGTGACTGCAGTGGCTTCCCATCATCTCTCTGCCTCCATCCCTTTCGATTACTGCTTAGACCATCACCTGTGATCTTTTCAAAATACTAATTTCACCATGCGACATCCCTGCTGAAAACCCTTGATAACTCCCAATTACTCTGAGCATGAAGCTCAAACCCTTTGTCTCCTCGAATATAAACTCTTTATAATCTGATCTCTTCTTAACTCCTCTCTTCTCTGATAAGGCCCTGAGTGCATGTTCAGTCACATCCAACTCTTTGCGACTCCATGGACTGTAGGCCACCAGGCTCCTCTGTCCATGGGATTTTCCAGGCAAGAATACTGCAGTGGGTTATCATTTCCTCCTCCAGGGGATCTTTCCCACACAGGGATTGAACCCACGTCTCCTGCATCTCCTGCACTGGGAAGCAGACTCTTTACCACTGAGCCACAGAAGAAGCCTCCTTTTCATCTCTCTCCAATCTCCCCCTTGAAAATATTATCCCCAGGAACAGAAAACTTTTCAATTTATACAACATGCTGTATTCTCTCTCACCTCCAGGCCTTTTCCCATGCTGTTTCCTATGCATGAACACTCTCTCCCAAATCTTCATCAGCAACCCTCTCCCCGAGCTGATGTAAGCTTCCAATCTTACATTACCCTTCCTCAAGGCACATCCTCTCATATACAGGTCACTCAGCCATGCACTCCCAAGGCGCCTTGCAATTCCCCTGGCCTTGTACTCATTGCACATGTTTGTTCATTAATTTGTTTCCTTTCTTCCCTCTGAAACATCAGCTCTCAGCAGGCAAAGCCCATGCCATCTTGTTTGCACTTGAATTGCAGACCTTAGCATAGTGCCTAGTACACTGCGCATGACTATAAATATTTTTGAAGGAAGAATGGAGAAAGGAGGGACGGGGTACAAGAGTAGCTCTGAAGACAAACTGCCTTCCTGACCGTTTTGCCCAAGGCTGACTTGGGCACCTTTCTGTACCTTTATTGAACTGCCATTCTTTAAAGCTGGATTGTCAGCAAGAATGCAAGTGTTATCTATTGAATTTCAGCAGAGCTCAATTCCCCAGACGTGCACTGCTTAGTTTTGGTTTATCCTTCTCTCTCTTTTAATCTATTATCCAAAGAATTGTCAGAAAAGAAACATTACCAGTGAGTGATGGTTCTATTTGCCTTAAAATTTTCCCTTCAAGGCATGGATGTAGGTATGCTTTCAGTGATTGCTGAAAATATCGTCCTTCCACAGTGGGGGTACGGCAAGGAGATCCAGCCAGCTGATCCTAAAGGAAATCAGTCCTGAATATTCATTGGAAGGACTGATGCTGAAGCTGAAACTCCAATCCTNTGGTTCTATTTGCCTTAAAATTTTCCCTTCAAGGCATGGATGTAGGTATGCTTTCAGTGATTGCTGAAAATATCGTCCTTCCACAGTGGGGGTACGGCAAGGAGATCCAGCCAGCTGATCCTAAAGGAAATCAGTCCTGAATATTCATTGGAAGGACTGATGCTGAAGCTGAAACTCCAATCCTTTGGCCACCTGATGCGAAGAACTGACTCATTGGAAGAGACCCTGATGCTAGGAAAGATTGAAGGTGGGAGGAGAAGGGGACAACAGAAGATGAAATGGTTGGATGACAGCACCAGCTTGATGTACATGAGTTTGAGTAAGCTCTGGGAGCTGGTGATGGACAGGGAAGCCTGGTGTGCTTCAGTCCATGGGGTTGCAAAGATTCGGACACAACTGAGTGACTGAACTGCACTGATGTGGGGGGAGGCATGGATTATACTGGTTTTTACCATATTTCTGTGGTGAACTTAAAGTGCTAAAGTGCTATAGGATACATTGTCCCAGAAATTCCTCTCAGGCCTCCAATGACTTGGATGGATACAGGATGAGAACTGTGAGATTTAATAACACTGTGGTGACAACTGTAGTTTAAACCCATAAACCGCAAATGCATGTCTGACCGGAAATAAAAAGGATCTGAGTGTTACATCCTCCTAAGCAGATTCTTACCGTAGAGTAATGTTGGGGAAGAGTCTAGCCCCGAGTGCTTAGCTTTGCAATTCAAAAGAGTTGTGACTTAGCTTCCCTTATATAACATGGGCAGCTTTTCATTATGTTTATTTGATGCAGTGTTATTGAGGCAATATTTTATATGAATAATTCATTTCTACTCCAACTTTATCTAGCAAAGTCAAAAGCAGAATCCTAAATTTCAAAACAGATCAAAGAGTTCCTTAAATAAATTGGAAATGCCTTGAGTTGCCTGCTTTCTGAACCTCCCTGTCTTGTCTATGCATTAAGCAAGCACTTACTATGGGCTGTTAGATACCCAAGTTATTAAATGTTCACAGCTCTCCCTGCATTTTCTTCAGCAAAGATGAATTTTAGTGCCCCAGTTTTGCACTGTTTCCTCTTGTTCTTATCCAGAAATTGAGTTCTATGAGAGCAAATCACATCCAAGAAATTTTTCTTTTACATATTTTTAACATTAGTTGTACGCGCCTGACTTTCTGAGGCCATCTCAGCCCTGATTACCCTCTGTTCACTGGGCAGTCTGATGAACACAGCAGGCAGGCTGGGGTGAATAAAATAGAGCAATTACATTTGGATGCTCAAGACTGCCAGCTGTCTGGGGATGCCTCACCACAGCCTCCCCATCCTGTTATCCTCCTTTCAGATCTTACCAAGTCATGCAAGAAAGTCACCCTTCAAAATGATTGACATCCAAAGACTTGCCTAGGCTTTATCCAGCTACAAAAGCTGCAAACAGGAATGGAGCAGACAGAGAGAAAAATTAAAAATGGAAGAAAAAGTATTCAGAATCACTGAGTCATACCTAAGTGTACTTCAAAAAAAAAAAATGGTTTTAGGACAGTAGGAAAAAAATAGAAATAACCAAAAGATTTCAAACCATCGAAGAATGCTCACTTCTTAGATGACTGTGTTAAGGGGTTGGAGACAGTCATCTGGTCACCTTATTGCATCTGAGAGGAAGACCATCTCTCTTGGCTGGGGCAGGTAAGCATTTAGGGAAGAATGTGATGGAGGCTGAGAAGTATAACACACACAGGCCTCAGAAAAGTGTAGCTTCCAGTCATAGCTATGTACTAGCTAGGGGGCTTTAGACAACTTGCTATATATACGTTGCTAGATCTCTGCATCAGAGGGGATAATACTACTTACTTTATGAGCTATTGTTGTAAAATGTAAATAAGCTGATGGTAAAGTGTCTAGTACACAGTAGAAAATGGTACCTCGTATTCAGTAATCTGCATTAAGAGTTTACTCTTTGAATTTTCATAAGGATAGCCTGTAGTTGCTGACTGTTGCCTGAGTAGCACCATGTGTTGAAGACAAGTGGAAATATCTGCTACAAACACATTCCCTTAGTCACTTGATCCCTGTGGTATGTTGTTCAGTGGTCTATTCAATAACCAGAGCTACCCCTCTGCATCCTCTGGGCGGAGCCTGCTTCCATGAAGGAGGCTCAAAATACCACACACTCATTTCCCATAGACTTCCCTCGTAACTCAGTTAGTAAAGAATCTGCCTGCAATGCAGAAGACCTGGGTTCAGTCCCTGGGTCGGGAAGATCCCCTGGAGAAGGAAATGGCAATCCACTCCAATATTCTTGCCTGGAGAATCNGAAGGAGGCTCAAAATACCACACACTCATTTCCCATAGACTTCCCTCGTAACTCAGTTAGTAAAGAATCTGCCTGCAATGCAGAAGACCTGGGTTCAGTCCCTGGGTCGGGAAGATCCCCTGGAGAAGGAAATGGCAATCCACTCCAATATTCTTGCCTGGAGAATCCCATGGACAGAGGAGCCTAGCTGGTTACAGTCCATGGGGTTGCAAGAGTCAGACATGCCTTAGCAACTAAACCACCATCACCATTTCCCATCATGCCTTGGGGCTAAGCCTAAATGACAGTTGCTGGGAACTTATGGGAGGGAGTGTTTTCCCTGATAAAAGAAAGAACATGAGGAGAAAATCCTTTCTTGTTCTCTAGCCTTTCTGGCACCCTTTCCTGTTCTCTAACCTTTCTGGAATGTAAGGATATACTTCAAGCTGCTGCAGCCATATTAGGTCTTGAGGAAACAGCCAAACAGACTCTGACTTTACTCATTAATGCCACAGAACCACTGAACTAACCTGAAAATGACCTAGCACCACACTGCTTGTCAAGTAAGACAGAGAAGTACTTTCATCACTTAAAATATAGCCCCTCTCATTATTTATTTTTAAGAGCTTCCCTGGTGGCTCAGACAGTGAAGAATCTGCCTGCAATGCAAGAGACCTGGTTTCCATCCCTGGGATGGGAAGATCCTCTGGAGAAGAGAATGGCATCCCACTCCAGTATTCTTGCCTGGAGAATTCCATGGACAGAGGAGCCTGGCAGGCTACAGTCCATGNAATCTGCCTGCAATGCAAGAGACCTGGTTTCCATCCCTGGGATGGGAAGATCCTCTGGAGAAGAGAATGGCATCCCACTCCAGTATTCTTGCCTGGAGAATTCCATGGACAGAGGAGCCTGGCAGGCTACAGTCCATGGGGTTGCAGAGAGTCGGACATGACTGAGTGATTAACACACATTCATCATTTATAACTGGGCAATACAGCCCTTATTTTCTTGTCTTCCCCCAGGGCACCGAGAGATTTTTCATCTTATGGTTGAGCATTTGAGCAGGAGTATGTAGATGTTATTAAACATGGGTTCATATTTATGAATAACGCTAGCTAATTTTCAGAGAAGTTGAGTAACTCATCTAATGTCACACAACCAACAGCAGAAAATAACTGAAACTCAGATCTGTTTGACTCAACAGGTCAGTATTTTCAGAATACTGCTGCTGTACACATAGCTGTTAGTCACTCCTAGAAGGAATATCCAAGAAGAAATGTCTTAAATAAGTAAAGTTCCCTTTCCTTTTCTAACTCTCACTTTATATTCTGAGTTCATAATCCCAAATTGCCCCAAGTTTGACCTCCTTAAACAAACTCAAGTTCTGAAAAATTTCCCTTTTTCCTCCTCCTTCTCATCAAACTGTCCCTATTCTGGGTTCCATTTCCTCAGGGAGCCAATATGCCTAAAAGGTTAAAGCTAGATAATAAGTAAATTTCTTTAATGGGATCCTGTTTGGAGAATGCCTTCAGTGGAAGTTTGCAATGCCCTAGAGGATCAGAAAGTGAGGTAGTCCTTTCATATTGTGGAGAGGTGGAGGGGTGGAGGAGTGGTGGTGGTCAGATGCCTTCCTCAGGCACAAAGAGCTGTTTCTGTCAACAGGAGTTAACTGGGTTATGGAGCATGATTAGAAGTCATTTATTCCTTAAATAAGTACTTATTAAGCACCTCACTTACTATGCCAACAGAATTCTTGACGCTAGCATTATACCATCAAGCACTAAAAAAAAAAAAAGACAAGTTCCCTCCTTTCATGAAATGTAAACTCTAGTTGGGGAGAGATAATTTAAAAATAAATACTCTATTTCTTTTTAAAGATGAAAAATGCTCTAAAGAAAAGCAAAGCAAGTTAACAAGGATAGATTGGTGAGGGTAGACTGTCTCATTAAGAGTGATCAGGACATACTATATAAAGAAAGGAATGTAAATGTTAAGCATATGACAAGATAAAATTCACGGGAAAGCATGATGGGAGAGGAAGATGAACAAAACCTCAAGAAACCTATTACCCTCTTTTTAAAAAAATTGGGGTATAATTACTTTACAATGCTGTGTTAGTTTCTGCTGTACAATTAAGTGAATCCGCTATATGTATACACATAACCCCTCCCTCTTAGGTCTGCCTCCCACCTCCCCCTTCCTACCCATCTAGCTCATCACATAGCACTGAGCTGAGTGCTCTGTGCTTTGTAGCAGGTTCCCACTAGCTGTCTAGTTTACATATGCTAGTGTATATGTCAATCATAATTTCCCAATCTGCCCCACCCTCCCCTTCACCCCCAGCGTTCATGTGTCCATTCTATACATCTGCATATCTATTCCTGCTCTGGAAATAGGTTCATCTGTACCATTTTTCTAGATTCCACATATATGTGTTAGTATATGATATTTGTTTTTCTCTTTCTGACTTACTTCATTCTGTATGACAGACTCCAAGTCCATCTACATCTCTACAAATGACTCAATTTCATTTCTTTTTCTAAGAAGTAATATTCCATTGTATAAATATATACCACATTTTCTTTATCCATTTATCTATCACTGGATATTTAAGTTGCTTCCATATCTTTTTGTAAATAGTGCTACAGTGAACATTGGGGTGGATGACCATTCTGACCAGGGTGAGGTGATACCTCATTATAGCATTGATTTTCTTTTCTCTACTAGTGATGTTTAACATCTTTTCACATGCCTCTTCCCATCTGTACATCTTCTTTGGAGAGATGTCTATACAACATAGGAAATCAAGAAATACTGCTAAAACTTAACTGAACAAAAAAGAGAAAATTAACTATTTTACTTAAACTTACAAAGATGACCAGTAGAAAAGCTGAAGAATCCTGGAGGAGAAAGAATAGGAAAAGGGATATTGTCAGTGAGCTAAATCTTCATTTTTCATTTCTAGAAGTCAATAGAAACTGCTTAATTGGGAAAATAGGTTTTATCTCACATACTAACTTCCACTGATCAGTAGTGTCTGCCTGGGGCTCTCCTAAGTAAAACTGCATACACAAGACCCGGCTCTTTAAGAAAGTGTGTTCTGATCAGTTAATTAGTGCTATCTGCCATGAGGGAAGAAGGGATCAATGACAGCCCATAGGCCAAGAACTGTCATCTCCATTTAGAGCAAGACTGAATCATCTGGATACGCAATGGCCCAGGGCAAGGAGAAAGCACTAGCAGCAGTAAGAATAGGTCATATCAGAATATAGAAAGAGAGACAGGATGGTAAGGGGATTAGTGATAGATGGATTCTTGTGTCATACTCTTTGCTTGAATTGACATTCTGAAATGTACAAGGGAGATAAACTGTAGAGAAGAGTGACAGAAAAGAGCTAGCTTTACATCACGAATGTAAGGATTGCATGTGTTGGGTTTCAAATCCTGCCTTTCCAAAGTCTCAGAGAAGAATTTAAGTAGCAGAGTTTCTAAGACATGTGCCTTCCTTGGCTGGATTGTATCTAGTGACTCATTTAAAGTTAGTGAAATGTGTTTCGGGTATTGTGAACCTTCGGTGGAGAAAACTGACTGTTGGCCCAATGAAGCCCTCCCTGCTGTACCAATTACCTAAACAGAGGATGCCGAGATAGCAGGGTCCCCACTGTACCATCACGCCAAATCCTGGGAACACAAACAAAGCTTGAAATCTTGTCTCTAATTAAATCATGTGGCGCCTGGTGACTTTGCTGGCCTCCTGCTCAGCAGAAAATCATGTGAAACTCTGAGCAGGCTCCTTTGGTGGCTAATATCTGTAATAAAGACACAACTCCCAGCCTGTCTGCACTCCCTAGGACTGGCACCGAATGAAGAGGATAGGAACGCTTGTGGTTATCAAAAGGGCACAGATAGAGACCTACCTGCTCACTAAACACAGCAACAGTGAAGGTTCATAATCCTTCCACATCCTAAGTCTGTCTGCACCTCGGGGAGAAGCACCCAGACAGGTGCTATTGCAAAGAGCCCCACACTTGAGTTTTCATTCACGCCTCAGCTCTGATACCTTTATTGACTCACTCAACCAATATTCTGCCCAACTCTATGCTAAATGATAGATTACCCAGTCACTCACACTCCAGAACCCGGCCTTCACCAGTAGTTGGGACACCTCATTTTACAGTGTTAATTCTAGCATGCGAAAATTGTTTCTAGTGTGGTCATATAGGCTGCCTCTGTGCTGGAGGTCCCCTGAAGAATAATTAGAGGGGGCGTGGCACCAAACACCTCTCCCACTTCATCCAGGAAACTAAGATTACATGCTTATCCCTTTAATTCCTTATTAAATGCACCTATAGAAATAGCTCTGCACACTTATCAGCCATTACTTTAGCATGATATGTTCCCAAAGGAAAGCCTGTTGTGTGCCTTAAATAGACTCTATAATGCTCAAAACATTCTAGCAAGGTCTAACCATTCAATGCACACACAGACACGCACAGACTTTTTTTGAGGACCTACTACGCATGGGGCATTGGTACTCAGGTGGAAGATGATTTGGTGCATGGTAACTAAAGCTAAATCATGTATAGCCCTGAGAACCATCTAGTAGGAATAATAAGATATATATAAAAACAAATATAAGGTAAATTACAATGAATTTATTGCCATGACAAAATACAGTGTTATGTTTGGGATTTAGATGCATTCAAGACCAGGCTAGGACCTAGTCATTCATTCAACACTTATTTATAAAGCACAAATAGACTCTCTCATATGAGAGGCTGCAGGACCAAAGACTTTAAACGTTAGGATAAATGGGATGTGTGAGAGATATATACTCAAGTGAGGGGTAAAGAAGGAGAATGTGGAGAGAATCTTAAGAATATCAGTTTGGGTGGGTGATGCATGAAAGGGGGGAAGGGAATATAAAATTAGAAAGATCAAGAGAGGCTAGATCATGGAAAAGTTTGTATGCCAGACTAGAACATTTAGACCTTATTTTACAGTCAGTAGGGCTTCCCTAGTGACTCAGATGATAATGAATCTGCCTGCAACACAGGGGCCCTAGGTTCAATCCCTGGGTCTGGGAAGCTCTCCTAGAGAAAGGAATGGCAACCCACTCCAGCATTCTTGCCTGGAGAATCCCATTGACAGAGGAACCTGGCAGGCTACAGTCCAATTGGGAGCTACAGGAATTTTAGAGCTGAAAATAAATATAATCAAGACTCTGCTTTCTAAAGATTAACCTGACAACAATGTATGGAAACAACTGAACTAAAAGATAAATAAGGTAGGAAGCTAGTGAGGAAATTACTGAATGCTCTAAGAAAGAGGGAATAGAGCATGCACCGGAACATCTGATAGTGGAAACAGAGAGGGGGATGAATGCTGGAATTACTGGGTTCTGAAATAGGCATCATCAGTACTTCAAGCCCAAATCTTGGGTCATATTCCACCCAAGTAGATTACACAGTGCCTGGCATGGAATAAGCATAGGATAAATGTGAGAGGTGGATAAATGGATGGATGAGTGAGAGGGAGGAATTAAAGGTAGCAACATTAGGGGCAAGATGTCTGGCACCATCTCTGGAACTAGTTTGAGAAATGAACCATGATGGATCCATGTTGCTGACTGAGGGAAATAGGAGATCAGAAAATACTAGAATCATAGAGTTTGCGGACAGCAAAAGGGGCCTGGAAGTTTGACAGGAAAAAAGACAGAAGCCAGAAAAGGAGAACAAGGGGCTGATTCCAGACTGCCTCTCAGAACAGGGTGTGCAGACTTGAGGCCCCACAGTTTCAGAGGAATGCTGACCCCTCCAAGGACCATCAGATGAAAAAAGAAGTTCATAAACATGGCAGCAGGACAAGTGCTGGCATGAGGCACTGGTTACAAAGACAGGATTTGAAATCAGAGAGAATTCTGACAAGCCTGTGCAGGAACCCTGATTATGCCACTTACTTAACCAGGTCACGTTATTAGAAATAACGTGAGGTCTTGATTTGTTCATCGATAAATAATCTTACCAAATAGGCTTATTCAAAGGATGGATGTGATAGCTGCTGTCCAGCAAAACTCTCCAAAACTTGCACAGAGTCACTACTGGGAGGAAACCACCCAGCAAGACAGCTGCACATCCCAGTCCCCCTTGTGGCTGAGTATCCTATGTACCGGACAAAAGAACATGAACAGAAAAGACACATCCCTCTTCTGGCCAGGACTTCTTAAGGAGCAGGTCAACCCCCTCTATTTACATTTCCCCAGCTAGGTGCTGGATGCAGAGGGTCCCAGGTCCTGGAGGATGTGGAGCAGCACCATGGACAGGGCCTGTGTAGTAAAGCATTATGCAGAGAGCTGCCCTGGGACCAGATCTCCAGCCATCATCAGAGGGCCCTGTGGACAAGAAATAGCTTCTTTGGAGTCAAACTGTTGCCATTTTGTGATTTGTGATGGCAGGATGCTTCATGCTAACAAATATAGCAAGGATTACGAGAGAAACAAGAGATAAAGCAGGTAGCACTATATCTACTCATGGTGAGTACCATCTCAACAGATGGTAGCCAGGAAAAAAAAAATCAAAAGAAGAAGAAAGAAATGTGACAATGAGCAGAGAGGATGGCTCTAGGGAGCATGAGATCTGTGGATCTAGCTGCTCTTTCTTTTTTTTTTTTTTTTTTGAGGCCTGAAACAGGTTCTTAACCTAGTAGACATGATATAAAGAGAGGGACACTTTCACAGGAATGAATGATAGTTCATGGGCTTACTGAACCCTTCTTTTCTACAATCCACCCACACATACTTCCTCCCACCCCCACTGACACACACACATATGCTTATCCATCTCCCCACTCACAAACCACTTAAATTCTTTGGTTTGCAATTTGGAGCTGCTCACAACCTCATGCCTCCTGGCCCTAGAGCCCATCTGCCAGGGTTCTTCCCTGTGACAGGCAGAATAATGGCCCCTTGTAAGATGTCCATATCCCAATCACCAGAACCTGTGAATATGTCCCCTCTTCTGGCGAAAGGGATTGTGCAGATTGATTAAGTTAAGGATCTTGAGATGATATAATCCCAGATTATCCAGGTGGGCCTAATGTGATCACAAAGGTCCTCATAAGTGAAAGAGAGAGTCAGGGTGAGAGAGAAAATATGATAATGGAGACAAGGTCAGAGAATCAAAATGAGATCTGAAAACACTACACTATACTGTGGGCTTTGAAGATGGAGGAAGAAGCCATGAGTTAAGGAATATAGGTGGCCTACAGAAAGTGGAAAAGGCAAGGAAACAGACTCTCCTCTGGAGCTTCCAGAGTCATCAGCCTACCAACCAGCAGCCCGGCTTCAGCCCTGTGAAATGGAGTTGGGATTTCTGACTTCCAGAAGTGCAAGATAATAAATGTGTGCTGTTTGAAGTCACTAAGCTTGTGGACATTTGTCACAACAGCTACAGGAAACTAATAAGCCTTCCAGAACCAGTTGCCATGGCCCTGCTGCTGGGCTCCTCCCTGCCTTGGCTTTGCTCCACTCACCACACAGAGATAGGATGCCACTGGGTTCTCCAGCCTTACTTAGTCCCCAGAGCAGAGAAGCCAGTCCCTATGCTGATGTTCAGAGCCTCTTCACAGCCAGTTGTCCAACTCAGTGATCCAGCCATTATCATGGGCCAAAGCAACCGTGATGGCACACTAGATAACTACCAGCTCTATTAACTGGGAAATGACTTCTCAGCAACCGAAAGGATTTTACATCATCAGATTGCTAATCCATAACTGGGAAGGCTTGATACCTTTTCTTAAGTTCTTCACTAGGTAGTCAATTAGGCAGAGGATGTCATAAGATAATACTATTTTTATCAAAACTTCTACACCCGCTAGATTTGTTCACGTGTTAAGCAATATAATGGGTGAGTTTCCAAACTCATTTCATATTTTAAAAGATTAAAACGAGCACATAATGGCACCTAGACCCACATAAAACCTCCTCAAGTGGAATCAGGCCCTCTCTAACCCCTTCCCATTGCTAAAACAGGGTTGGCAATGTAGGAGAGTATTACTGACTGAATTTCATGCCTCTGAAATTTGTATGTTGAGTTCCAAACCTCAGTACCTCAGAATGTGACTTTATTTGGAAATAGGGTCTTAAAAGAGATGATTAAGTTAAAGTGAGGTCATTAGGGGGGACTTTCATCCAATATGACTAGTGTCCTTGAAAGAAGAGAAAATTAGGACACAGACATGCCCAGAGGGAAGACCACATGAAGACACAGGCAGAGATGGTCATCTACAAACCAAGGAGGGGATTCTTGGGAAAAACCAAGCCTGCCAACACTTCAGCGTTGAATTTCTAGTCTCCAAAACTGTGGGGAAATTGAGTTCTGTTGTTTAAGCCACCCAGTCTCTGGTACTTCGTCACGGAAGCCCTAGAAAACTAATACAGGGTTTCGTTTGTTGTTTTTTCTATCAACATCCTGGAAACTGCATTGAAGATTTCTTTACTAGGTGAATAGCTGCAGTTAATGTACTAAGATCTTGTTACCAATATATTCAACTCTTTTATAAAAGTAGCAAGTTGGTATCTTTATTCTGTCAATGCACCAACTAATTAGGCAACCTTTAAAACTAACATTTTTAAAATTCCTGCTCTTTGTATCTGTTATCTAATCCTCAAGGAGGCATTGTTGTTCCTTAAATATGGGACACCTGGGTTCAGTCCCTGGGTTGGGAAGATCCCCTGGAGAAGGGAAAGGCTACCCACTCCAGTATTCTGGCCTGGAGAATATCATGGGCTGTATAGACGGAAAGAGTAGGACACGACTGAGCGACTTTCACGTTTCACTTTAAAGAAAAAAAAAAAAGACAAAAACACAGATGAGGAAATGAAGGCCCAAAGAAGTTAAATAACTTGTCCAAAGCCACGTGGATGCTCTGTGAAATTAACATCTCAATCTATGTGGGCTCTCAAGTTCACATGTACCCCAGATTTTGCACAAGCTTTTCCATTGAAAGTAGTGAGAGTTTCTAAGGGGTTATGAAGATAAATAGAGGCCCTCCTCGATCTCCTTTGAGCTTTCAAGCTATTTCTGGAGAGAGGGATGCAGAGTCGTAAGAAGATGGGAAAAAGAAATGCATCCTTTTTTATGTATACATAGGAAACAAAAATCTGGCTGCCTATCCAGAGGGTATGTGCATCATTTCCCCTCCCTTGGTAACTGCTGGTGCTGAGGCTGCTTAAGAGTGCAATAAACAAGTTGTAATATATTAGCACGAACAGTTTCAGTGCCCTCCTATAGCTGGCAGAATTCCTGAGAAATGGTTTTTATGGCACTGATCTCCTTGGAGACCTTAAATAACGGCCTAAAATGTATGGTACAGAGATCACAGGGTTTATTGCTTTAGTTTCAGCCTGGTGTTCTGCAATTTATAGTTTTCCTGATAAATTGGGATCCATTCAGCTGGTACATATTATGTGGGACAGTGGAATTGTCTCTCACCGTTGAAGGATTTACCTGACTGGGTAACAACGGTGCCAGCCCAGGCCGGCAGCACATGGCCCCGCAGCACATCTGAGCTTGTTCTAAAGCGCAGTGGGCTCACACAGTAGGACTGCTCCACTGTATCTCTAAGTGTCTTCTAATCCCAGAGGAACCTGACACTGAGCTCATACAACCTGGCTAAAGGCAAACAAACTCAGCTCCCTTTTGAGGAGTATGGAGGGGATCTCCACTAAAATATGCAAATAAAAATTCCACTTCTTAATCTAGCAATAGAGGGATGGCCTTTTATGCAGAACCTAGGCGTAAACTGTTCCCTGTTTTCCAAGGATTAAGTTAAAATAAAATCTGCTACTAGTATCTGTGGCTGGTCTGTATACAATTAATTAATTTGACATTGTTAGGAATCAGATTTTATTTGAGAGAAAGCTGTTCATGTTTCTGATTTTCAACCAGTTGATCAGCCTCTTGGCTTAAAAAAAAATTTTCCCCACCAGGAAAGGGACAGCAATTGAATTGTATTGTGTTGGTGGTGTTCTAGTTTTTATAAAATCAAGCTAGTATGCAGGAATAGTAACTTTCTTTCAGCTGAAAGCCTGGTATAGATATTAACATTTGGACATTGGAGCCCCTTCAAATCCCATCTGGCTGTTAATCAGTGAAGGATGAAGGATTTACTCCAAGAACCTCAACTCCAAGGTGTCATTAAGGTCTATAGGGTCAATAATTCCTGAAAGTGAATTTAAACAACAAAGACCAATAATTCTATAGACATCACTAGCCTGCTTCTTTGGAGAAAAAAAAAAAGAGGTTGAGAGGAGGAAGGACAGGGGCTTAGGTATGAGAGACTGGAAAAATGGTTAGAAAAGAAGAAATAGTCCCCACCCTCCATGAATTCTAGACCTTCCTTTGAGCTCAGAAGGTGCCCACTTTTCTGTAGTAAAAAATGCTTTCAAGTATGTGGTTGTATTTTGAGCTTAGTCCCAGGTAGACAGGTTTCTTTCTTTCCAATGAGTCTGGTCCTGAGATTAGTTAACACCCCTTATGATGTCATTCAGCTCTCTGGAAAGGAGTTGGGGCAGAGGATGAAATGGACACCCAGTGTAGTGAGAGAGCTGCCACAGTCCATGCCTCAGTTACATTAACTGCTGCTGCAGAAACATTCAGAGCCAGCTCTGCTGAAGTTTATACCTGGTCAGGTTCAAGGTCATGAGCATCCTCACAGGGATTTTAGCAAGGATCAAGCCAAGTATTTCTGATAAATGGAATAATAACCTAGGGTGCTCACTATTGTCTAACCTATGGGAAGATTCCCAGTGGCCCTGTCTCATGGGAAAGATACGTTCTGAAAACCACTCCTGTGAAACCAAAGATCCTGTGTGCAGTGGCCATTCAAATTGAGAAAGAGGGAGGCAGAGGCGACAAGATAGAGGGAGAAGGACCCAGTGACTATCCCAACGTGGCTGCCCCATTAGCCAGTCAGGCAGCCTTCTCCTAGATACTCTCATTCTCACAACAATTCCATAAGGCAAGAACTGCAACAAATATTCCCATTTTACCCATGAAGAAGCTGACATAGGCAAAATGACCCATTCGAAACCACACATGCTAAGCAATGGAAGCAAGGTTTGATATCAGGAGATCTGGATCCTCTGTGCACATTTTAAGTAGTAGGATTTGCCCTTTGGTAGGAAAAAAACTGAGTTTATGAAGCTCACTAACAACCTGAGACCCAACTTTGGGAGCATAATTCATTCACCATTGCTACTGCTAAGTCACTTCAGTCATGTCCAACTCTGTGTGACCCCACAGACAGCAGACCATCAGGCCCCACCATCCCTGGGATTCTCCAGGCAAGAACACTGGAGTGGTTGTTATTTCCTTCTCCAATGCATGAAAGTGAAAAGTGAAAGTGAAGTCACTCAGTCGTGTCTGACCCTTAGCATGGACTGCAGCCCACCAGGCTCCTCCATCCATGGGATTTTCCAGGCAACCATTCACCATTAGGGGCTGCCTATTGAGTACTGTAATAAAGATACAAGCAGACATCAAGACTTACCAATGTGTCTACACGCAAGACAAGACCCATTCAGAGCTCAAGTGTCTGGTGGCTGACAGCTAGATGATTTACAATAGCCACTTTAATTTTGCTGTGGGGCCACTTCTTTTAAAAACATTCTCCTCTATGATATTTTTAAGAACTTTCCCATCCCTTCTTCTCCTTCATTCCCAGTTATCCCTCAGTGGCTAATCCCTTCCTTTTGCCATTGGTTTGTTTCACCCTGAACAATTCCAATTACTGAGCTGTTAGCTAGAATAAAACAACCTCACAAATCTTCCAGAGTAAGCCTAGAGAAATGGCAATCATCACAAGCAAGAGATGGTCTCATCTTAAAAGAAAACAAATAAAAAACACACAGGTTTCACACCCTGACTACTTCTCAGAGAGTTAGTCATCCATTGAAACAATTCTACTTTTTTCCCTTTCTTTCTTTCAAGTGAAACTCCCAGCCATGCTTACAGAGACAGGTAAACACAAGCCAGGAAAATCTTAATTATAACCAACTACTTGAAGGAATAGAGATCCTTTGAGCTTTCACAATGAAGCAAAGTAGCCACTTCCCGGGGGGAAAAAGAGAGAGAGAATTTCTGTGATCAGAAAGAGAGGGGCTAATACCCCCTTATTCATTAGCAACAATGTCTGGCCGTTGAGTCCAGACCCACACTTCCCCATTCGTGAGGAGATGGAAAAGGGGGTTTATGCATCAAAGCCTTGGTAGTTGATATCTAGCTCAGAACCAAGGCCCTACCATATCTGCACATTCTGTTGAAATAGGAGAGAAAGCTTGAGATCCACTCCCTAGGAAAGGTTCTTCATCCTCACATTTTTTCATCAGCTACTCCTACACTCTCCTGCACTTCCTCTGGAGGAACAGTGGTCTGCCCATCCCCTGGAGATGGCTCTGGTATGAATTCAGATTATGCACTCATTCCTTCAGCAAAGATCCATGTGGAGCAAACATCATGTACCAGAAAATGTTTGTAGGGATCAAAAACACCAAAGACCTAGTCCATGGCAGGGAGCTCACAGAGGGGTTGGAGAGAGGGGTAAAAAAGCAAAGGACTACACCAAAATATAGTATGGGCTATGACAGAGCCAGGCATGGGTTTCATGGGCACAGATAGAGTGGGGCAGCAAATCAGACCAGGGCTGAAAAAAGGCACCTGGAGGTGAGGACAAATTGAATCTTAAAAGACAAGTGGGAGCTTGTAAAAGAAGAAAAAGGGGCCAAAGACAGATGGCCCACAATTATTCTTAATATAGTAAAGGAAACTAATGACAAAGTGAAAACACATCTACTGAATGGGAGAAAATATTGGCAAATGATATAATTGGTAGGAGATTAATATTCAGCATATATAAATAGCTCATACAACTCAATATCAAAAAAATGAACAATACAATTTTTCAAATGGGCAGAGGACCTGGACAGACATTTTCCCAAAGAAGACATGCAGATGGCCAGTAAGTACATGTAAAAATGCTCAACAATGCTCATCATTAAAGCAATGCAAATCAAAACCACAATGAGATATCACCTCACACTTGTCAGAAGGGCTAGCATCAAAAAGACCACACATAACAAATGTTGGAGAGGGTGTAGATAAAAGGGAATCCTCCTACACTGTTGGTGGCGATGCAAATTGGTACAGTCACTATGGAAAACAGTATGGAGTTTCCTATAAAAACTGAAAATAGAGCTACTCTATGACTCAGCAATTCCACTCCTGTATGCACATCCAAAAACAACGAAAACACTGATTTGAAAAGATACCTGCACCCTAATGCTCATAGCAGAATTATTTACAATTGCCAAAACATGGAAGCAACCTAAATGTCCATCAACAGACAAATGGATGAAGGAGTGGTGGAGATAGATAGACAGATACACAATGGAATACCACTCCGCTATAAAAAGAACAACATGTTCCTATTTGTAGTATAATGGAGGGACTTGGAGGGTATTCGTGTAAGGGAAATAAGTCAGACAAAGACAAATACTACGTGATATTTCTTACATGTGGAATCTAAAAAAGTACAACAAACTAATGACTATAACAAAAAGAAAGCAGATACAGCTATAGCGAACAAGCTAGTGGCCCCCAGTGGGCCAAGGGAAGAGGGTGAGTCAGAATAGGGGTTAAGAGGTGCAAAATGAGCTAAAAGGATATATTATACAAAATGGAAGAAATAGCCAATATTTCATGGTAACTATAAATGGACTACACCATTTAAAATTTGTAAATCACTATATTGAACATCTATAACATATTATATAGCAACTATACTTCAAATATTTTTAATTGAAGATTAATTGTTTTACAATATCGTGTTGGTTCCTGCCATACAACAATGTGAATCAGCCATAATCATGCATATGTTCCCTCCCTTTGAACCTCCCCATCCCCCGGAACTCTCCACCCCAATCCACCCTTGTAGGTTGTCACAGAGTACCGCGTTGAGCTCCCTGCATTATACAGCAACTTCCCAATAGATATCTGTTTTATATATGGCAATTCTGTTTCAATGCTACTCTCTCAATTCATCCCACCATCTCCCCCTCTGCTGTGTCAAAAGTCTGTTCTCTATATATGCGCCTCTATTCCTCCATTTTTAAAAGTTAAAAAAGGTTTAAAGAATAACATAATTCTGCTACAGATTAAATTGTGCTCCCCACTCACACATTCAGAGTTTGAAATTCTAAACTCAGTACCTCAGAATGTGACCATATTTGAAGAGTAGGCCTTTATAAAAGGTAATTAAGATAAAATGTTATCATATAGCTAGGTCTACTTCACTGAACAACCACTTGAAAAATATTCATTGAATAAATGAAAGTTGAATTAAAAAAAAAAGTTACCACAGAGTCTGTGCAGTATACTGCATTTATATGTGGCCATTTGTATCAGGGCTTCCCTGATAGCTCAGTTGGAAAAGAATCCACCTGCAATGCAGGAGATTCTGGTTCTGTTCTTGGGTCAGGAAGATCCCCTGGAGAAGAGATAGGCTACCCACTCCAGTATTCTTGGGCTTCCCTTGTGGCTCAGCTGGTAAAAGAATCCACCTGTAATGTGGGAGATCTGGGTTCGATCACTGGGTTGGGAAGATCCCTGGAGAAGGGAAGGGCTACCCACTCCAGGATTTTGGCCTGGAGAATTCCATGGACTGTATAGTCCTTGGGATCGCAAAGAGTCAGACACAACTGAGCGACTTTCACTTTCATTTGTATTAGAAAAAATAAGAAAACAATAGTATTTTCTATGAATGTATATATATGAATTAAAGCTTAGGAAAAGATCTGGAAGGATACAAACTGGGAATTCACTGCGGGAAGCAGGGGGCAAAGTGGGGAGGGTCCAGGGAGACTTTGCTTTGATGGCAATGTTTTAATTATTAGAAGGAGAATAATCACTGATTATTTGGTTAATAAAAATTAATTTTTAAATGTTCATATGTTTGATTAAAACTAAGATGCTTGCTCCTGAGGGGGTGGAAAACAATTAGTCCAGTGTTCTTTAATTTTCCTTTGTCTAGAAATGGGATGAGTGCCGGAATTTGAAGATAGAACCCAACCTGCAAGTTCAAGAGAATGGAGATCTACTGGAGCAAGAGCCAGGCCACTGCAGGGCAGAGTGATGGCCGTGGAACTTAGGATGAAGCAATGAGTCCCAGAAAATTTACATAGGAAGAAAAGTAAGGGATAAATAAAAGAGGTGGTGCCTAAAGGATTCCAAAACAAGGATGACTGACATTTTTAAGTTACCAGCAGATGAACTGTTTGGGAGAAAATTTTTGCTCCAAAGGGAGACAATTTGTGATTTTGGAAACTCTGGCCTTAAAATGACTGTGAGGTATCTAGCTGGAAATATCTGGTAGGCAGGGAGATATTTGTGGAAACGAAACAGGATGATGCCAGTTTGGAAGGTATGTGCACAGAAAGGATAATGAACAATGGAATAGAAGCAGTTCTCCACTGGCAGAGGATGAGGACTAGAAGAGGATGGGCAGGTGTCTAGTCAACAGCCATCCCCATACCTGGGGATGGTGCTTGTCACGCAGCATCTCTGTCTCATCACTCAGTCAGCCATGCAGACAGTAACGACAATGACTGAAATCTGAGCAAAGTCAAATCAACAGGAAGCACCTATTAGCAAATTCATTAACAAGAGTCCTGTTTATATCTGTGGTCAACTACCTGGAGAGAATGTCCTTGAGTGGCAGGTCGTTGCTGCCTACAGGAGTGTAGGCCCACGAAGTGATGGCTCTTATGAAATGCATCAGTCTCGTGTTTCCTGGGGTGGATCTCTCCCTTCATGGAGTACAAGACTAGTTTTACTGGACCACCAGGGCACATTATATACAGAGGTACACCAAGCCACTATTTCCGTGCTATAATTTCAGGATAGGGATTCCTCAAAAGAGATGTCGGACTGACGTCCAAAACTGTTTTGAAAGACTCAGTTCCTTCTGGCTAAAATTCTCAGTTAAAATGTATGTAACTCCCATGGCAATGGCACATTGGAAAGCATGCTGACTTTCAAATCACCCCCACTGGAAACCAAATCCCACTTTCACTGCTTTAGCTCTCTGAATTTGACTCTCAAAGTCTCTATTTGCACATCTGTGAGATGGGGTGATAATGTCTGTCTGGCAGAGTTTTCCAATAAATTAAAGAACAGTGTATGCAGACCACGTGGTACATGGGAGCCTGAGAGCAGACCCCTATTATCCTGTCCCTTCTAAGGGAACAAAAGGAAACAATCCCTGCAGGCTAGGATTGAGAGAGAGATGCCTGACCCACCACAGACTTCCTTCACCAAAGAATTACAGACAACTCTTCCTGATGGCTATGCTGATAACTAAACCTTGATAAGGTAGGACAATGCTCACCTGGATCTTACACATCACCAAAGAGAGAAAGAAAATAAACCTTGCACTAAGAAAAGAATACATAACAAAACAGAGTCATAGATCTTTTTCTTGGAAGCCTAAATGTGAGAAGAGAAAGAAGAAAGAAAATGGAAGAGGTCTTTCCTGGAAGAAGATAGTCCCAAAGCATCTCCACCTCACACTGGATCCCTAATTCACTAGGTTTCTCCTCCTGCTCTCTGCGATGAGGACCATCCAGCATGCACGGAAAGCAGAAGGAATTGAGAAAACAAGAGGAGGGACAAGAGCAGCAATTAGAGTGGAGCCAAGAACCAGAGCCCATTCGCTGTCTCACTGCACCTGCAAGGTCCAGAGCACCTGCCCTCACAAAGCAACAGCTCAGCCATCACTGTGTTCCATGCGCATGGTGCCAGCCACTTACATATTATGACTGCCCAAGCGTCTCATGTCACGTTCGCATGTGTAGTTATCAAATGACCTAGTCATTCTAGAGGCTGAAAATAAACAAAAGATGGAGAAAAGAAAAGGGTCTCCTTGTCACGTATCTTTCCCAATAACCACTGGTTATTGGGGTGTGAAAGTGAATACACGCATTCTAAGGTGATGCTAGTGGTGAAGAACTCGCCTGCTGATGCAGGAGACATAAGATACACGGGTTCGCCCCTGGGTCGGGGAAGATCCCCCTGAAGGAGGGCATGGCAACCAATCCCACTCCAGTGTTCTTGCCTGGAGAATCCCCATGGAGAGAGGAGCTTGGTGGGCTACAGTCCACGGGGTCACAGACTGTCAGAAACGACTGAAGCCACTTAGCATGCATGCATGCAGTCACCCACAGGCACTATGGCAGGGACATTTTAACCAATCCTCTGAGCCTCTTGGCCAAAATACATAGCTTTATGCCTATTTACTCAGTCCTCAAAATAAACCTATAACACAGGTCATAATAATAAAGTAGGTACTAATATATCCACATTTTACAGTTTTATGGATAAGGAACCTGAGGCACAGAGAAATTAAATAACAAGGCCAAGGTCACGCAACTTAGTAAATGGCAAAGCTTTTATTATTTATTATTACTATTTGTGGTGTTTAGGCTCCAGACCCTGCTCTCTTAACCTTCACCTCATCATCAAAATTGACATAATATCACCATATATTTGGCTTCCCAGGTGGTGCAGTGATGAAGAATCTTCCTGCCAATGCAGGAGATCAGATTCTATTAATGCAATTGCACAGATCAGGCATATAGGTAGTTTAGTAAATATGAGTTATCATTATTACCATTCTTAATATTAATAATAACTCAATATCACAAGATTATCGGGCATAATAAAAGACTATCCAATGCCTGCATTCTGACTATTATTTCCAACCCTAATTCTCACCAATTATTCTATGATCTCACTTAGTTCTATGATTAACTCTCATTTTTAGGATATTCTTGAGTATGTGTATATATATTATCTACAGCTTTTAGTAATGCTGATAAAGCATAACACAGTGACCACATCCCCAGATTTTCTTGGATAACCTAATTTTATTCTTTTTTCATAAAAGCCTTGAATTTGCTAAATACATACATAAATGGGATTTAATTTTTGTATCACAGCAAGATTTCCAAATACATAATTTTACAAACCAAGCAGAAATCTTTTGGTCCTGACTTTTCCTTCTGAAAATGGTTATAATGAGTATATGTAATTTTAGAAGAATAGGTTCTAATGATCTCCATGTTGGTAGCAACACATCTAAGAATCACAAAAGAAAAAGTGGTGAGGGCTTTTGACCTAGAGATTCATCTTGTCGCTGAGGAAGCTTGTTTCCACCTCAGTCGACAGAGTGCTTTATGCAGGATGTAAGCAATTAGAGTACAACCTTTGTGATTCCCACTAATGACCACAAGACCCAGTGAACACATGATCTACTGACTTTTGCTTATTAGGGAGAATGTAAAAAGATGAGATGAAAAACAAACAGGCTATTTTATACACTAAAATATGAGAAATACATCTTCATGTTATTTTTGCTTAGTTATTTTCCAATTTAGAATATTCATGCCAAAGGCATTTGAGAATCCAAAGCCTCTTTAAAACTAAAACCTTAAAACCTTGCTATTAATTGGAGAGTGGACAGGTTTACAGAAGGAGAGTAAATTGGCTCTATTTCAACAGGAAAATATAGAAGAAACTACTCTTTAGGTTTTGAGTGGGAAGACTTGGACTCTCCTCTCCTGACCCTCATGGGGCAGCTGTGTGGCTTTAGGAAAATCATATACCCATCTTTACTGCTGGACTGCAAGACCACTGAGCTCCTTTAGTGCTTAGCAATATATGAATTATAAGTCTGCTCAATATTGTAGAATAAAAATAAGTTACAAATTAAAAGAATAAAGTGTTTCAAAAGTATTTTTTCTGGATTCTTCTGAAATGTTGCCTTTTCTTCAATATTAATGGGGATTGCTTCAGTTCAGTTCAGTTGCTCAGTCGTGTCTAACTCTTTGTGACCCCATGGACTGTAGCACGCCAGGCCTCCCTGTCCATTACCAACTCCTGGAGTTTACTCAAACTCATGTCCATTGAGTTGGTGACACCATCCAACCATCTCATCCTCTGTCGTCCCCTTCTCCTCCCATCTTCAATCTTTCCCAGCATCAGGGTCTTTTCAAATGAGTCAGCTCTTCATATCAGGTGGCCAAAGTATTGGAGCTTCAGTATGAGTCCAATCAGTCCCTCCATCCTCAGTATCAGACCCTCCAATGAATATTCAGGACTGATTTCCTTTAGGATCGATTGGTTTGATCTCCTTGCAGTCCAAGGGACTCTCAAGAATCTTCTCCAATATCACAGTTCAAAAGCATCAATTCTTCAGTGCTCAGCCTTCTTTAAGGTCCAATTCTCACATCCATACATGACTACTGGAAAAATCATAGCTTTGATTAGATGGTCCTTTGTCGGCAAAGTAATGTCTCTGCTTTAGAGTATGCTGTCTAGATTGGTCATAGCTTTTCTTCCAAAGAGCAAGCATCTTTTAATTTCATGGCTACAGTCACCATCTTGAGTGATTTTTGAAGCCCAAGAAAATAAAAGTCTCTCACTGCTTTCATTGTTTCCCCATTTATTTACCATGAAGTGATGGGACTGGATGCCATGATCTTTGTTCTTTGAATGTTGAGTTTTAAGCCAGCTTTTTCACTCTCCTCTGCATCAAGAGGCTCTTTAGTTCCTCTTCACTCTCTGCCATAAGGGTGGTGTCATCTGCCACCTAGTTTATGGTAATTTGTTATGGAATGGCACTTACCTGGTGATCCAGTGGCTAAGACTCCCCAGCTCCCAATGCAGGGGGCTCACAGCAATCTCTGGTCAGGAAACTAGATCCCATATGCTGTAAATAAAATTCCCATGCCACAACTAAAGACCCCACATGCTGCAAGTAAGACCTGGTGCAGCCAAAATAAAATTAAAAAAAAATTGTTATGAGAGCCCTAGGAAACACATGCAGAGGATATTCTCAGGAATGGATTATGAGTGGTGCACCCGGCTCTTTCTTGAATGGTTTTTCTTGGAAAGGTGGAAACTCGAAGGAGAAAGGAAAGATAATAGTGAAAGGATAAGACTTCAAAGAAAGCCAAAAATGATGTGGCAAGAGCTCTTTGAATAAGAATGGAGAAACCACAAATATTTGAGACATAGAAGAAGTATCAAGACTGGATAATTCATGTTGTGTGTGAGATAGACTTGCATAGGAAGTAGTTAGAGATGGGAAACTATCATAAAAGCTAAAGGAAACATAATAGGGGATTAAATGGAAGCAATGGCCACAGAGTGGAAATCTAGAAGATGTTGGGCTGAGGATCTTGTGATTAGCTGGATGGGTTAGGGAGCATGAGCGAGGAGGCCAAGTGATTCTTGTGGAAGCTCCTGATTTAAGGGTTTAACGAAAGAAAGAGAAGCCAGTAAATGAGATCTGGATTTCACCAGAGGAGGAGAAAAAGAACCAGTGGAGTTCCAAAGGAGGCTGGAGTTTGGAGGAGCAGACACCGAAACATAATGGAGGTCAACAAGTTTAACAAAAAAAGCTTGGTGATTTGGTGGTTGGTGGAAAGTTTTGGAGCCCAGTAGCTGTGGAATAGCAGGAGAGACGTACAAATTATGAAAGTAAGAAAGGAAATGGACCGATCACATACAAGTTACTCCCTTAAGATTATTTTGGTAAAAGAGAGTAATATAGGATGTAACTTGAAGTAAACAGCATGAAGAAAAGGTCTTCTAAAATTTGATTAGACTTCAGTATGTTAACATGCTCTCCTGAGAGCCCTTGATAGCCTGAAAACACTAGTTCATACATAGCATGGATACTTTTGCCAGGTGAGGTGTCACTCAGAAAGAGCAACAAGAAGGTTGTCTGATGGACTGGGCTCTGGCATGAACCTGTGTTTCCTAGGAACGAGATTGGAGCACATCAGCTTATGTTTTAATGGAGTGTACAGTAGATGGTCCTGGAGAGCAGGGAGACAGATTCAAGCATGGGGGAACTAGAAGCGGGAAGTGGGGATGCATAGGGAAAACCATGTGTGCCAAATGACAACTCTGCCTACTTTGCCATTGTGTCTAGGGACAGCCTTTGTCTTGCGGGTCCTCTAGTCACTCAGTGATTTGTTCCAGTAATTATCCAGCAAGTATCCTCCAAAGAGAATTCAAGAAATGGGTAATAATCTGAAAGTACACATTGCCTCTGATTTCCGAGCCTTTTCATATACTCAAGAGTATTTTTCAAGAGCATTCAAGAAAGTGCAAGACAATTGCTTCCAGTCCAAGAAGATCTGTGCAAAGATCCTCCAGAGCATGAGATACAGAGGATTTCCAAGTGGAAAAGATCAGAGGCCAGCCAGCTCTGCTCTCTGCAACAGTGCAGGTCATTATCCAATACCTATACCAAGAACAAGCTCTTCACTTCCCCCAGTCTGTTACCATCTTAAATATGGGGCCCGTCATGCCCCAGTTTCCTGGTAGCAAAGAATATCCAGAAATTTAACAATCTTCATAAAGTGAAAGTGAAGTCACTCAGTCATGTCCGACTCTTTGTGACCCCCATGGACTGTAGCCTACCAGGCTCCTCTGTCCATAGAATTTTCCAGGCAAGAATACTGCAGTGGGTTGCCATTTCCTTCTCCAGGAGATCTTTCTGACCCAGGGATTGAACCCAGGTCTCCCACATTGTAGGNTCACTCAGTCATGTCCGACTCTTTGTGACCCCCATGGACTGTAGCCTACCAGGCTCCTCTGTCCATAGAATTTTCCAGGCAAGAATACTGCAGTGGGTTGCCATTTCCTTCTCCAGGAGATCTTTCTGACCCAGGGATTGAACCCAGGTCTCCCACATTGTAGGAGACACTTTACTGTCTGAGACACCAGGGAAGTCCAATGATCTTTATAAAGAAGCATAAATAAGATTAGAAAATCAAGATATCCAAAGGTCATTTGAAAGATCCCTTAGCCTCTCCTCTTCCTATCCTAGAAACTCTGCCTGTGCCCTCAAAACTGGTAAAAATTTATTGTGGCTTTAAAATGTCTTATTTAAAATTAGCTTGTTCTTGGTATACATATTGGATAATGACCTTCACTGTTGCAGAGATCAGGGCTGGCTGGCCTCTGATCTTTTCCACTTGGAAATCCTCTGTTTCTAATGCTCTGGAGGATCTTTGCACAAAATCTTCTTGGACTGAAAGCAATTGTCTTGCACTTCAAAATTACACAGCCATTGTTTAGCATGTGAGGATTAAGAAGAAGGAGGAAGTGTGGAAAAATAGAAGCTTTCCATTTTGTAGAAGATTAAACAATTCATACTAATGGTTGACTTGGTTGTAAGGTGTGAATGAAAAAGCACAGTCTGAATGAGCACCTACAAATTCAGTTTTTCACGTAACTTAGGAAGTGGTCAATCTTCTGGGAACCTCGGTGAAGAAGATGTGAAGGTTGGAAGTACAGATCAAGTGACAATGAGGTTAAGACATGAACAAAGAATAGCAATACATATTTACCCCAAGCTCAAAAGTCAAAGACTTCCATTCACTCAACAAATATTTACTGACATCCTGCCATAAGCCAGACAGGGCTAGAAAGGCAAGGAATTCATCATGAATCAGGAAGAAACCAAAAGATTCAGCCTTTATTACAGCATGAATCATTTTTAATGCAACATTGCATGGGGTTCCTCAAATGTGGAAAGAAATTTCCTCCAGTTTCAGAAGTGGCAATGCAAAAAAAAAAAAAAAAAAAAGAAGTGGTAACGCACAACAGTAATGACAGAGGCCATGGAATAGAGCCCACAAAGTGGCTGGAGATGAGAAAGATTCCAACATCCCTTTCATGCCTGCACTGAAAGCAGCAAGTGGACTCCCATCATGCCTGCACTGAGAGCAGCAAGTGGACTCCCATCATGCCTGCACTGAGAGCAGCAAGTGGACTCCCATCATGCCTGCCCTGAGAGCAGCAAGTGGACTCCCATCATGCCTGCACTGAGAGCAGCAAGTGGACTCCCATCATGCCTGCACTGAGAGCAGCAAGTGGACTCCCATCATGCCTGCGCTGAGAGCAGCAAGTGAACTCCTAGTCATCACCAAGTAAAGACTCCAGGAGATGTCCAGTTGTCCCAGATGAGGGTCCTGCACAGATCTGATGGATAGCTCTTGTTTTTCCTGCACAGTATCTCCTCACTCTGCTTAACGGAACCCTTATTTCCTCTAGAAAAGCCATTCATATGACTCAGGTGAGTCTAAACCTGCTTTAAGTCTGACCTTTCGGAACACCCATTACCTGGGTTCCTGTGGCTAGACCACCAGAGTCCTGGCCTTTATTATCAGAGCGCTCCTTCTGCTGCTCTTGAGAAAAGAATTGTTCAAGAGGTGGAGAGAAATGACGAGTCAGAAAAACATGATGGGGTGTTTTCACAAAACACGTGGATCCAGCCTTACCTGAAGCCAGAATCTACCCCTGGACTTTCCCCTTAGCTGCTCTGAATAAGGTTTCTGTTGCTGGAAACTGCACAAGTCCTATCTAATACAAAAGGAAGCATACTCTAAACGCACTTTAAAACCAGGCTTGGTGAAAATGATTAAGAAATAGAAGGAAACTGAAGTCATAGAGTCCCATTTCCTAGGCAGCAAAATGGTGAGTCTTTTGAAAGAAGCTGTTTGTTGCATAGCCTCAAACTGTCCCCTTACCAAGAACCCTGCTCAAAATCAAGCTATTCTATTTATTTTTATTATTTTAATGACATTTATTAGGATTTTTGTACAAAGTTATGCATTTTCATCATAGAAAGTGTTGAAAAACAGAAAACATATTCTGACCACCCCAGAGGAAACACCATTAAACACTTTAGCAGGCTTCCAGATTATTTAATGCATATACATCTTCTAAAATTATTCTTACCCCTTTTAACTTCTATTTTATACAACATGAACATTTTCCCAGATCAACCAATATTTTTAGGCAGTATAACTTTAATGAAGCATAATATTTTATCAAATAGATGCTCTATAATTAATTTAACCAGAAGCCTATTGCCAAAATTTTAGGTTGTCTTCAATACTGTGCTGGTATGCATAATATTATACATATTATAAACTTTGATATAGATCTTCATCCTTAAGATATATCCCTAGAACATAATTGCTTGCTAAAGGATATTAAAGTCTTCAAAACTTTTGATAAATGACAATGGGATTTTTAAGGCGCCCAAAGAACTTCTCTGTTGACCCTTTTTGCACCAGTGGAAAGAAGATTCACTAACAAGCTACATTCCTAACATGAAAGTTTTACGATATGTGCTAGCTTCCTATTCCTATAGTAATATATTGCTACAAACCTCACAGTTTATGCCATCCATTCACTGTCTTACCATTCTCTAGGTCGGACTTCCCTGGCGGCTCAGACAGTAAAGCGTCTGCCTACAATGCAGGAGACCCGGGTTCAATCCCTGGGTTGGGAAGATATCCTGGAGAATGAAAAGGCAACTCACTCTAGTATTCTTGCCTGGAAAATCCCATGGATGGAGGAACCTGATAGGCTATAGTCCGTGGGGTCATAAAGAGTCAGACACGACTGAGTGACTTCACTTTCACTTTCTCTAGGTTAGAAGTGCACCGGGCTTGGTGGGGTGCTCTGTTTAGGGTTTTACAAGGCCAAAATCCAGGTGTCAGTCAGTCTGGGTTCTTATCTGAAGGTTCTAGGGGAAACTCTACACTTGTTTCAGGCTCATTCAATTGTTGGCAGAATTCATTTCTTCTCACAGTTTCCACACGACTCCTCCCATCTTCTAACCGACTGCTGGAGTCCTCACGATTGGAATGTCTCTGACTTCCGCTACATCTCTCTGACTCCAGCCAAGAAAGTTCTCTGCTCTTAAGGAGTCATATGACTAATACGGGCTCATCTATTAGTCCAGAATAATCTCCCGAGTTTAAGGTCCATAACCTTAATCACCTCCACAAAGTCCTGTTAGGCGTGTAATGGAACATATTATAGGTTTCAGGGATTCGAGTGTGGGTACTTTTGGGGGTGGCTATGCTGCCTACCACAGGGCAGAACCACAAAGCTATACTATATAACTTTATCATCTACAGTCACCTGACTAAACATCTGTCCCTCCTTCCCGCAGGACAATGTGTGGGGACAGTCTTTTCAAGCATTTATGGAGAGATGTTCTTTTCACACCTACTACATGCAGCCCAGCAAGTTCCCAATTGGTCAAAAGGATTGTCTTGTGAAACTTCCCGATATCTTTCGTTGCTAGGAGACCACGGTCCCCATTCCCTGAGGAGCAGGCTTCCCTTCAGATTTACATGCAGTGCTGTACCACTGTAATAAACTACATTATGTCATGTGCTCAGGCTGTTGCCAGTCAAAAAAGAGTGTAAAAATTCAAGTGATTTTACCTACAAATATAGACCTATGGGCTGCAGCTCTGCCCCAAACACGTGAATAGGTGTCTACATATATGTAAATGTTATTGTGACCTACTAAGTTTGTTCTTCCCCGCTTGAATCTAACTTATGTATTCCTTATTAGTTTTCTGCAACAGTTTTCTTCACTATGGCTAATTTCGAAGGAAATACTGTGAGAGTTTTCAGCAAAAGCAGTTTCCATGGTTACACTGAAGTCTTACTAAAAATAGCACATGATGTAATCAGCAAAACTTAGCTAAAGTAACTAGACAAAATGGATCTGCTTTTCTGTAGGAAGTTTGTTCTGTCGTTCAAACAGTGTCTATGACACATGAAGAGAATAGTCTGAATTATTTTTGATGCCCGAGATTCCAGCTCCTCAAACACTTTTGTGGGCAGCTCCCAAGCTGTTCGTGCTTTGGAATTATTTCTAACAGTGTGAAGGAGAGAGACAGAGGGAGACAGTGAAGAGAGCCAGGAGGTAGAGAAGGAAATGGAAAGAGATAAGTATTTACCTGCCTTGTTTCTCCCATGAGATAACTTCTCCTTTTTCTCAAACAATCCCTTTAAACTCACTACCATGTGGCATAATATAAGGAGGAGGTGTTAACTCTCATTTGATTTGTCTGTCAGTTCAGTTAGTCAGTTCAGTCGCTCAGTCGTGTCTGACTCTTTGCAGCCCCATGAATCGCAGCACGCCAGACCTCCCTGTCCATCACCAACTCCCGGACTTCACTCAGACTCACATCCATCGAACTTCACTCAGACTCACATCCATCGAGTCAGTGATGCCATCCAGCCATCTCATCCTCGGTCGTCCCCTTCTCCTCCTGCCCCCAACCCCTCCCATCATCAGTCTCTTCCAATGAGTCAACTCTTCGCATGAGGTGGCCAAAGTACTGGAGTTTCAGCTTTAGCATCATTCCTTCCAAAGAAATCCCAGGACTGATCTCCTTCAGGATGGACTGCTTGGATCTCCTTGCAGTCCAAGGGACTCTCAAGAGTCTTCTCCAATACCACAGNTCCCTGGGATTCTCCAGGCAAGAATACTGGAGTGGGTTGCCATTTCCTTCTCCAATGCATGAAAGAGAAAAGTGAAAGTGAAGTCGCTCAGTCTGTCTGACTGTTAGCGACCCCATGGACTGCAGCCCACCAGGCTACTCCGTCCATTGGATTTTCCAGGCAGGAGTACTGGGGTGGGGTGCCATTGCCTCCCCCCCCGCAATTCTTCTACCTGTCAGATTTGTGAATTGGAACAATTTAACTTATTCCCACCTGCTGCATCATTTAAATGGTTATAATAGGGCTTCCCCAGTGGCTCAGTGGTAAAGAATTCACCCACAAGGCAGGAGATGTAGGTTCAATCCCTGGGTCAGAAAGATCCCCTGGAGAAGGAAATGGCAACCCACTCCAGTGTCTTTGCCTGGGAAATCCCGTGAACAGAGGAGCCTGGCAGGCGACAATCCATATGGTCACAAAAGAGTTGGACACAATTGAGCAACTAAAAACAATAACAGTTATAATAATTGCCTCTGACTCTTCAGGGTCAAACAACAGGCTAGACATGATAGCTCCTATATCTTGAAACAAATTACAAATGTCATCATTGTTTTCTTTATTATTTTTAAGATTAGAATATTATTTATACTGGAATACTTTTTCGTTAAGGCAATACTTCTCAAATGTATTATCAGGGGGCACTGATAATATCAGTGTTCCAAAAGATGTTCTGCTATTAAAATTGAACAATGACAGTCTTTCTCACTCTTCAGAAAGGAAAAAAAACTCAATTAATGACAGAATTTTCTCAAAACTAAATTTACGATCAGTTAGGTTTTTCCTAAACTATGGGTTCCAATTTTACTTGTCTTAACAGTTATACGAGTCAGATGAGATTTATCTGCTTAATGAATAACTTGTGCTTAAAGAATTAGTCTTCTGTGCCATTTTACAAAGACCATCTTGCCAGGCAAGATAGTGAGTGCCGAGGGCACATATACAAATGAGGTGCCATTCCTGTTTTCAAGAATCTGAGCCGGGGGAGAAAGGTGGTATGAGGTAGATAGATGAATAAGCATTTGCATTCAAATCAAAACGGTGGTCCAGTAGTTAAGAATATGCCTGCCAACGCAGAGGACACAGGTTTGATCCCTGGTACAGGAAGATCCCATGCAACTGAGCCCACACGCCATGACTACGGAAGGCCACACACCCTAGAGCCCACACTGAGCAACGAGAGAAGCTACAGTGGTGAGAAGCCCAAGTGCTGCAACTTGAGCAAGCTTGCGCACAGCGGTGAAGACACAGCGCAGCCAAAATTCAGTAAATAAAATAGAAATTTAAAAAAAATCCCACAAGCTGCATGGCATGGCCAGAAAATAAAATTTTAAATATCAGAGGCACCCTGATACCTGAGTGTAAAATCCTACCTGGGCACAAAGGAGGGAGTATTGTCCAGTTCTTGGGGAGAAAGGGTGGATTCAGGAAATGCTTCACAGAAAAAAGGACACCCGGGCCAAGACTTAGGAAAGGTTCACCAGTGCAATACTCACCCACTGCCTCCTCATGTGGGTTCATCATGGAGAGACTAGCTCTCGAATTTACCAAAGGATGTTTTTTCAACAAGGTTCAAACTCTGGATTTTGCTTTAAATTTCAACAGTTTCTAAGTAGAAACCCCATCCCCATAGAGCCTAGCAGTCTGAGTTACGGCCAGGCTGCAATGCAGAATAGCTGGAGAAAGATTAATTAAGGCAGTGGGTTTGAAAGGACAAATGAATCTGACATCCCAACATGACAAATGTGTATGAGTCCTACACTAATTAGCAATAAAAAAATACTTATCTTCTAAATACACAAAGCACATATTTTCAGTGACAACTCATTCTACACTTAATCCCCACATAAACATGCAGGTCAAAGAATGCTTGGGTCAAACTGGTGCTTTCAATCCCTGGATCCACACGGACTCCACTAAATAGCCCACAGGGAGGGGATGAGAGTCCACAAGGTCCCATTTGGGGGAAATGCTCATTGGCAAATGGTCAGATGAACCCTAAGGACCAACTCTCCAGTCATAAAGCGAACTGTAAATATACAAAGACTTCAAAGCACATTAGTATTTATATACCTTCTCCTCTGCAGTTTTGCCCTTTCAGTTTTAAGGTAGAATGGCTTGTTTAATCCCTCTGCTGGAGACCAGAGTTTGCGCTCAATCTGGGTTGAATTGAACAGTCTTAATTCTGGGGAAAGAGTTAAGACCCCAGGTGGTCTCATGGTAAATGCAGGAGACATGAGAGATGTGGGTTCAATCCCTGGGTCAGGAAGATCCCCTGGAGAAGGGCACAATGATCCACTCCTGTATTCTTGCCTGGAGAATCCCATGGACAGAGGCGAAGTGACTAAGCATGCACACCCATAATTTTGGGTTGAGCAAACCAGTTAACTAAGTAATTATTAAAGGATTCCCCGGGTCCTGAACACCACTAGTTACTATGTGTTGATCCTTCCTCAGAGAGAACCTCTCTCATCCCCTGATCAAAGTAACAACCCCCCATGCACATTCTTTACCTTTCTCCTACTTTATTTTTCTACATCATGTTGATCATTTTCTAATTTTGTCAAATAATTTTTTAAATTTCAACCTGCTCCACATGGAAAACTTCATGTGACAGAAACATTAAGAGTTTTATTTAATTCTGTAAACCCAGTCATAGAATAATGACTGGTACATGTTAGGCACTCATTAAGTACTTGTAAGATGAGTGTCTGACTCATTGCAAAAGATGCTGATGGTGGGAAAGATTGAAGGCCAAAGGAGAAGAGGGCGGCAGAGGCTAAGATGGCTAGACAGCACGACAATGGACATGACTTTGAGCAAAGTCTGGGAGATGGTGGAGGACAGGGAACCTCGGCGTGCTGCAGTCCATGGGGCACAAAGAGCCGGACATGACTTAGTGACTGAACAGCAGCAAGATGAATGGATGAATGAAGCTGAATGAAGAACTCAGGAACAAAACAGCGGTGGGCCCTCAGGGATTCATGTCTCTGTCTCCAGGCCAGGCCCCTCACTGCTGAGGACCAAGTCTCCTCAAGGCGGGGGCTCTTCCACAGACAGTGTTTCAGGGAGGAGCCCCACCTCACTGTGTGGGGACGGACGAGCCAGTGACTAGAGCTGCGGATAAACACAGGAAAGATCAAACTGAGTCTGAGGCCTTCGGAGGGCTTCCCCGGTGGCTCAGATGGTAGAGAATCTTTCTGCAATGCAGGAGACCTGGGTTCGATCCCTGGGTTGGGAAGATCCCCTGGAGAAGGGAACAGCTACCCACTCCAGTACTCTGGCCTGGAGAATTCCATGGACTTAGGAGCCTGGCGGACTACAGAGAATGCCCGACCAGTGGGNTTGGGAAGATCCCCTGGAGAAGGGAACAGCTACCCACTCCAGTACTCTGGCCTGGAGAATTCCATGGACTTAGGAGCCTGGCGGACTACAGAGAATGCCCGACCAGTGGGGAGGAGAGAGGAGGCTTCGGGGTGGGGATGACTCAGCAAGCCTTGTCAGGACACGATTTTTAACTTTCCACCCATGGACACTTTGGGTTGGCCAGAGAACTCTTGCTAAATTCCAACAAACTGTGCCTACGATTTGATGATTGGTCTCTTTCTCCCGGCTCTCTGCCTACCTCCTCCTTTTGCCATCCTGTGCATTGTTTCTGGGAAGTACGTGAGGAATCGCTGATCAGTGGAGGCAAAGTGTAAGCTAGTGCCATTGACCTCTGTGGGTGACATGCCCAGCACCGTTTCTCCTTCCTTTTCCTAGAGGCCCCGGGTGTGCGTTGGCCACTGGGATCAACTCTAGAGGTGAGGTAGACGATGTTGGGGAAAGGAATCAGCCCATTCCTTTCCCCTGGCCACACAGATTGATTCAGGCCAATGAGCTTCAAGGAGACATTGCTGGGAATTTGCGAGAAGGACGTTTTCTAGTTCTTTCAGTGGTACCAGTTGTCCCCAGATGGTAAGAGGGAAGCATGTCATCCACGAGTTATGGGCAGCGATCCTGTGATCCCAAGGTGAGCTCCCTTTGAGATGGGCATAGCCACAGAAGACAGATAGGAGATGAAGAAATGAACAGGATCTTTGGTGACATGACTGGGCTAAAGGAAGCTGGCTTAGCTCTGGGTTTTTCAGTAGATGCAAGTCAGCATATTCCATTTATTATTTTAGTCAGTTTGTGCTGTTGTTGAAAGTAGTAACTACCAAACTCATATACAGGTTCTGATTCTCTTTCCCAATTTAAGGTCAAATTGGAGAGTTTGTCTTTAAAAAAAAAAAAAAAAACAGAGAGCTCAGGGGAAGATAAATGTCTCATTTCCCCAGCTTTTATTATGGATAAACTATTTGATTTTATGACTTGTTTGGAAGGAAATCCTGTACACTTGCATATTTTGGACTCAGAAAGAGATCTGGAACTTTGAAACTGAAATATCCCACTCATAAACTGACAATCAAATATCTTATGCCAAAATATTCTTCAGCATTCACTGGTACTTAGCAAAATGGCTATCTAAAGAAGTTAAATGTGTCTGGGGATTAGAACAGCATTTATTTCCAGTCTCTTCTTATGCTGGCAGAAATGTTTCTAATTGATTTAGACGTGTGGAATGTTTGAGATGGAGCGAACATGGTACAGTGGTTAAGAACAAGGCTAATTTGCCCAAAATCAATCTCAGGCAAGTTAGTTAGCCTCATTTTAGTGGATATTGTTGGTGGCCCACCCAACATCCATGTCCCCGCTTCCTATTTGCTGGTGGAGCCCTGATTTTGTTCTTCATCATGTAGCCAATGTGACTTGAGGAAAAATAAAATACCTGTCTAACTTTGGAAGTGGGTCTTGATGTATCTAAACCAGTCACAAGGGTTTTACCCTCCTCCTCAACTCATGATACATGACACAGAACAGCCCAACAAAATACAAGGGAACTTGCCCAGAGTTTACAGAACAGCTCCTCTAAAAGAATTTCTAAGAGCAATTCCCTTCCTGAGGCATAACACACACGCATGCTCAGTCATGTCCAATTCTGTGTGACCTCATAGGCTGTAGCCCACTAGGCTCTCTGTCCATGGGATTCTCCAGGCAAGAATACTGAAGTGAGTAGCCATGCCCTCCTGCAGGGGATCTTCTTGACCTAGGGATCAAACTTGTCTCTTATTTCTCCTGCATTGGCAAGCACGTTTTTTACCACTCCACTAAACCCCTAGCTGGGTCTTAAATTGACGGTCCTTTGAGACAGCTTGTTAGTGGCAGAATCTAGTTAAGCACCAAGATCTTGTTCTCCTACCCTTTCCACTGCATTGTAACATTCAATTCCAGGCCATGGGCATCCATTTTTGTTACATTCAGGAGAAGCCTTCTAAGTGACTTCAAGTTATGGCGCTCAAGACACCAAGTGCCCACTTCCCACTTCAAAATAAGTTTGTAGTTGTCCTGGGGTCGGGGGAGGTATACTGGGTCATTACATCGGTTCAGTTCAGTTCAGTTCGGTCACTCAGTCGTGTCCGACTCTTTGCAACCCCATGAATCGCAGCACACCAGGCCTCCCTGTTCATCACCATCTCCCGGAGTTCACTCAGACTCACGTCCATCGAGTCCNTGTCTATGACACATGAAGAGAATAGTCTGAATTATTTTTGATGCCCGAGATTCCAGCTCCTCAAACACTTTTGTGGGCAGCTCCCAAGCTGTTCGTGCTTTGGAATGATTTCTAACACTGTGTGAAGGAGAGAGACAGAGGGAGACAGTGAAGAGAGCCAGGAGGTAGAGAAGGAAATGGAAAGAGATAAGTATTTACCTGCCTTGTTTCTCCCATGAGATAACTTCTCCTTTTTCTCAAACAATCCCTTTAAACTCACTACCATGTGGCATAATATAAGGAAGAGGTGTTAACTCTCATTTGATTTGTCTGTCAGTTCAGTTAGTCAGTTCAGTCGCTCAGTCGTGTCTGACTCTTTGCAGCCCCATGAATCGCAGCACGCCAGACCTCCCTGTCCATCACCAACTCCCGGACTTCACTCAGACTCACATCCATCGAACTTCACTCAGACTCACATCCATCGAGTCAGTGATGCCATCCAGCCATCTCATCCTCGGTCGTCCCCTTCTCCTCCTGCCCCCAACCCCTCCCATCATCAGTCTCTTCCAATGAGTCAACTCTTCGCATGAGGTGGCCAAAGTACTGGAGTTTCAGCTTTAGCATCATTCCTTCCAAAGAAATCCCAGGACTGATCTCCTTCAGGATGGACTGCTTGGATCTCCTTGCAGTCCAAGGGACTCTCAAGAGTCTTCTCCAACACCACAGTTCAAAAGCATCAATTCTTTGGCGTTCAGCTTTCTTCACAGTCCAACTTTCACATCCATACATGACCACAGGAAAAACCATGGCCTTCACTAGACGGAATTATGTTCAGTTCAGTTCAGTCACTCAGTCTACACCCTCTAAATTATCATTATTTTTTACACCTTCTAAATTCTACAGCAAACTGCCTACTCCATCTCCTTCACTTTCTCCTGAGTGATTGATTCAAGGTTTGGTACCAGAAGAAACTACAAGAGGGGAACCCATTCATGTGATTATTTCTCTTCCATTATTGCTGCTTGCTCCCTTTTATATGACGCTGGAAGTGTGCAGATACCTGAGATTAAAACATCTTCCCTCTTGCACTTGCTGTTCCTTGTCCTCATTATGTTTGAACTGTCACTCTGCACAGCTGGGTCTCTCTTTCTAAGATCCTTTTTCCACACACTTCATATAATTAGAAAAGAGAATCAAGAATGGCAAGTTCCACCTGCTTCCAAGGCCATTTTCCCCCCAGATCTTTAAAGCTGGAAGTCAAAAGAGGTGCCCACATCTTCCCTGCCAGAGCACCACACTCAGCATCACTCCCTGTCTGACCACAAAGCTGACTCTAGCCTCCAAGGGCTGCCAGCTTGTTATTTCTGCCACAGTGTCTTTCTCAGATGCTACTCTATACCTCCCCTCCCTACAACTGTTCACGGGACTCTCTCAAATCAAAATACAGTCTCCAAGTTCTTTTCACTGGGTCTCCATCTGGAAAAGCCCTAGAAATATTTCTGATCTCCTTTTGCAGCCAGACAGCCTTGTTTGTTTCTTGTCAGTTTGGGGACTCAGAGGAACACCATCATTTTGTTTCAAGTCAATAGCACTGGGTAGAGAAGGCTGGAAATGATTTTTCAAAGGCCATGGCCATTGCATACGCTGACAATTTCTTAAGTGCATTTTTCTATCAGTGACATTGTTAACAACTGCACAGGCAAAGCAACTTAAAAGTCAATAGGTTATACTGGCCCAAACTAACATGACAGTGTTCCTTTAAAAACGCTGTCTTAAGTAACTGGCTTTAGCAGGGCACTTGGAACTAATGTTTTTAAATGGCTTTTTATGGCACACCTTTAAGATTCATTTGTTTCTCATTACCTTCTATAGAACACTAACTTCTGAATATAGTCTTTGAGATGATGCCAGACCTGGTCCAGGAACTCTCAAAGTAATATGCGTAGACAGTGTGATTCAAATGTAGAGTACATCAGGTGGGAAGGAGATGCTGAGAGTCAAGTGCATTTAAGTTCCTACAGTTTTATTTATTGAGCTACTTGAATGGAGACATTCAGCGAAGGGTTCTCATTTCAAGGCCTAATTAAAGAAATCCATTTTAAAGAGAGATGGAGGGGAAAGGAGAAAAGATACGTGAGGGCTGAAGGCCAATGTTACACAGTGATGGTAGTCCAGGTGTTTCAGGTAGGGGAAAAGTGGGAGATGCAAAGGGCTTCTTCCTGTAGGAGATGTTTGTATTGAGAGCAGGTGTTCAGTAGGCATTGTGCCAGAGATCTTTACAGACTTACTGATCCCTCCAGATGCACTCTAAATCCTCTTGCCTACTCCCCACTCCCTGCCCAGAGAGTGCGAGCCCTAGGACAGGAAGGGAGGCATACCTCATCAGTGGGCTCCCACACCTCCAGCTGGAAGCCGAATCAGTCAATGCAGAGTCTTGACTAGATATGTATGGAGTGGAAGAAAAGTGAGGTCAAGATATTTAATATTTGCCTAAGCCTAATATTTCTCTGGTTCCTTGACTGTAGAGTTTTCATGGGCCAAATCCAATCACTGATCTTTTCCCCCAGTCTCTTCAAACCTGGGGGTCTTAACAAAGTCTCTGCTAGAAGCTCTGGATTACTGCACTATTTCTTGTGGTTCCAATATCCTATTCAATGCTTTTAAAAAAAAAAACAAANCTCTGGTTCCTTGACTGTAGAGTTTTCATGGGCCAAATCCAATCACTGATCTTTTCCCCCAGTCTCTTCAAACCTGGGGGTCTTAACAAAGTCTCTGCTAGAAGCTCTGGATTACTGCACTATTTCTTGTGGTTCCAATATCCTATTCAATGCTTTTTAAAAAAAAAACAAACCCTCCTCAAATTAATCTAATTTGCTAATTTGTGTCATCTCTTGTTGGCATTCTAATTTCAGAATTTTTAGTGAGTGAGCATGTGTCTTAATCCGCTCAGGCTGTCGTAACAGAATACCATAGACTGAGTGGTCTGTAAGCAACCAACATTTATCTCTCACAATCCTGGAGTCTGACAAGTCCAAAATCAAGGTACGGCCGTCTATTGAGAGTCTGCTTTCTATCATAGACAGACATCATTTTGCTGTGTCCTTACAAGGCAGAAGGACAAGGGATTTCTTTAGGATCTTCTTTTTTCCCCAGCTTTTTTTTCTTTTTTTTTTTTACCTCTTTCTAAAATTCCAATCTTGGAATCCAATTGTCCTCAGAACATCACCACTTGAATTTCTAATACACAAATCCAACATGTCCAAAATTTCTTACAATTTCATTATTCCCCAAAACCTGTTCCTCACTAGTGTTTATCACCTCTAGGTCAGAATGTAGGTGCATTCATCTCATTGCTCAAACTGAAAACATAAGGCCACTCTTGGCTTCTCTATCCCCGCCACTATGACCCCACAGCAAGCCCTGCCCTGAGTCTGATATTATGCCAGTGCCATTACTCACCATCACAGTTTAAGTTATCATAAACTTTTGTTTAGATTATTGCAGGGGCATTTTGGCTGGCCTTCCTGCTTCCATCTGTACCCTCTTAAAGGCATTTAACCATTCACTAGGCAGAATGGTCTTTTCAAAATGCAAATCAGATCACGATCATTATTTTGATCAGAACCTCTGTACCTCCCACGATCAGCTCCATGGCCGACCAGGCCCTGGAGGGCCTGACTGCTGCCCCCTACTGTCCTCTTCTCTTACCAAATTCTGTATCATTTGCTCCATCCTAGACACACGACAATATAGCTCTTTCTCAAAATGCGTCTTTCTCACATCATGACCTTTGCACTTGATGTTCTTTCTGCCTGGAATGCTTCTCTCTCAGATCTCTCATTTCATGGAAATTTTTGCTCAACAGTCAGCTTTCTCTACCATTCTCAAAAATCATCCCATAGCCCCTGACCCCCATTACTATTTATTGTCTCTCCTTATCCTCCTTCTTTGCAGGATGCTTTCTACTACCCTGGTTTTTTTTGTTGTTGTTGCAGGTGTATTCATGCCTTTATTTTTCATCTCCTTCAAGGAAATGTAAACTCCATGAGAGCATGGATTTGGTTGGTCAACCAAAGGATTCTCCCCTGGAGCCTGCAGAAGGAAACACAAGCCTGCCACAATTCTGATTTTAGCCAGTAAAACCCACTTATAATCAACAGAACAGTAAAGATGATCACTTGCGTTGTTTCAAGCCTGTGATAATCTGTTACAGACATAACGGAAAGCCAGTACACTGACACACTTATGTTCTCAACTATAGCATCTCTCTGATGTTCCCTGCTGCTCTCTTAGTGATTTGGGGCTATTCTTCAGTCAGTAAAATTATATATTGAGTTGGCCAAAGAAAGTTGTTCAGTGTTTTTCATAAGATGTTATGAAAAGCTGGACAAAATTTTTGGCCAGACAATAGTTATGTCTTCTCTTCTCCAACACAGAAAAGAGACTACCCTCAGTGACTCAGAAGTAAAGACTCCACCTGCATTGCAGATGATGCAGGAGACGCGGATTCAGTCCCTGGGTTGGGAAGATCCCCTAAAGGAGGAAATGGCAGCCCACTCCAGTGTTCTTGCTGGGAAAATCCCATGGACAGAAAAGCCTGGTGGGCTATAGTCCATGGGGTCTCAAAGAATCAGACTCGACTGAGGTGACTGAACACACACACACATATACAACACAAAAGGCACATTCTCCATCTTCTGTACATATGTCAGTTATTCAACATGCATGTAAGCATAGTTTTGAATCAAAAATAGGACACCAACATGAAAAATGTCAGTAGGTTTCCCAGCTATTAGACTTTGGGCAAGGCACTCTATCTTTCTATGTCTGTTTCTTCACTTGTAAAATGTATGTTATAATAATAGTTCACTGTTCCCCAGATATTAGAAGTAGATAACAAATACTCAATAAATATTAGCTACTGATATGAGAGACAGTTGATGGCAAGCCTGTTTTAGAAAACCCAAGAAGCATAGACTCTACTTCATTAAGCCACATTACCACAAAATTCTATACTTTTCAGTATTTTTGCAGTTGATGGCTTTCTCATTCTGTCAAGAACGATTTAATCTATCACTTGAGAAAGACTTTAAGTCTGACACTGTTCAGTGTAGGAAAAGATATGGGGAAATGGGTCTTCTCACACTCATTTGGCCTAAGTATTAGATGTAAGTCAACTGATCAGTCTTACTTTTGCTTTTCTGTGTTGCTCAAGATTCGTATAATAAGTATAAATTTTATTTAACCTAAAATTTTTAAAGTTATTTTTATTTTGAACAGCAACAACAAAAACAGTTTAGCCTGAGTGATTAAAGTTGAGTCATTGTTTCTCTGCCTTCTCTGGAGGATATTTGTGGTAGAGAATATATGACCATAGCATGCATATTCAGTGCTCTTGTCTTCAGCCCAGACTAAGGACTAGTACTTGGAGTTTTCAAGAAGTACAACAACAGAAAAAGAACAAAACCTCGAGAGCTTGAGGCTGTAAATATGCATGGTGAAGTAATAATCTCTATTGTATTTTCCCATGCATTATAAGAATCTTGTAAGTTCTTTCTTGAGTGGTACAAGGAGTACATGGATTATACTGTAACAATGAAGAAATAGAGCAATAAAAAAGAGTTAGACATTTGGTCCAATTGTTTGAGTCAATTCTCCTCTTTTGAGTAAACCAACAACGTTTGCATGTATTATGAGGATATAGCATTCTACAGCTCCTTCCCACATTTCAAATTTGACACTAGATAGTATTTCTGACAGGTTCTGATGAGTTCTCCAACTTTTGGAAATTAAAAAATCACTTTCCATGGCTAGTTTAATTTTGTTAGGGGGAAAAGACTGGGGTATTAAATTGATCAGCAGGAAGATTTTAAACCCTGCATTTGAACTGAAAGTTAGAGTGACCCTTTTCTATTTACTGATTTAGTATTCTAGTCACTCATTCACTCACTCAGCCATTTATTCATTCATTCAGTTATGAGGTCCAAACCTAATGCTAGGTGCTGGTGATGCAGCAAAGGATGAGACATACATAGTAACTTCCTTACTCTTCCTGTAAAAATGAAAAGGAAGAATCAAAACTAAAATTTTTCTAAATCGGTTGACAAGGATTAGTAAAAATTCCCACTCCGTATTCTTTGATTCTGCATATTCCTTCAATTTTATTAAAGAGAAAAGGAGACCTATACATCTCCCCAAAACAACACTATGGAAATGGCAACCCATGCCAGTATTCTTGTCTGGAGAATCCCGTGGACAGAGGTGCCTCGTGGGCTGCTGTCCATGGGGTTGCACAGAGTTGGACACGACTGAAGCAACTTAGCATGCATGCATGCATTGAAGAAGGAAATAGCAACCCACAGGGTGAGAGGAGCCTGGTGGGCTGCCGTCTAGGGGACCGCACAGAGTTGGACACAATTGAAGTGACGCAGCAGCAGAAAGAGACCAAGGACAGGCATTATGTCTGTTCATTAATTAATTAATTCATTCGCTTGTTCAATAAAAATTTTGCAGGTATAGACCATTCAGGCATGACCTAAATTAAATCCCTTCTGATTATACAGTGTAAGTGAGAAATAGATTTAAGGGACTAATCTGATAGAGCGCCTGATGAACTATGGACAGAGGTTCATGACATTGTATAGGAAACAAGAAAAGGAAATGCAAAAAAGCAAAATGGCTGTCTCAGGAGGCCTTAGAAATAGCTGTGAAAAGAAGAAAAGAAAAAAGCAAAGGAGAAAAGGAAAGACATACCCATCTGAATGCAGAGTTCCAAAGAATAGCAAGGAGAGATAAAAAACCTTCCTCAGCAATCAATGCAAAGAAATAGAGGAAAACAATAGAATAGGAAAGACTAGAGATCTCTTCAAGAAAATTAGAGATACAAAGGGAACATTTCATGCAAAGATGGGCTCAATAAAGGACAGAAATGGTATGGACCTAACAGAAGCAAGAAGCTATTAAGAAGAGGTGGCATGAATACACAGAAGATCTATACAAAAAAGATCTTCACAACCCACATAGTCATGATGGTGTGATCACTCACCTAGAGCCAGACATCCTGGAATGTGAAGTCAAGTGGGCCTTAGGAAGCATCTCTATGAACAAAGCTAGTGGCAGTGATGGAATTCCAGTTGAGCTATTTCAAATTCCAAAAGATGATGCTGTGAAAGTGGTGCACTCAATATGCCAGCAAATTTGGAAAACTCAGCAGTGGCCATGGGACTAGACAAGGTCAGTTTTCATTCCAATCCCAAAGAAAAGCAATGCCAAAGAATGCTCAAACTACTGCACAATTGCACTCACTCGCATGCTAGTAAAATAATGCTCAAAGCTTTTCTAGCCAGACTTCAGCAACACGTGAACTGTGAATTTCCAGATGTTCAAGCTGGTTTTAGAAAAGGCAGAGGAACCAGAGATCAAATTGCCAACATCTACTGGATCATCAAAAAAGCAAGAGAGCTCCAGAAAAACATCTATTTCTGCTTTATTGACTATACCAAAGCCTTTGACTATGTGGATCACAATAAACTGTGGAAAATTCTTCAAGAGATGGGAATACCAGACCATCTGACCTGCCTCTTGAGAAACCTGTATGCAGGTAAGGAAGCAACAGTTAGAACTGGACATGGAACAACAGACTGGTTCCAAATAGGAAAAGGAGTATGTCAAGGCTGTATATNAATGGACATGAGTTTGGGTGAACTCTGGGAGTTGGTGATGGACAGGAAGCCCTGGCGTGCTGCAGTTAATGGGGTTGCAAAGAGTCGGATACAAGCGACTGAACTGAACAGAACTATGTTCCAGGCATTTTTCCAGGTTGTAGGGATACAACAGGGAACAAAACATATAATATGTCCATTCTACTGGAGTTTAACATTCTAGGGAAGAATATTACCTACTTACACTTAGGAAGATTAAACATTAACATTTACCAGGAGAATAAAAAATTTAGGAAAACTGGTCTCTGAGTACACTTTTTCTCCCACTTTAGCCTGTTAAAATATTGCCTTTTGTGAATACTCAGCTCAAATACCAAGCAAGCTATTTTTCTTCCTCTGTATCCCCTTTTATATCTTACTGATTCATAGCTCTTTACGCTTTGTGTTGTGTTCATTTTTTATGCCCATTATAAATTGGAAACTTCTTGTACATCTCCTAATACAATACCAAGTATATGACACAGCCTTAATAAACTCTCCTTCAATTAAACAGATATAAATGAAATATAAATGAATATCAAAATGGTTAATCATATTCCTCTCCTAGAAGAAAGCTGGATTAGATTAATACTTCTCCCGTCCATAAGTCAGAGAAGGCAATGGCATCCCACTCCAGTACTCTTGCCTGGAAAATCCCACGGATGGAGGAGCCTGGTAGGCTGTAGTCCATGGGGTCTCCAAGAGTCGGACATGACTGACCAACTTACCTTTCACTTTTCACTTTCATGCATTGGAGAAGGAAATGGCAACCCACTCCAGTGTTCTTGCCTGGAGAATCCCAGGGATGGGGAGCCTGGTGGGCTTCCGTCTATAGGGTTACACACAGTTGGACATGACTGAAGCAACTTAGCAGCAGCAGTCCATAAGTAAAATTATTTTGAAAGAAGATTCAACATACTTGCAATATAGTAATATTAAAGTCAATTATTTTTGACAAGTTTTCCCAAGCTCAAAAGGGTCAAAGTTAAACTTTACTTTGTTTCAGAAAACCTACTTCTCCTGTTGTTGCTGTTATATCATTTAATGATACTGAAATCCTCCTGGTTGCTCACACTAAAAACTCTGGTCCCTCTTGATTCATCAAGTTCTTTTATTGTTTATGTGCTCTTCAATCCTCAGCGATTTCTTTTTATTTTCCCTTGTGAATATTGGGGCTTCCCTTGTGGCTCAGCTGGTAAAGAATTTGCCTACAATATAGGAGACCTGGATTTGGGAAAAGCCCCTGGAGAATGGAAAGGATATCCACTCCAGTATTCTAGCCTTGAGAATTACATGGATTTTATAATCCATGGGATCTCAAAGAGTGTGAATATTGATTCATCACTTGAATTTTTCTCCTCTTCTTGGTCTCAATTGCCATGGCAATAGCAAGTCTAATTTCCTCTTACTTGAACCACTGAAGTTGCTTCCAATAATCTCCCTATCAACATTCTGTACCATTTAAATTTTACTTTTCACACATTTTAGGTCACTCTCATAAAAATCATGGCTCTTAGATGGGGAAAAAGTAGACGCAGTGATAGATTTTATTTTCTTGGCCTCCAAAATCACAGAGGACAGTGACTGCAGACATAGAATTAAAAGACATTTGCTCCTTGGAAGAAAAGCTATGATAAACCTAGACAGCATACTAAAAAGCAGAGACATCACCTTGCTGACAAAGATCCAGAAAGTTAAAGCTGTGGTTTTTCCAGTAGTCATATACAGATGTGAGAGTTGGACCATAAAGAAGGCTGGGCCCCCCAAAATTGATGCTTTCAACTTGCGGTGCTGGAGAAGGCTCTTGAGAGTCCCTTGGATTGCAAGGAGATCAAACCAGTCAATCCTAAAGGAAATCAACCCTGAATATTCATTGGAAGGACTGATGCTGAAGCTGAATCTCCAATACTTTGGCCACCTGATATGAAGAGTCAACTTATTGGAAAAGACTCTGATGCCAGGAAAGAATGAAGGCAGGAGGAGAAGAGGGCGACAGAGGATGAGATGGTTGGATGGTATAACTGACTCAGTGGACATGAGTTTGAGCAAGCTCCAGGAGATAGGACACAGAAGCCTGGCATGCTACAGTTCATGGGGTTACAGAGTTGAACACAACTTAGCAACTGAACATAAAAATCGTCAACGACTCACAGATGACTTTTTTAGAAGGTATTTCATTGAGAAAACTCCTTATGGTTAAAGAATTGGGGCAACACTGGCTTGTTGCTGCTCAGTCACTAAGCTGTGTCCAGCTCTTTGTGACCCCACGGACTGCAGCACTCCAGCCTTCCCTGTCCTTCATGATCTCCCAGAGTTTTCTCAAACTCACGTCCATTGAGTCAGTGATGCCATCCAACCATCTCATCCTCTGTCAACCCCTTTTCTTCTTGCCGTCAATCTATCCCAGCATCAGGGTCTTTTCCGATAAGTCAGCTCTTCACATCAGGTGGCCAAAGTACTGGAGCTTCAGCTTCAGCATTAGTCCTTCCAATGAACATTTAGAGTGGATTTCAACATTGGCTTAAACCCATTTAAACAAGTTTCTTTTCTGCAAAACTTATTTGAGACTTTCCTACCCCACCTTGTATGATGTCTCCAAGAGAAAGCAAACATTTCCCAATATATTTGATTTGAGACTTTTTTCATGAGAAACTGAGTTTGATGTTGTACTTTGGCTCACTTGTTATCAAAGCCAACCTCCTAATTCTCTATGTTCTTCTATTGTAGAGGTTGGAAAATTTAAGGGAAAAAATTCATTTACTAAACTTTGTAGCTGCCAAGGGTGCCGTTCTGGGCAATGGGATGTAGACAGAAACCATGGAGAGCACTTCCTATATCTGTTTTTCCCACCTTCTCTTCTAGAGGAATGGCACCATGTATGGAAGAGCAGGAACATGGAAGGAGCATTTTTCCCTAATGACAGCATTAATGCATGGACCAATCCTGAACCAGATCAGTGCTCTGTGACCACCTAGAGGGGTGGAACAGGGTGGGAAATGGGAGGGAGGTTCAAGAGGGAAAGGACATATGATACCTATGGCTGATGCATGTTGATGTATGGCAGAAATCAATTCAATATTGTAAAGCAATTATCCTCCAATTAAAATAAGTATTTTTTTAAAAAGAAAGTTATTTCTTTTCTATTTTGTCATTTAGGCAACTTTGCTTTGAGTGTTCTGTTACTTGTATTAATAGCTGAATGCAATCCTAATCAATATAAACATCTCACAGACAGTGAGCATTTCGATTTCTAAGCATTGCATACAACCCATTATTTTCCATACCTCTCCCACACTTCCATCCCTTCAATGGCACTAAAATTCCTAATAGTCCCAAATCTCTCTTTCTGGGGCTTTATATGATGTAAAGTGAAGTGAAGTGAAAGTCACTCAGTCATGTCTGACCCTTTGCGATCCATGGACCATACAGTCCATGGAATTCTCCAGGCCAGAATACTAGAGTGGGTAGCCATTCCCTCCTCCAGGGGATCTTCCTGACCCAGGGATCAAACCCATGTCTCCCGCATTGCAGGCGGATTCTTTCCCAGCTGAGCCACAAGGGGAGCCCTTATATGATGTAGATAATATATTCTCTATATTATATGATGTAGATAATACGTATACCATACACATACAGTGTATGTCACTTACTAGGTCTGTCCACAATGGCACCAGAAACTTAACTGCAATCAGTTGCATTCTTTTGCTTCAGATGCCTCTCTTAGGTGACACCTGTAAGTGCTGTTCATTGAACTAACCATAACCAGGTCTGTTGCTGTTTGTATCAATAACTCTACAGATCAGTGCACATTTGGGAACTTCAGGGAATACATCTTTCCTTTACTTCTCACTTTGGAAACTACTACAACTGCAGAGAAATGCCTCCTATTCTCTCCTGAGATAGAAGTTTTGCTGCCCACTCAGACTCTGTAACAATAGACCCTTCTGTGCTGAGCACTGCCTCAAAATGTTTTTGTTTTTGTTTTTGTTTTGCCTTTACCCCATAGACATAATATCTGAGCTGTAACATCAACCTACCCCACTGGTTATAGCATTTGCTTTTCAGTTATTTTATACCCACTATCTTTCTCCTCCGGTCTGACTTGCTCTTTTCTTCATTCCTTGTAAATGACTCTTCAACTTGAACAACACTGAGGTAAAATTTCACCTCCCCTGTGAAGTCTATTCCACAACATCCAGAACTCCTCAAGCCTGTTTTCCTCCTTAGCATGTTGAATACATCTTCACTGAAGTACTGACCACAGGGTAATGTAATTTCTATTCATATGGCTCTCCATCTTCATAAATTCTTTAAGAAAAGTCATCATATCATCTTTACACTTGAAACTCCAGCATCCTATGTTGTGGTGAATCAGAGAGGGCAATGGCACCCCACTCCAGTACTCTTGCCTGGAAAATCCCATGGATGGAGGAGCTTGGGGGGCTGCAGTCCATGGGGTCGTGAAGAGTCGGACACAACTGAACGACTTCACTTTCACTTTTCACTTTCCTGCATTGGAGAAGGAAATGGCAACCCACTCCAGTGTTCTTGCCTGGAGAATCCCAGGGACGGGGGAGCCTGGTGGGATGCCGTCTATGGGGTTGCACAGAGTTGGACACGACTGAAGTGGCTTAGCAGCAGCAGCAGCAGCAAATGCTGAATAAATGTTTAATCAATGAATTAATAAATGACTCAACCAATCAATGATAAATAGTTGTTAAGAATATGGTGTTTGCAAAGGCTTCAGTTTAGCCAATGTAGTGAAAGGTCAGAGCCTAATTGTAAACTGACTACCTAGTTATAGCTTTATCGTTACATATTAGGTAATACATATTGTTTTAGTAAATACAGTTGACCCTTGAACAACATGAGCTTGAACTTTGGGAGTCCACTTATACAACTAACTTTTATGCCATGTGAGGACACAGATAAAAAACTGCCCACTATGAGGAAGCTGAATGTCATCAGACACCAAATCTTCCAGCACCTTGATCTTGGACTTCCCAGCCCCTAGAACCATGAAATATAATTGTCTACTGTTCATAAGCCACCTTGTCTACAGCATTGTAGCAGACAACAGACAAAACAGATTAAGACAATACCAAAAGCTACCCTTCTGAGAAAACCTGAAATTAGTGCTTACCATGTTGAGGTAATCCTTGTATGGTCTGAGCCCTAACGCATAACTTCTGTAGGTAAAGAAGTGAGAATCAGGGGGTCTCAGGCAAGATATTCCCCAGGTAAAACACCCAGCTACCTAACAAGGAACATCAGGCCCTTTGTTTCTATGGAAGACAAGAGAAAGAGAAAGAAGCATATCAAGAGAAGGCATCCAAGCTAAGAAGAGTATTTTCAGCAGTGCAGAGTACGTAGGCACACATACACATGAAGCAACACAGCAACTTTGGGCAATGCTCCTGGCTGATCGCGCTCTAAGGACTATGCATTTTTGGAGAGATAAGGTCAAGCTCATTGCTTAAAAACATTGGCTAATATTCTTATCAGCATCTAGTTTTCCCTGCTCAAAGCTGATTGAAATGGTCTAGAAACAGAGATTGTGCAGTAAGATACTGATATATGTCATTACATGTGATTTGTTTGTCAGATATTTTTGCTTGAAAAATATTTTTTTTCAGATACTAAGATACAGAATGGACTTGCCAATATTTCACCCCCTGATAAACATTGATAACTTTACTATCTACAAATAGAGTCATCAAGACAGGTGCCTTTGGGTGATTGAAATAGCAATTCTGTATGAATTGTTATTTACTGGCTAAAGAGTCTTGAAACTGATTTTATTTTTCAAATCTCTCATAGGTGAGTCATCATCCAGAAGCTATGGGCTATGAATTGAGGGGAGAGGGGTTTTTTTCAGCTGTAATAGTGTTCTTCACAGTTGACAAGACGTATTGTGCCAGAGGGAGCCTTTTTCTGTAAATCTCCACAAAACAGTTTCAGAACAAAAAGTGAAAACTAAGCTGCATCAAGACACACGGCAAAATTCTCTCCTCTCTCCCCACCACCTGCCTCGCCTCTCTCGCTCTTTTTCTTCTTTTCTTTCCCTCCTTTACTTATTCTTTTCAATAATCCTATTAAGATCTTTCCCCCTTCAAGTTCCCTGAACTCTGAAATCCAATAGAAACTTCCTATGGGAGTAAGAAGGTAAGATCAGGGTTTTAATACTAGTAAAACGGAGTGAATTCTGGTGAACAGGGACTTACAGAACAAACCAGGGAACCTCTAGACTGACTGTATTCTCCTTGAGGGCTGTGCCTGTATCCTTGTAGCACACTTTTCCTTGCTACTCCTAATCCATTTCCCCATATCCGGTACTAATTTCATCTGATGTTTATTTGAGGGCAAGAAACGGAAACCAGCTCTGCTAATTTAAGCAACAGGGATTTTATTTTAAATATATAGAGAAGCTCACAGATAAAGGACTTAGCTTGAAAAGGCCAGAAACCAAGGAAACTCTGATAATGTAGGTCCAGCAACCTGAGAACTATCTCCTCAAGCCACCGTCACTGAGGATGAATCAGTAACTCAGTTCTTTTGCAGTTTTGCTCAGGATTTAAATTCCAAAGGAAAAAAACATTCAACTGGTTGTGTTTGAGACTGTGCCCAAGCTTTAGAAGGGAAATCAGGAAACCTTGATTTGCAGTCTGCCCATATAGTACACAATGGGTAAATTGTGGCCACTCAAATTAAGAAAAGGGATGTTGTCACTGGAAAAAGGGAAACAGATGTTGAGAAAAAAAAGGAAAGAAGAGAAATGCAAAAAGTTCCAGGTGATCTGAATGTCTCTTAAGAGGCTTCACTATGACACATTCTCTTGTATTCCCCCAGAGTACCTCGCCACAGAGTAAGTGCAGGACACAGAGCAAGAACTCAATATATTGACATATTTTACTGATTGGTTCCCATCACCACTCACTAGGCTATTACCTCCACAAGGGTGGGGACAGCATCTTTTATGCATTACTTTTATGCATCCTCAATGCCTAGCAGTCCATGGGGTCGCTAAGAGTCGGACATGGCTGAGCGACTTCACTTTCACTTTTCATTTTCATGCATTGGAGAAGGAAATGGCAACCCGCTCCAGTGTTCTTGCCTGGAGAATCCCAGGGGCGGCGGAGCCTGGTGGGCTGCCATGTATGGGGTCGCACAGAGTCGGACACGACTAAAGAAACTTAGCAGCAGGAGCAGCAGCAGCAGAGTATCAAGAATAAAAGATCTTTAATAAATATTTGAAAAATAAATGAATTTTTAAACCATCCCAAGTATCTAGATAAGTTCACTTTCCTTCCTATTTCCCACCTTTCTCAATTTTTCATTTATTCATCTTTTTCTTGCCTTAATTTTAGCCTGGGCCAGATTTTTTTTTAATCAGAGATGCGAACACTCAAGTGTACACACATTAGGAGAAAGAAAATCTGTAAACAACAAAGAGCTTTACTGGAATATCATGTTGTTGATAATATGGATTATTCCATCATATTTCCTATCATTCGAGCAAGAGAATGTAGAATAATACAGCTTTAAACAATGGAGGCTCTTAACAAAAATTTGCCCTCTGCAATTTACGACAGGCAGACCACATTCTCCACATGCTTATAACAATGTCAAGATTCAGAAACACTCCTTAGGAAAACTCATTTACTGAAAAAATTCCAAGCCAGAAAAACCATATAGATCTGATATCTGAATTTTATCTTTAATGTAGCCCAACTTTGCTTTGAGAAGAAATGAGAGAGAAACAATTGTATTCTTAACAGTTCATTTAATAGTTCAAATTTTAATTATATTTTGTTAATTGGAAAGATACACGTTCCCAAGGAACATTCTCTCTGCATAGATTGTTAGCCAGTCACAATGAGCCTAACTAGACTTTTGTACAATTAACGGAGTTAGTGGATGCCATTGCTGCCACTTTACATGGCCTCTATGTTTTAACAATGTGACTTCTATTTATGATTAGACTTGCAAACACGTGGGGTACAATCTTAGAGTGAAGGTCAAGGGAAAGTTTCATTAGATAACCTCAGCCTTTGAACCTCTTTCTTTTGAAGAAAAATCTTTGCCAGATAATGTTGGTCTTAGATCTCTTTGCAATTTTACTGTGTGGTGGATTTGGTACATAAGTGGTAGGAGGAAAAGGGGAGAAACTTAAAAACTCCAAGTACCCGTATAAAGTACTAGACTATATCAGTACTTCTCAAACTTTAATATGCATTCAGGTCACCAGAAATTTTGTTAAAAATTCACATTCTGGTTCAATGAGTAGGCCTGAGAGTCTGCATATCTAACAAGTTCCCACACGGAGCTGCTGCCAGTGGCAAGCACCTGAATAATAAGTTCTGATCCACTCAAAGCATTATAAGTCGGTCTGCTTAGAACATTCTCCTTTTTGCTAAGACTTTTGACACTTCTTCCTTGCACACCTCAATTCTCTTTCAAGCTTCAGACTATTACAATTAACAGATACAAAGAATTTCCTCTTCAATCCAGCATCTCCACACTTTTTTTGTTTCTGAGCTTCACATTCTACCCACATTTTGTATGCACTATGAACCTGACATTACATTAGGCTTGCCTCACACTCTAAACTTAATATGAATTTGCAGTTCTTCATGAAAGTATAGTAATATTTTTATTCTTTTCATGATTTCTTTTCTAATAAACTTTGCTTCTTCCAAGGATAAAGGGGCACTCTCAGATATACATGTTTTTAAAGTATTTCCTCCTCTACTTACCGCCTCCCCCCAAAAAAGGTAAGAATAATCAATGTGTCCCTTAAGAAGAGCCATGATGGTTAGCTTGATTATTTTAAAATTTCAGTGCACATCCTCAGAGGTCAATAGAATCTGTGCTTAACTTTCAGTTCTTCCATCCTTTGCAACTCACTATTAAGCAGCGAAACGTTTTCATCTCTGTTCAGAAATGGAGATGGCATTCCATCCACAGTGAACTTCTTTCCACAATGCAAAGAAGTCATTTCAAAGGGTCTCATTAGCTACTGCCAGACTGTGTGTCAGCAATGGACTGAGACAAAAACCTCTGCCAGAGCTACTGCTGTATCTGTTCACAGCATGTCCTTGGCAGATTTCCTTGAGTCCTCCTGGGACCAGAATAGTTAAGTTCACAAGTCTCCTGCCCTCTCTACGAGACTGGATTGATGGCTCACTGCTCTTTTCTCCTCTAAAGATGACGTTTGTCACCAGGAAGGGGGATCAGCATCGTAATCCTTCTTAGATTCTGTTGAACTGGAGTTTACTGCTTTGACCTTTGCAATGATACATATTTTTTTGAATGACTGCATGTTCCATTTCTTCAGGGGATTTGAAGTGATGAGGGCCAAGGAGCTGGCAGTGATGGGTAGGGATGCTGGAGGAGGGACCTAGAGTGATGGTGATATGGTTTTTGACCTTCTAGACCAGAGATTTGTACTCTTGTGACTGAAGATATCCTGTGGCTGTATGGATTAACATTGCAGAGGCTAAATGGCAAACCTGAATTGCATGTAGCAGGAAACTAGGGGATTTTTCAAGTCTAACCAAGTGCTGTATTGAAGACAATGAGATCATCCATAATGGCTGTCTGGAACACCGTGTCAGCTCAGACTAATTTTCTCCATCTTAAACCCTCTGTCCTTTTTTTTTTTTTTGAAAGAAAGAAAGAAAGAAAAAGCCACTGGGCTTATTCATGTGCCAGTATGGGACATTATTTCATCACATAAAAAGTCATGGAATGCCACTGCCAGCAGAGATTGAGCAGGGGTGGACATGCTGCACACAGCTGTTTTTAACACTATCACCAGGCAGCCATAAACCAAGTGAGGGAATATAAATCTACAACATATACTACTAATTACATGCTCTTCTAATACACCTCTTGATTTGTCAGATCCAACTTTGCAGAGAAAAACCCTGACATTCAGATTCAAAGTCAAGGCATCTTTGCAGGTGCCACTGTCCCTAGCACTGTGTCAGCCCTCAAAGAGCCTTACAGCCTCCAGAGATGCTCAGCCCCACGGGGGTTCACAGACCTGCCTCTGTGCATGATCTTGGGCAATTACTGAACTGGATTACTTTATCTGTTTCTTAGCTGTTCCTTATCTGTTTCTTTCTCTGATTTCTATCTCACACAAGTTGTTATAAGGATAAATGATTAGAGAAAGAGAGGGGGAGATGGGTATAAAAACCATCAATATCGATAGATATAAATATATCTTAGAATAGTAAAGTGAGCTACTGTAATTATGAATACTGCATTTAATTCTTGAAAGGAAAGTAGAATTTGTTGTGCTCATGTCTTCATCTTTTTAGATTGCTATAAAGAAAAATCACAGAAATGAGGTGGCTTACAAACATCAGAAACTTATTTCTCACAGTTCTAGAGGTTAGAAGTCCAAGATCAAGGTAGAGGCACATTCGGTATCTGGTGAAAGCCTGCCTCCTAGAGGGTTATCTTTTCACCATGCCCTCACACTGTGCAACTGGCTAGGGAACTCTGTAGGGCCTCTTTAATAAGGGCCCTAATCCCATTCATGAGGGCATCACCCTCATGATCTAAGCACCTCCCAGAGGCTCCACCTCATAATATCATCACATTAGCCATTAGATTTCAATATTATGAATTTGAGGAGGACACAGACATTCAGACCATAGCAGCTCATTTAGAAATGAGAAAACTGAACCTAATGACAACAGAGAGATTGTTGGGGAATTGTATGAACTCTTTCAAGTCATTTGATATCTTGGAGTAAGTCCAAAGTTAAAAAGAAAGACCTCCCCAGCTGCTGCCCCCCAGGCACCTCCCATCCCTGGCCTGCCCAAAAGGAGTAAAGGCCATTGTAACAGTGCCGGAAGTTGCTGAATATTCCAGAATCCCAGTTTAGAGGATGTCCTGTAAAACCTTCTTTCCATTAGCCTCGTGCAGCTTTTGCTACTCACTCAGGATTGGATAATTTGAGGAATATAGAAAGTTAAAGGAAATTTTTGTGTGTTAATATATGGAGTATCATGTATGCACCCTTTTTTTCCTTGTATGAAACTGTCTTATAGATTAAACTCACATAAATTTGCAAAGTTATGTGTATAGAATGCCCCTTGATGCTTTTTAATTATCATAAAATAAACATATAGATACTAAGAAATAGCCCAACTGTTTCTCAAAAGGTGAAAATATACATTTATAATGGTACTTTTCTTTCAGTTTTATTGAGATGTTGTTGTCACATAACATATGTAAAATTATTAAAGTATCACATGGTGATTAGCCATGCTTATATACTGCACAATGATTAGGACAGTAAGGTTACCACTTCCATCCTCTTCTCTCACATAACTACCGTTTGTGTGTGTGTGTATAGTGATAACATTTAAGATTTACTCTTTTTTTTCTTTTTTTTACTTGCCCATCTTTATATCTTGCACCATGTTCTTTGATGATCAATATCTCCAAAGAGAAGTTACTCGGGGAAACACCTAAAATGCATGAATGGCCTGAATGGGATCTGATCTAACTGGGCTTTGTTTGTCCTGAGATGGACTTGTCTAACTGAGCTTTGTTTTTTGTGTAGTTAGTTTCTTTTCTCTTCTCAATACCGACGCAGAAGATAAGTGTCTGCTTTACTGGGGCTTTCTATATTAGCAAAAGAAGACCACAATTTTTAAATGTCTTGGATAAATAGTGATATAAATAAACTGTAGAAACTTGGGAATGTTAGGGGGAAAGTTTATTGTTGAAATGTTGGCAGCAAAGTGAGAGATAAGGTTAGCAGTGACAGGTCAACTCCAAGGTTTGGGGTGATGAAGCAAGCACTGGGCTGCCAGTCTGTAGTTCAGTTCCTCTTCTTTATTCAACAGATGATTACTAAGCTTCTCCTCTCTGGAAACAACGTGAGGAGCATATCAGCAGTACAGGGATGAGTAGGATGCTGCCTCATTCTTCTTGAAAAGAGGGACTTTTTACCCTCCTAACTACGACAACATGGGGTCCTAACCTTCCAGTTCATATCCCAATGCCAGCCCTTGTGCCTTGTGTTAGTCACTCAGTTGTATCCGACTTTATAACCCTATGGACTGTAGCCCACCAGGCTCCTCTGTCCATGAGAGTCTCTCTGGAGTGGGTAGCCATTCCCTTCTCCAGGGGATCTTCCTGACCGAGGGGTCAAACCCAGGTTTCCTGCATTGCAGGCAGATTCTTCTCCATCTGAGCCACCAGCCCACTGTCCCTCAAATCCTCTCTAAGCTTTTACCATACCAATGGTTCAGCATGTAACACAGACTCCAGCATGGCCTGGGCAGTACTGATTTTGCCATTTTGGAGTAGCATTACTTTGGGAAACCTGCTTAAACGAACTGAATATCTATTTCCTCATCTGAAAAGCAAGGTTTATAATACTCAGTTCAGTTCAGTTCAGTTCAGTCACTCAGTCGTGTCCGACTCTCTGCGACCCCATGAGTCGCAGCACGCCAGGCCTCCCTGTCCATCACCATCTCCCGGACTTCACTCAGACTCACATCCATCGAGTCAGTGATGCCATCCAGCTATCTCATCCTCTGTCATCCCCTTCTCCTCCTGCCCCCAATCCCTCCCAGCATCAGAGTCTTTTCCAATGAGTCAACTCTTTGCATGAGGTGGCCAAAGTACTGGAGTTTCAGCTTTAGCATCATTCCTTCCAAAGAAATCCCAGGGCTGATCTCCTTCAGAATGGACTGGTTGGATCTCCTTGTAGTCCAAGGGACACTCAAGAGTCTTCTCCAACACCNCAGTGATGCCATCCAGCTATCTCATCCTCTGTCATCCCCTTCTCCTCCTGCCCCCAATCCCTCCCAGCATCAGAGTCTTTTCCAATGAGTCAACTCTTTGCATGAGGTGGCCAAAGTACTGGAGTTTCAGCTTTAGCATCATTCCTTCCAAAGAAATCCCAGGGCTGATCTCCTTCAGAATGGACTGGTTGGATCTCCTTGTAGTCCAAGGGACACTCAAGAGTCTTCTCCAACACCACAGTTCAAAAGCATCAATTCTTCGGCTCTCAGCCTTCTTCACTCACTTCAACAGAAAACTATCATGAGTGTTAGAGATGTTTTACATCAAGAAGTTAGAATCAGGTATATACTAGATGGTCAATACTTGGTGCACTTATTAACATATTCATTGTAGTCAGACTGTTAAGTTATTACCAATTACAAGTACTATTGCTTGAGATATTATGCAGCCATGAGAAAGAAGGATACCCTGCTATTCACAGCAATGTGGATGGACCCTGAGTGCATTATGCTAAGTGAAATAAGTCAGGCAGAGAAAGACAAGTACCGCATGATTTCATTTATATGTGAAGTCTTAAAGAGTGAAACCTATAAAAACAAAGAGAAATGGTGCTTATAATGAGCAGACAAGATTGATGGTGTTTATGGCTACAGCCTTGTAATGAGTAGTAAATAAGCCATAGAGATCTAATCTAATGTGTAATGGATGTAGTCAACAATGTTTATACTGCTGCTGCTGCTGCTGCTAAGTCACTTCAGTCGTGTCCGACTCTGTGCGACCCCATAGATGGCAGCCCACCAGACTCCCCCGTCCCTGGGATTCTCCAGGCAAGAACACTGGAGTGGGTTGCCATTTCCTTCTCCAATGCATAAAGAGAAAAGTGAAAGTGAAGTCACTCAGTCTATCCGACTGTTAGCGACCCTATGGACTGCAGCCCACCAGGCTACTCTGTCCATTGGATTTTCCAGGCAAGAGTACTGGGGT
>SJYX01020996.1:558132-626712 GCA_006410675.1 Oreotragus oreotragus | reverse complement strand
GGGGTGGGGGAGGGTGGTGAGGCAGTCCTAAGCACATTGCAGAACATCTCTGCCTCAGTTTCTTTGACTATAAGGTAAGACTCAGAACATACCTTGTCTCACAGGAGTGCCATAAGAATAAAGTGATACCATTGTGTAAATGGTTTATCACCTAGAATGTAGCACAGAATACATACTTGATTAATGTCAACCACTTCAAACTTTTTTCAAACTTGTGTGGAATAAAATAACACTGGCTTGGATGTGCAAAGCTCCAGCATGGAAATATAAATCAAGTGCCCTTCAGAGGCGAAAGTGGCAATAAATATGTGGGCTGGAGAGACCCAGAAGGGCTGTTATTCCTCTTTTTGCTTTAGCCTCACCATCTGTGAATTAACAGACCAGCTGGACAAGGTGGTCTCCAAAGGCCAATAGTAGCTCAGGTTGGCTATGATTTTAAGAAGCACCCCAGAGGAGCACCTACTCTTCAGACTCCAGTGTGGGAAAACCCTGGTTAGAATGGGTGGGGAGAAGGGTTACGGGGGGTCAGCATGTTCATAACCTCTCCCCTTGACAGTCCAAGCCACACCCGCCCCCCAAAGCTGGCTCACGCCAGTCAGCACTCTCATTACTTTGCAGAAATTAGCCAAAATGTGGTATTCTGTGACCTCCTAGTAAAGCAAGACAATATATCACTCTGTGAATCAAATAGTGTGGCCAAATTCTGATCTGGTTTGTAGTTAGGATGTAGAGAAAACTTAGGCCAAATTGAAATCAGCAAACTAGAGGCCAACCCTTGCTCAAGCAACACAAAAACAAACAGCTGATAGTGGAGACTCTGACCCACTCCTGAAGCAGGAACCAGGAATGTGGGTCCTCCCTAAGTTGGGGGGGCTCCAGCTCCCAGCTCATTATCTCTGCCTCTGCCACCCTTCAGGTATTTGGGGACGGTTTCACTTTTCCTGTGACTTGAAATTATTCCGTGACTCAAAACTATTGTTGTTGTGTGTACAATGAGTACTGAAACATTTTTAACAGCATCTTTTGGGCACCTTTTCCTTTCATTTCTCCAGCTTAATGACATTATTGTGAGGGCTTCAGGGACTGTTCGGCAGATGTACTTCCTGGCGAAGTTGCCGCTTCAGGAGAAGTCATTACTTTTTGTGGGGCCCACAGGCACTGGAGAGGCTGCTCTGACAAACAGCTTCCTGCGACAGTTACCTCATGAAAAATATGTTATGTGTCAAATTAACTTCGCAGTGCAGACCTCAGCTACGCAGACCCGGGACGTCTCCCTAACAGATCTTGAAAGGTACCCAGAGTTTTAATTAAAATCAAGAATGTAATTGTGCTTAGTTTACTCCTCAGAGATTATCCACAAAATAATACGACGCACTCGCCTTCGGTTTCTGACAGAATAAATGAAACTTGATTTGTTCTTCCCGGGTAATGTTTATTACCAGAGAAACTACATTTTAATTGTTGTTGACAAATATTCTGATTTATGGGGAGCATAAAATGGAACGTTGTCTAGATAGCATGTGTCTACTTAACTTTTTCTTTGCAAAATTTTGCTTCAGGAGGCTGCACTAGCTGTCTGTCGTGGGTATTCTTTAGGCCAAGGCGTATTAAAGTAAATCACCAGATTGGATCTTGACTAGTAAAAAGAACCATCTGTTAGGGAAAGATGTAAGCGGTGGGCGAGAGAGTTGGTACTTGCCAACGCAGAGAGGGCAAAAAGATCAGCTGGAAGAATGGCAGTGTCCAGGGGATTCCACCCAGAAGCTGGTTAGCTTTCCAGCATCCAAATCATGCATTTTTAATTCATCACATGGCAAAAAGACAAGTCAGACACTAATTGGCACTTTAAAAGAAAATTTGCACCACACCAGGAACTCTTCAGGCAGGGAGACTTTGTATCCCACTCCACATGGACCATTTTGTATTCTGTTTAAAGTTTCGANTCATGCATTTTTAATTCATCACATGGCAAAAAGACAAGTCAGACACTAATTGGCACTTTAAAAGAAAATTTGCACCACACCAGGAACTCTTCAGGCAGGGAGACTTTGTATCCCACTCCACATGGACCATTTTGTATTCTGTTTAAAGTTTCGAACTGAAACCTAAGGATGTAGACATTGCTAAAGCATTTATTTAAATCACAGATTCCATTCATAATGCTCAGTCATTACTAGGAAAACCTTTAGAGGTCAATATGCCCATGAACTTTGTCCAAACAAAGTCAGAATATAGTAACTGGCATATATGGAAGTACCAATTTTTATGCTTATATAATAGTTCACATATATATAACCTTTCATATATATTAATATACTCTTTCATATGTATTATATATAATCTTTCATTTTCATATATATCTTATATATATATATTCTTTCAGGTGTTAATAACAGAAAATATTTGCTACCATATCAACAATGGGTTGGTTCTGTTGGGAGTGGTCATCTGTTATATGCATGTCTTTAATTGTAAATGCAAAATGAAATATGAGATTTATGTTCACTTGATCATTGTATATAAGTAGGCAATAAAAGGATACCTGTAAAGGAATAAAATATTTTTATAATACCAGCATACAAGAATAATGACCCATTTTTAAAATCTTCTTATATAAAGTCTAATCCTTTAAAAAAAGAAAACTAGATTAAGAAATATTAATTTTAGAGTTATATGTTAAAATATGCATTAATGTTTTTGAGAACTATTATACTGAACAATCTTAAGACTCACAGCATTTCTTTCCATTAGGAAAGGTTAAGCCTCAATAATACACAAAATTACTGTTCTGTTCTCCCAGGCCTTTGTCCCAAGAAAAGCGAGTGAAAGTTGCTCAGTCATGTCCAACTCTTTGTGACCCCATGGACAGTAGCCACCAGGCTCCTCTGCCCATGGGAGTCTCCAGGCAAGAATACTGGATTGAGTTGCCATACCCTTCTTCAGGGGATCTTCCCGACCCAGGGATCAAACCCGGGTCTCCCACATTGCAGGTAGTTTCTTTACATCTAAGCCGCCAGAGAAGCCCTAAGAAAAGCAAAAGGGATGGTAACGGAGGGGGTGCTTTGCCCTCAGCACAGCTGTGGGTGATTACAAATTTTGCATACTCTGGTCTCAAGATTTTTCTTATAGCTGCTTTTTCAAACTTGTATCCCAACACATTTCACTTTTACTGCCTTTTTAGCTCAAAAAGCTCTTTCAGGCATAATTAAATCATTTAATGTTCCTGAGTGTTATTTGTCTCCTTAAGAAATGCAATTTCATGTCATTTCTTTAATTTGAACTCCTATTAGTGTTTCTGTCTTGGAATATACCTGTCTTTATCAAATTCCTGCAGGTACATTTCCAATGCCCGGGATTTTAAGAAATTAACCCATGACTGCCCCCACTGCAGAGAGGCAGGGCCAGACCACTATACCCATCAGTGCACTTTCCTTGGTACATTTTGAGGCCTAAACATCACTGTGGAGGCTCAGCATTACATCTCAGCCAAGTGCTCCATCCCTGTCTCCTGGGAAGAGAGTAATGTACAATCAAACCTTTTCTTATGGTTGACATTTACAGGGTTCAAATAGAAAACTGGATTTTTTTTCTTCTTCTTCTTTAGCCTTGAAATTTTTCAAATCTTATAGCAAGTCTGGAAAAACGTTGAAGAATTTTGATTATAGGGTTCCCCCCGCTCAAAAAAAAATAAAATGTTTGGGACTCAGAAGGGCCACATGTCAAACCTGGAGGAGAATTTGGGAATGACTGCTCAGTTTGGCAACTTCACCAAAAATGAAACAGAATCAAAAACAGCTGCCATCTTAAGTCAGCTCAGGCTGCCATGGCAAAATATCATGGACTGGGTGGCTTAAACAACAGAAACTTATTTCCTTACAGTTCTGGAGGCAAGAAGGCCAAGAGCAAGGCGTTGGCAGGGTTGATTTCTCATGAGATCTCTCCTTGGCTGGCAGGTGGTTTTTTCTCACTGTATCCTCACATGGCCTCTCCTCTGAGCCTGTGCATTCCTGTTATCTCTCCCTCTTCTTACAAAGTCAACAGTCATTTTGGATTAGGACCCACTTTTATGACCTTTGTAACCTCTTTAAACACCTTATCTCCAAATACAGTCATATTCTAAGATACTAAGTGTTAGAACTTCAACCTATGAATTTTGAGGAAACAGAATTCAATCCATACCAGCTGCAAATGCTCTTAAGTGTGGAGAAAGCAGCCTGTGGGCATAAGACTAATTAAATGTGCCCAAGATGCAGAGCACCCCACTGGACAATATGAACAAGGAAAGGCTCATCCTTTGGACTCGAAGTATTTTGTTTCTGTGCCTGAAAGAGTTACATGAAATTCTGTAGGATTCACAGCCCAAGATACTGCCTTCAAGAAAGAGAAAGATTCAAGAAATAGTTAATTAAAGCTAAGTGTCCACAGAATGTTCCTAGTGAACCTAGCCTCGGATTCATCCTAAGCCCAATATAAACCTTCTCTCGGTGGCTCTAGACGATGAGCTCCCCGCAAGGTGGGGACTCTGTATCATCTACCCCTTGTGTCTCTCATGCCCAGCGAGAAACCTGACACATTCTGGGGAAATGTGTTCCCTAAATGGAAGCAAAGCCTTTGTCCAGAGAGCAAATGAAGAGACTGTGGAGAGCCTCAAGTCCTGCTGATTTCATTATATTAGGTGGAACTATCTAGTGTTTCTCTCAAATTAGAGCTTTTTCTGCCAGAGTAGTATTTGAAATAGAATGCATGACAACTGTGAATAAAATGAAGAATTGGCTTTAAACTTCAATTTATTCATTCCCAGTGTTTACTCAGAAAGTACTTACAGAGCACAGTAAAGCATTAAAAGTTTCAGAGGGATTAACAGCCTCCTTGAAATGTCAGGGGCTGCATGGAAATGACCTAAATATTCCCTGAAAACTCCCATCAACCTTCAGCACATCACTTCCTTTACCTTTACGTCTTTTCTAAGAGAAGTCTAGGACGTGTACTTCCTCCTGCGCTTCTATATCTCTTTACTGTGGCAGATGGATGTTTCCACTAAGTTCTTAATTTTACCCCTTATTGGTCTTATTAAATACCAGCCAACTCACTCACAGACAAATAATTGTTTTTAGTAATGAACTCTGGTTTTCATCCATTAGCATGGCTATAAGGGAATCTGTAAATGTTTTAGGTCTAGCACATTAACTTTTCACTTGAAGATTCAGCTGGTAAGTAGGATGCAGAGCCCATGAAAGAACCAAGCGCATCCTTCAGACTCCAAGTATCTTCTTAAAAGGAAAGCTGGTATAAATCTTAGCTTGCCTGTCTAAGGTTTTCTTTATTTCTTCTAAATACACAAGGCAATTTCACAAGTGTTCTCTTTTGTCTCTACAATATCCCTCTCCAGAAAACCAGCCTTGGTGCCTGTTTGGTGCGCAGAAATTCTCACACAAGATGAGGTAAGTGTTCTCCTACAAACCTTGGTGTGCACAAAATGGGGTTCCAGAGCTTCACTGACTTCAGTGGTAGATCTGTCCTAACAGCTTGGAATGAACCTTCTTCAAGGTGCCTGTTATCTGTAAAGCTCCTCGTATTTTGGGTCACTCAGTTCAACTCAACTTGATGTGGCATAGATTTCAAATCAACTAAGCTTCAGTTAATTTCTACAGTGTTTTGGGACCACTTATAAAACAAAGCCCTCTTGTGAATAATGTTTTCTTGACAGAAAATTATCGGCAGAGCCACTTTCAGCAACCTGGAGATGACAGCTGGGAGGTGTTAATAATCCCTGCTCTATAATGAATAGAATAGTGACTATTACCGAAAAGGTAGGAGACTTTTCTTTCCCTCCACAAGACTGTCTTCAATGTCACTGTTGACTCTAGCTCTAGATGAAGTTTAAGTTAGAAACAGGTAAGAATAAAACTAGGACAGGGACGCCTGGCGTGCTGCAATTCACGGGGTCGCAAAGAGTCGGACATGACTGAGCAACTGAACTAAACTGAACTGAACTGAAAGAGTCTTAAAGAACACTTTATCTGGCATTCCATCCAATGCTTGAATTTCTTCTATAAAACCCCCCAACTGATGGTCACTCACTCTTAAACATTTCCAATGTTGTAAGGAGCATTTCTCCTTTGAACATCTTTGACAGATGAGGGACTTCCATATGTTTCATTGTCATACAATGAACAGAAATGTCAAACTTCAACCTATTTATTCCAGTTTCACCTCATGGGCTCCTAGAGAATTGATCTAATCCTTTTTCTACAAAATAACACTTTTAATAGTTTGTAATACCTTTCCCGTCTCCTTTCCTCCCAGCTAACCAATCCTAGCTCCTCTCACTGAGACAGGCTGGGATCTAGGAACCTTTGCTGCAGTGCATACACCTGAACAACATCTCCGTGAACAATATGCACCCTGCACACAGCACCACCAACAGGGGGTGGGAAAATCACCTAAGACACCCCTTTAGCCTGACCCCTGAACCGGTCCCTACCCTCACCCTGTATAAGGAACCAGCTGACCTCCCTCGGTGATCACACAAGGGAATCTATCACTTGTTTTTACTCCCTTCTGCTGCAGCAGGAGCCCAGTAAAGCCTTGCCTGAACTTCTTATCAGGACTCTAATCAGTATCTATTGATTAAGGAGGCCAGGAACCCAGATCAGTAACAGACCTTGCTTTCCCAGCTCCTCAGAGGCAGCAGCTGGATTTTTGGTCTTTTTGCAGCTTATTGTTCCTAATTTGCCCTGTCTGTGCATGCACACAGCTGCTTTTAGTCTGTTTCTTTGTATTCTGTTGCTTGAGGAGACCTTTGTCCAGGTACAAGCACTGTAGCAAAGGGTCCCGGGTCTCAGTTCCAAGCTGTCTCATAACCACACTTAATAGGGTATGAATTCAGATTATCATCTCTCCTTGCGGTTATGTCACAGAAAGTGTACATTTCAATATTTATTCATTTCAAAGATATTTATTGAGTGCCTACAGTGTACCAAGAACTCTCCCAATATGCCTATGTTGTCTCACATGAAGCTAAGAACTAAAAATCATGCTACAGGTATGATCAACAGCTCTACTTACAGGAAACAAAAACTTGGCCATTTAGTGTTTTCCTGAATGAGTTTCTTCCAGAATATCATTTCCTATTAAACTAGAAGCCATACTGCTATTAATATAACTGAAGTGGCAAAAGCATTATTTTGTTTCTATTTTTAGTTGTTGTACTTAGTCAGGAATAATGATGGTCATTGTGGTAACAATCCCAAAATCTCCATGGCTTAATTCTTTAACGGTTTTCTTCTGCTCACTTTTCAGATGACATGAGGTCACAGGTCAGGAGGCAAGGGCAGAGGGGAGGCTCTGCTGCAGAGTCCTCTGTGGACTCAGACTTTGGCATCTGTGACCATAACAGAGAAGAAAAACCATGACTCTAGGTTTGGATCTATCCACCTTTAGCTCTAATTCTTGTGCTCTGTGATCTATGCTCAATCATGCTGAGTCTGCACCTTTTTAAAAAATGTTGCCTGGAACCTGAAATATACAGCCTATTCTCAAGCCCATTCTCAAGACTCTGACCTTTCAAGGGATAGCAGTTTTCCATTCATATAGAGACAGAAAGTTGCAGAAATAGAGAATAACATTTTTCTTATTGGAAGTTTACAGGATTATTGTGACCAGACCTATGTGAACAGCTGTAAGAACAAAGGATTCCTACACCAAGAAGTTTGAAACAACCAGCAACAACCCTTCCCTGTTTAGTATACAATAGCCCTGAATTTTAACTCAGGTAAGATAGTCTTTGGGACACTAGTCCACCATCTTCTCGGTCTGCAGGCTTTCTGAATAACTTCACTATTCCTTGTCCCAATATTTTGCCTCTCAATTTATTGGCCTGTCTTCTGGTAAGCATCGTGAGCTTGGGCTTGGTAGCTAGGGCTTCAGAGGATCCTACTGGATGAGCCTTAAGTCAAAGGAAAACTGTGGGAAATCACCTTTGCCTCATTTTCCATTGGTAAAAACCAGTCACAAAGGAAGCTGGGGAATGTAGTCTAGATGGATACCCAGAAAGAAGAGAGAAACTGAATTATATTGATTACAGCAGTGTCAGCACAGCCTTTTTGGCAGCTGTCACTCATCATGGCCTTACAGAGAATTCACTGTCATTTAAACCTTAAATTTCTTGCAAAAAGTCACAAGAATTGTACTGTCCTAAGTTTGTACAGTTGGTTTATTAGACTTAAAGTAGATATGTTTGTTAAATTTTTGTCAGATTCAATGCAGAACATTTATTCTGCTTGGTTTATAGTCTTTATTGTCACAGGTCATATTTACTATCACTTTTATGTTCATATCATCTTATGATCTACACATTTCACAAATGGTTGTTATATCCTCATTAAAGACTTTAATTGAAAAATTAAACAGCTTGGGGCAGAGGGTGGAGCATTAAAGACTAGTATTGGAAACTCCCTTGGAAGGTAAAAGAAATGAGCATCCTTTGTATTGATCATCTTCCCAATGATGGAGTCATATATATAGTCATTCTGCTCAAATGAACATCTCTTCTTTATTCCCTTGTTTGAAGTCCATCATTCATTTATTGAGTAAACAATTATCTATTCATCTTTACTGTAGGCCAAGTACTGGGTTAGCCAAAATGTTCATTTTCCATAACCTTGTACAGAAAATCCCAAGAGAACTTCTTGGCCAACCCAATACCTTGCTAAGCTTCTGATATATTTAACATTATAAATACTTTAATACTATATAAATACTCTAATACTATAGGGTAGTTATGCTCATCTTACAGATAAAGGAACTTAACTTTAGTGAGATAAATAAGTCTACTCGAGCCATGCAGTTTGGAGTCAGAATTGAAACCCAGATTTACCTCCAAATTCTCCTTTGACATGTACTTTACTACCTGTCTGGAGAAGGCGATGGCACCCCATTCCAGTACTCTTGCCTGGAAAATCCCAGGGACAGGGGAGCCTGGTAGGCTGCCGTCCATGGGGTCACCAAGAGTTGGACACGACTGAGCGACTTCACTTTCACTTTTCACTTTCATGCATTGGAGAAGGAAATGGCAACCCACTCCAGTGTTCTTGCCTGGAGAATCCCAGGGACGGGGGAGCCTGGTGGGCTGCCGTCTATGGGGTTGCACAGAGTCGGACATGACTGAAGTGACTTAGCAGCAGCAGTTACTACCTGTCATACTTCAGTGGGTCCTTCTCTGCTTTCCTCCCGCTCGCAACCCTATGGTGATGGTTTCCGGAAGAGAGGGAGAACCTCAGCAGCACTCATCGCCATTACTCTCTAGGAACCATGGTTATGTTCACTATCACATTATTTCCCCAAGATCCAATGTCAAATACCCAAACCATGGAGTTTTCTATATCCAGTAGATCTTATTTCCGGCCTTGTCTGTAGATATGTTTTGACTCTGTTGGCTACTCTTGCCCTTTAAATACCCCCTTTTCTCAGCTTCAGTGATACAACTGTCTCCTGATTTCCTTCTCTCTCTAGCCATTCCTTCTTTGTCTTCTCCTCTATTTAGCATAAATGTTGGCCCTTAAAGTTGGAATCCAGGCCCCCATCTTCTTTCTAGGCCTGTGGTTATGTCACCATATATATGCAGATAAGTCCAAATGTGCATATGCCATTTTGGACTTTCCTCTGAGCTCCAGACCCAAATATCCAGTTACTTCTTTGACTCACCACATTCAACAGTCCCAAAAAGAGATATGAGCTTCCCTGGTGAACCTGGTTTTCTTCCTAGAGTCTCTTAGCTCACTGAAAAGTATACCTAAGTACACCAGAATCTGAGAATCACCCCTCTGCATATCCATGCTGTCATTTTGTCTCATTAATATCTTTACATTCATTCATTCTCTCCATCTCTGCCACTCCCACCCCAGTCCTCTATGCTCACTCCTGAAATAACAGTGTGCTGACTGATCTACCCACATCCATCCTCCACACTGCAACCAAAGCGATCTCACTACAACTTTAATCTCTTTACAGCTTCTTCTGCTTTAAACTCCTCAATGGTTCCCCATTGTTTCTTGACCCCTCACCATCGTTTCTCAGCCTCCCTTAGATACCATGCTCCCTTCTTTCACAGGACATTTGTACAAATCATTCCTTCTGAATGAAGTGCTCTTTCCCACGACCATCCCACCCAAATCACTGGTATGATTTATTTACCAGAAATAAATCTTATTCCTGTCTTACCTCAGGGCAGCCTCTTTCAAACTAAGTCAGTCTTTCTGTCATATGCTCACACCTGCATACCTTTTTTCCTTTCTTTTATCAGGGTAGTCATTTTACATTTATTCTGGTGATTCTTTGATTAATGACGTATTTCCCCACCAGACTATAAGCTCCATAGTGGCCAGGTTGATGTCTCCTTGGACCTCCATTGTATTTCCATTGCCTAATAGAGTGCCTAGCACATTTCTGTCAAATAAACGAATGACCCAATGCATGCTCTAACTCTAATTGTTTGATTTCAAGGATAATCATTTGATTGTTCTGATTTAATGAAAATTAAAATATATACTTCATTATTAAATCTTGTCTTCACAAGGAGCCGACATTTCACCTAACCACTAGCCACATATTCATCCATGTGCATGAAATATGCCATATTAGTGCATAGCACATGGTGCAACATAAACTTCAATGCTGGAATGTTTTCCATTCATGAGCTATTAATAATTTAACAAAATTAATTCAAAACACTTCACTCAACAGTGAAATAGAGATGAGGAGGAAATGATGCGTGTGCTGGTCTTGCAGGGTTGAATTAAATATGGCAAAACAAGTAAAAGGAAAAAGCCACTGACTTGTTTAAAGTGAACATCCCTGTTTAGAATTTAAGACAATTTTTATGTTTTTTAAAGATATTAAAGAATAAACATCAGAGACACAAATAAAAATCTTTGCTTGCACAGGTGAATGATTTAACATGGTAATAGTCATTTGTCAGGCCTCAGAAAAGGAAACAAAATTGGAAGGGTTTTTTTTTTTCCTTCTTCAGCACGAAGCAGTGATCAAGTCAAAGAAAAGCTTTCAGTAATTATTATTATTAGGAGTAAAAAGTGAGACAGACAATCCACAGAGCATAGAATTAGCTCCTACCCAAAGGATCCTACAATTTTCACTAGAACAGCGGGGGGAAGCAGGACACTTTTATTAGAAAAACAGGTGAGCCAGAAATGGAGCGAAATTTCCCACTTGAAATTTTACTTTTGATGGGGCAACCAGCTGAATGTTTTGCCCCAGACACCAAGCCTGAAAAGGGGGAAGATGGTGGACACGCTGCCATAATCATTATCCAGAAGATAGGAAGCGGAAGGGGAAAATAGGTATGCTGCCATCAAAACATAACCCTGGTCAACAAGAAACACTGGGATGTAGGCCAGTGATCCCCAAACTTTAACGCATCGCTGTCACATGAGAGCCTGTTAAAATCCAACGACTGGGACCCACCCCCAGAATTTCCTAGTGGGTAGGTTTAGGGTTGAAACCAAGTCCCCATAAAACTGAGTTTCTCTGCCGAGTTTATGATCCAAAACTTTATTCTCTTTCCTCTCTTGAATCTGTTCCTCTCAAGACTGAGGGGTATCAAAGAAAGGGGTGGGGAATAAAACCACATATAAACCCCTATGTCCCTGTCTTCTGGAGTAAAACATTTTGCTTTCATCTTTCAGGGCTCCCTTGAATCTCAAAAGGCTGACTCAAGTGTTAGTGATGAGTACAGCGGTTTTGCTCATGTTGTAATGCTGCAAGATAAATGTTTTTGCATATGTATTTTTTAAGAAGAGTTAATGATTAGGAAATGTGAAGATGTAGGAACAAAGAATAGTTGTTGGACTGAAAAACTGGTAACAGTTTATTCTGTAAATCCATTACATTGCAGAATCGCCAAACTCTCAGTTCCTTGAAAGATATAAAGGCCTGACACATATTCCTAAGTTGTTTTTATAGGAAGTAGACCTCTGTCAGATGAAAACTGCTGACTGCAAGCACATAGACCCTAGACCAGTTGAAACCAGAAAGCTGATGATGCTTGAAACTTCACCTTGACGCCAACCAGAGAACTGTGCACGAGCTTATCACTCATCCTGTAGCCCTCTCCCTCACACTGCTTTTAAAACCCCTTCCTTGAAAGCCATCAGGGAATTTGGGCCTTTTGAGCATGAGCTGTCTTGTTCTCCTTGCTTGGCACCCTGCAATATATGCTGTACTTCCCTTCACCACAACCTGGTGTCAGTAGATACTGTGAAAGGGGAATAAATATCTCCATATTACAATGAGAAAACTGAGGCTAGAGCCTTAGGTGACTGGCCAGCTCAATGAGTAGAAAGTTTAGCCTAATTCTAAAGCCCAGTTATCTTAACTGCTACAGTCTTCTCAGCATTGGACCCAAATTTAAGAACCTCTCTTCAAACTAAAGTGAAAGTGAAAGTGAAGTCGCTCAGTCATGGCCGACTCTTTGCGACCCCATGGAGTGTAGCCTACCAGGCTCCTCTGTCCATGGGATTTTCCAGGCAATATTGAAAGTGAAGTCACTCAGTCGTGTCCGGCCCTCAGCGACCCCATGGACTGCAGCCTTCCAGGCTCCTCCGTCTATGGGATTTTCCAGGCAAGAATACTAGAGTGGGGTGCCATTGCCTTCTCGTGTAAGCCCACAGATACACCAAAAGGTATTTACGGTTAAACGTTATTGGTGCTGCAATAATGCACTGTGAAAGGATAATTAACAATGTTGCAGACAGCATCTGGATGGATGTGCCAGGCCCTAAGGGAAAAAGAAATGGGATAAGAGAATGGAAGGCTCCAGTGGAACTGCATTAGGAACTGAGAAGTGTGTATCTTAACCATGAATGAGTAATAGTGAAGACTGCCAGGGAGCCATCAAGGATCCTGGAGAGTAGCTGGGGACAGTCAAAATACTAAGGAGTTAGAAATCAGAGATCAAGACATGAAGAACACTGCCAAGGCGAAGCAATGACCCACGCAGGAACCAGGGGACACACAGCAGGCAGGCTGTAGAGGGGCTGCTATGTCCTATAAATGAATTCTTCTCATCCACATTTACCCTCATTGCCCTCCAAAGAAACCTGCATCCTAAAGCAAAGGCAGCAGTCAGGAGAATGATTATTAACAGATGGTACATGGGTGACACTGGCTATAATATTCCTATATACCTCAATTACTCATCTGTTTAATGGAACTAATAATTCCAACCTCAAAGGGTTGCAAGAATCAAATGAGATAACATGTGCAAAGCACTTAGTGCCTGGGGCATCGTACTCATTCGGAAGATGCTGGCTCTTTTTATTATTATTGCTATTGTTGCTGATTATTATCATCATTAATATCATCATCCTCAAGGGAAGAACAATTATTTTTAAAGACAAAATATACTGGCCTAGATCATCTTCAGTGAAAAGTTCATGGGTATTCCTTGTATTAGTCAAAAGCTTGGCAGTTTGGGTTGTGCAGTTTCTAATGACACAGGTGCTCCCAATAGAATTAACCAAAATGGTAAAATAAAATAAATAAAGCAGCATTTGGTGCCCTACTTTTCTTCTGTACTGTTTACATGTTCTCCTAATTAAATTTTTGAATAAACTCCATTCCACAGCCGTGCTGGGTTTGCACTATAGAATGATTCACAGCCTTGATATAAACTTCTCCGCTCTGAGTGCCGAATTCCTTGCTGCAGGTACGATATCAGAATCCATTTATTATTTCATCCTTGCTTAATTAATTCTGCTGCCAGCTACCTGTTGATTATGGAGTTCTGTTGACAATGCTGAACAAAGTTTTAATCCAAAGAGTTTTAATAATGTGTTTACTGCCAGGTGGCCTGCCACTTTTGATTAAACTTCATCAGGATTTATAACCATCTTTCCCCCTACATGTCTGTAACCTTTAAGGGATGTCTGATAAAAAGCAAAGGTCGTGGGTTCCAAAAGCCCGTGTTCTAATGAATGTGTTCGACAGCTGATCCTGAATGCACAGCTGTTTCTCATCCTTTCTCCACCCTCCCCGCTCTTATTTTTTTACAGCGATTCCCAACAAGGATAAAAATTAACATGAATAGAATTAATGGTTTAATTTTGCAAGTGAAAGGGAAGAGTTTACGATGCCTCACTGGGGAAAGGGGCTTCTGTCTTTGCTGATGACCCAAACATGTCTGCCAAGGAGAAATACGGTGTCCAGTCTCCCATTGAACTGCCACACGAATGGATTGGCCGTGGCTTCTGGCTTGACAGGTGCAATAAATATTAATTAGTGTGCTTGGCTACAGAGGGAGTAATGATATACACTGCTCCTCTGAAGCGTTAAATTGTAGTGTTAGTCTTGATAATGCCTCATCTTCTCCATCCTGGCAGGAAAACATTTTGAGTTACACACGTCCCTGTATAGGCAAAGGAATAAAGGTTTATCTGTTGTCAGGAATTACAGATGCAAAAAAGTGGGGGGTTAAGACTGATGGTGAGTTAGGTGCTAGGCATTCCTTGTATGATCGTTGCATTCTTTTTTAAAATCAGCATTTCAGGTGGCACTAACCAATTTCTAAAATATTAGCTGTTGGTAAGGGATAAAGCTGAAACACTGTGCTCTTGTCAAGGGTTTGATTACGTTGGAAATGGATTTGAAAACTCCTTGTCTAAAACAACCGCCACAAATACACATTAAATATTAGAGGAACTGTGTTTATTAGATTACGGGAAACTTGGTAGGTTTATGATGCTGAACTGAATGGTTAGGATGTTCCTGAGTGTTTATGCAGGAGTGTTTATAACAGCCTTGGACTAGAGATGGCTGTATTGGGGAACTAATGATAAAATTGCTCTTAAAATTCAGCTCTGATCAGAAAAAAAAAAAAAAAAAACTGGCGAGGAGGCCATGATAAGCAAATTAACATTAGCGTTGATTCTAGGCTTGCAACAAAACAGGTTTTTGAAATGGGTATGTTTAGTTGTTTACACCTGAAGTTACAGCAAAACAACAGCATTTCACCAAGAAAAGAGGCTCTAATTAAAGACTGATATTTTCCAAATGCTTAATTATAATGGCTTACAGTTCTGCCTAAGGGCTTCTCTAGGACCTAATTTGCTGGAATATTACCATTTACACTTTTTCGTTTGTTGAAGATCTTGCTCCCTTGCAAATTGTCTTTTTTTAGTTTGTTTTAACTTCCTCTGGCACTCTTTCTGGGAATGTTTCCTACCCCCTGTATAGGAAAGACTAGCAAGAGATTTGGCAAATGAAGTTTCATTTTGGGTAGAATTCTTTCCCCTCCCGCATGGCTTAAATGTGTTGATATCTGTTTTTGTACTGCAGCTGCAAAGAAAAATGGATTTTGGCAATGTGAATGCATGCTTATTTCTTATTCTCCTAGAGCCCTGGCTTCTAGCACCATATCCCCAAGCAAGCATTTCTGGAGCCACAGTGAACACAGGAAAGCAGCACCCAATGGGCACTGAAATATTAACTAATGATGAGTTGCCCTGAGTCAGCAGGTGCCTGGGCACTGGGACTAGATCATTTTTTGCAAGTACGCCCACCGGGCAATCTCCTAGGACACAGGCAGCTCCAGTCAGTGGGACACGCAGTTCCCCTATTCCCTCCTCCCCTACAACTCTTCCACCTGCTCTCCCAGGGAGAAACAGAGTCCATCTTTTCCCTGGGACCTTGGAAAAGATTTACGTACCCTCAGGAGGTGGGCTCCACAACTACAGTCTTTATATTTCCTGCCTGCAAGCTCCTTCAGCATAGAGATCACTGTGTATAGGAGCTGATGAGAAGTAAGGACTAATATGTGAACTGTCACTCAACATGGGGTCAGGTTCTAGAACTTTGTCCTGGGCAGGATAGACCAAGAGGTGAACAAGGAGGCCAGTGTAGGAAGAGCAGGGTGTGTGCTCTAGTCCCAAGTACTAAAGTGCCCCTCTACAATGCTCTGGACTAGAAGGTTCTATCTAGTTGCTATGAAGCAATTCATAGCAATGGCTGAGATTCTGTCAATAAAACACAAATAATTAATGATATCCTTGAAGACTAGGATGTGAGTGTTATGGTGCTATTATTAAACACTGCCTTACTGATGTGTGCTTGCAACTGCTTTGAAACTTTTCAAAGTTCATTCCCTTCAACCAAAATCAAGGTATGCATATCCAAAGGCAAACCAGGAGACAGTATTTAGGAAGCTCTTGGTCCCATGAAAATTAAAATTCTACCAACTAATATTGAGAAAAGTGTATCAAAAACTGAGCAGGCTTTGATCCTTTCCTTTGAGCTCCAGTAATTCTTTAAAACTCTTTCACACTTAAGGTGCCGTATGTGCTCTAGGCCTAGGCTACGACCTAATGATTGGAATTAGCAAGCTCCCTCTAGGCATGGGTAAGAGACTCAAACAGAAAAACGACTAGTCAGATGCAATTATGCTTCTGCCCATAAACATTAAATATCCTATTGAAATTTAGAAAAATGTCTTACAAGCAAGTNCGTATGTGCTCTAGGCCTAGGCTACGACCTAATGATTGGAATTAGCAAGCTCCCTCTAGGCATGGGTAAGAGACTCAAACAGAAAAACGACTAGTCAGATGCAATTATGCTTCTGCCCATAAACATTAAATATCCTATTGAAATTTAGAAAAATGTCTTACAAGCAAGTATTAATAGGTGGATTTTAAATAAAAATGCTAATGAATTTAGAACCAGACAGATCTTGGTTTAAATAGGGATTTTCAGTCTTGGGTAAGTAGCTTGAGCCTTAGTTTCCTCATCTATGTGGTCCTATTCTCCCCTCAAAGGGCCACTAGGAGGATCAAATGAGATTATGTTTATAATGGTTGGCATAGCGATTGGTGCTAGTAAATAGACACTATATATAGTAGTCATATGATAACAGTTATTACTATAATTATTGACATTTGATTAAATTCCAAGGTCTCCATCATGACTATGTCTTACATTATAAGATTCTTCTCTGTAGTCATCCTACCTGCGCTAGGCAGGATTATAGCCATGAAGAAGTTTTCACACCCCAATCCCGAATCCGAGACTGTGAATCTGATGAGATATCACACTCATGAATATGTTACAGTGAATATGTTTAAGGAACTAATCAATTGACTTTAAAATAGAGTGTCATAGATTATCCAGGTGAGTCCAATAAAATCACATGTCCCTTTAAAAGCAGAGCCAGGCAGGCAAAGCAGAGAACTGGATTTAACCTGCTGTTGTTGGCTTGAAGATGGAAGGAGCCATGTGGATAGTGTGAAAAAGAAGTGAATTCTGCCCAACCACCACCGAGACTCCTCGAGCCTCAGATGAGAACTGACTACTTCCTGACTGAAAGCTTGATTTCAGCCTTGTGAGAACCTGAGCAGAGAACTCAGCTGTGCCTAGACTTCTGCTCCATGGAAACTATGAGATAATAAGTGGATGCTGTTCTAGGCCCCTACGTTTGTGACCATTTGTTATGACAGCAATAGAAAGCTATTAGAGCTGTCCAGCCCTTACTATAACAGGCAGCTTTTGAATGTGCTCTGCTCTTTATACTTCAGGGTCTTTGCACAGACTGGTTCCTCCATCTACAATCTCTTTCCTCAGTCCCTCACCCAGCTAACACCTTTTGTTCATATTTTGTGTCAGGTCAAATTTCACTTCTTCACAGAAGCAGTCTTTGAATTTCTTATCTAATGTGCCCCCCTCCTCATTTCAACTTTTTTTCGAGACACTATTGGTCTCTTCCTCAGTCTCCACCAGAGCTTGTGATTATTTTCTTTGTCTTTTTTCTTGGGTTTTTTTTTTTTTTTTTCCATGCATGTGTGTGTGCTCAGTCACTTCAGTTGTGTTTGACTCTTTACAACTCTATAGACTGTAACCCACTAGGCTCCTCTGTCCGTGAAATTCTCCAAGCAAGAACTACTGGAGTGGGTTGCCATGCCCTCCTCCAGGGGATCTTCCTGACCCAGAGATCAAACTCTTGTTTTTCCGTACTTGACTGTAAATATGCACATACCATGACTCAATAGATAATGTGTTGAATGAACATAGGTTAACACTTTACCTCACTTGATCTTTATGAATCATGTCTACCTCCATAAGAAAGTAGCATTATTTCCATTTCCATGAGTACTATTATTATTCCCATTTTACAGATGAGGAGCTTGAAATGTAAAGTGACTGAGTAACATTCCCAAGATCATACAGCCCCTAAGTGACTGGGCCTAAGCATGACCCCAAAGTTAATGCTCTCAGTCTCTGAACTTTTATGACCCTCTGATGTAAGTTCTTGTTGTTGTTGTTGTTGTCTAGTCACTAAGTCATGCCTGACTCTTGCAACCCCATGGACTGTAGTCCAGCAGGCTCTTCTGTCCATGGGATTTCCCAGGCACGAATACTGGAGTGGGTTGCCATTTCCTCCTCCAGGGGATCTTCCTGACCCAGGGATCAAACTCATGTCTCTTGTGTCTCCTTCATTGGCAGGTGGATTCTTTACCACTGAGCCACCAGGGAAGCCTGATGTACGTTCTGCAGGTAGGAAAATGTTACATCAGAACAAGCTAACAGATTTTATTCCCCCAAATGCAGATATTTGGGTAGGTTTAAGATGTAACACGGAGAAGGTGATGGTACCCCACTTCAGTACTCTTGCCTGGAAAATCCCATGGACAGAGGAGCCTGGTAGGCTGTGGTCCATGGGGTCGCAAAGAGTCGGAAACAACTGAGCAACTTCCCTTTCACTTTTCACTTTCATGCATTGGAGAAGGAAACAGCAACCCACTCCAGTGTTCTTGCCTGGAGAATCCCAGGTACCAGGGAGCCTGGTGGGCTGCCATCTATGGGGTCACACAGAGTCAGACACGACTGAAGTGACTTAGCAGCAAGATGTAACACATCCTTACATCCGAAACTTCGTGCCACAGCAGTTGAGGCCTACTTCCAAGTGAGGTTATATTCTCAGTTACGGAAGATTAGGATTTCAATATATGAATTTGGGAGCCACAATTCCACCCCTAACAATCTTCAGGCTGCTGCTGCTGCTGCTGCTGCTGCTGCTGCTACAAAGTTGCTTCAGTCATGTCCGACTCTGTGCGACCCCATAGACGGCAGCCCACGAGGCTCCCCCATCCCTGGGATTCTCCAGGCAAGAACACTGGAGTGGGTTGCCATTTCCTTCTCCAATGCATGAAAGAGAAAAGTGAAAGTGAAGTCGCTCAGTCGTGTCTGACTCTTTGCAACTCCATGGACTGCAGCCCACCAGGCTCCTCCGTCCATGGGATTCTGCTACAGTATATGATTTTGACGTTTATGTCCATGAAGGTCCTGCTCCTCTGTTTGCTGATATGTGGCTCCTCGTTACCCGGGTAGTCCAGAGCAGCTGGGGTCAGAGGCTGCCTCTGCTGCTGTGGTGGCTGTGACAGGAGGGAGCAATTAGAGAAAGGACTTGCTCGTGAAATACAAACTCTGTGTCCTTATGACTTGCTCTCCTACTTCCTGCTTCCTCCTTGCTCTCTGCTCAGGCTCTTGGCTGGTCATTTACAGGAAAGCATGTGATAGGCATGAATCACTGTGAAAGTGTGGTCCACATCTTGGACGTTTGATTTTCCGAAAGAGAGTTTTACAAAAGCATTGCAGAAATCTGCTTGATTCCTTTCTTGACAGTTCTAACTGGGAGACAAAAATAGAAACATGTAGAGCAACCACCCCAATTAATGGCCCCAGATTATTAAAACACTAAAATACCTACTCCTGACTCTGCAGCCAGTCACGACTTATATACGTTTTATGGTACTAGCAAGAGATCACTGCACAGCTTGAAGTGTGACTCTGAGGTCACTGAATATGGGGAATTCTCCAACTGTTTCACAGCTACCACTGGGTATGTGTGCAGAGACTGCATATTTGTAGAGGAAAGAAACCCGTGATTTAAAATTAGCCAGTCAAAATTTTCCAATAATAGAAAAATGTGAGATGAGACATATGAAATATGCTTTAGGGCATCTACCAGATATTGGATATACTGGGACTGTAACAAAGGACCTCTGGCTTTTAGGAAAATACGTGTTGTGTTTCTTGAGCTGTTTGTTCCCACTTGTCTCAGGCTTCCCTATAGTCCATGGCTACCAAAAGAAAGCAAGAAGAACAAAACACTCTAATATCTGAAACACGCTACTGGTTATGGAGTCCTGGCATTCTGATTCACGTGTTCCAAAGTAATAACTAGATATTTAAAACTGAGATGGCTTGGACACTGGCAAAGAGAGCAGACGCTGCATTTTGTAATATAGGCAGTCATTAACCCATAGTGTCTAGTGGTGGAGGAGGTCTGAGGGATCCTGAAGAAGGATCAGCATGGCCAGGGTAACAAGGGTACTCCAGGGACACAGGATCATATTTACCAACTGATCAACTGTATCAGTGTGAGCCAGGTAAAGATCAACACTGGGTAACTTTATACCCCAAAACTTGCCTTGAATGAACGTAGACACGCCACCATAAAGGACGTTGTTGTTGTTCAGTCACTAAGTCATGTCTGACTCTTTGTGACCCCATGGACCTCAGCATGCCAGCCTCCTTGTCCGTCACTATCTCCCAGAGTTTGCCCAGGTTCATGTCCATTGAATTGGTGATGCTGTCCAATCATCTCATCCTCTGCCGCCCTTTTCTCCTTTTGTCCTCAACCTTTCCCAGCAACAGGGTCTTTTCCAGTGGGTCGGCTCTTCACATCAAGTGGCCAAAGTACTGGAGCTTCAGCTTTGTATCAGTCCTTCCCATGAATATTCAGAGTTGATTTCCTTTAGGATTGACTGGTTTGAGCACCTGCAGTCCAAGGGACTCTGAAGAGTCTTCTCCAGCACCACAGTCTGAAAGCATTAATTCTTAGGCCCTCAGGCTTCTTCATGGTCCAGCTCTCACATCCATACATAACTACTGGAAAAACCATAGATTTGACTATATGGATCTTTGTCAGCAAAGTAATGTCTCTGCTTTTTAATACGCTGTCTAGGTTTGTCATNGCACCACAGTCTGAAAGCATTAATTCTTAGGCCCTCAGGCTTCTTCATGGTCCAGCTCTCACATCCATACATAACTACTGGAAAAACCATAGATTTGACTATATGGATCTTTGTCAGCAAAGTAATGTCTCTGCTTTTTAATACGCTGTCTAGGTTTGTCATAGCTTTCCTTCCAAGAAGCAAGTGTCTTCCAATTTCTTGGCTGCAGTCACCATCTACAGTGATTTTGGCACTCAAAAAGAGAAAATTTGTCACTGCTTCCACTTTTTCCCCTTCTATTTGCCATGAAGTGATGGGACTGAATGCCATATGATCTTAGTTTTTTGAATGTTGAGTTTTAAGCCAAGTATTTTCTTTGGGGTCCAATATGAATTCTCCCTGCTGTTCCTTGCTATAGTTCTTCAAGTTCCTATTAAGACACTGAGCTGTGGCCTTGTTTTATGTGGGTCTTGACTGTTCATGTAAGGAGGGTCTTGCTGAGTTAGGAATTCCTTTATCACTAGCTGGTTAGCCCCTACTTGCAATAGGTGATGTTTTCCCATTACCAACACAAGTTACATTTTTGTTGGAAGTACTACTTTTACAGGACACAAATATATTCAAAGACATTCATACAAACAGATTTTCTGCTCAAAAATAGGTGACACTTGCTTAAAACATATCTTCAGGTGTCCCCCAAGTCACTTCCTATTTCATCCTGTGATGCAGCTTTCACAAATCAAAAAGGAATCACGGATAATGTCTACAGTTTAAAAAGAATAATTGGAAAATTCATAAATTATTTCTTTTATGCTTAAAGGAAGCAAATTAATAACCATGAGAATAATCCATATTCTTCAATTAGTTGTGAGCAACTTAAGTTCAAATTTCACATTTAAATACAACTTGAATTCCCAGAGTGGTTTTAAAATTTGGATGATTTGGTCACCCTAGACCTGCTTCCCACATCACAGCAGAAATGTAGTCAACTCACTACAGTCCCCATTCTCTTGACTCATTTCTGTTACCTCTCTGACCCCTCTGGGTACTTGATTATGTTTGTATATTGCCAAGGCCAATTTCTTTCTATAAGGAAAGGCCTCTGTATTGATTAAAAGTTTTCAGGACATTAACCTGAATTTTCTTAGTCTTGATCACTGCATGTGAAATTCAATACTCAAACTATCCCAAAACATCCTCAGTTGCTATTCCAGTCAGATGCATTTACTTAAATAAGCAATTAGCCTTGGCAATAAAAGCTTGAAAAGAAATGAAGTTCATGAATCTGCTACTTGCCCTTCCCTAGATGATGCCATTAGTCAGTGTCCAAATGTGTAGCAAATATTGTGCCAATTCTGGTACCAAGGAGATTGAAGATAGGAATGTCTAATGTTCCAGAAAGCTCAAAGGGGCAGAGGTGGGGTTGGCTCAGATATGGTAAACGAATTTACTAAATGTCTGCATGCATACAACCCTCTATTAGGGAGGCAGTGGGCTTGGGTAAAGGGGTAGAGATGAAGACAATGGACTCCAAGATTATAGAGTATATGTATTATAATATGAATAGTGAATATATAATGCATGTATTATATATTAATATGAAGCATATGTATTATACATATGAATAGTGAATATATAATACATGTATTATGTAAATATATGAATATGAATATACATATATAGCACATAATGTTCATATATATACACAACATATTTGCCATTGGTTGGAAAATCAAAATAACCATAAAATGCATCTATGTAAATCAATCAATAGTTCAGTTCAGTCACTCATTCGTGGTGACCCCATGAATCACAGCACAACAGGTCTCCCTGTCCATCACCAACTCCTGGAGTTCACTCAGACTCGCATCCATCGAGTCAGTGATGCCATCCAGCCATCTCATCCTCTGTCATCCCCTTCTCCTCCTGCCCCCAATCCCTCCCAGCATCAGAGTCTTTTCCAATGAATCAACTCTTCACATGAGGTGGCCAGAGTATTGGAGTTTCAGCTTCATCATCATTCCCTCCAAAGAAATCCCAGGGCTGATCTCCTTCAGAATGGACTGGTTGGATCTCCTTGCAGTCCAAGGGACTCTCAAGAGTCTTCTCCAACACCACAGTTCAAAAGCATCAATTCTTCGGTGCTCAGCTTTCTTCACAGTCCAACTCTCACATCCATACATGACCACTGGAAAAACCATAGCCTTGACTAGACGGACCTTTGTTGGCAAAGTAATGTCTCTGCTTTTCAATATGCTCTCTAGGTTGGTCATGACTGGTATTTAAGATACAAGTATAACTTTAATATTTTATAGCCTAAATATTTTATAAATAAGAAAAACAAATTGTATTATCTAGAATCTCTTCATAGAAGGTTGATAGACTGTCAAATATATGCACAAACATGCTGGAAAAAATTCAGAAATACAGTTATTTTCACCTCTCTGCATAGAAACAACTAGTGTTGCCTATGGAGTTTTCTCTGTGAAACCTCACTTGGGTTTTGTGAAGAAGGAAACGAAGGTTCAATTAAAAGCCATACATATTTTACCAATGGCTATGGTAAAATGATTTGTAGAAATCACTCACATGCTCTTATCTCCTTCCTCCTTTTCTTTAAGTCCCAATACTTGCCCTACCCTTGGGGCTTCTCTGGTGGCTCAGAGGGTAAAGCGTCTGCCTACAATGCAGGAGACCCGGGTTCAATCCCTGGGTCGGGAAGATCTCCTGGAGAAGGAAATGACAACCTACTCCAGTACTCTTGCCTGGAAAATCCCATGGATGGAAGAGCCTGGTAGGCTACAGTCCATGGGGTCACAAAGAGTTGGACACGACTTCACATTTTGCCCTACCCTTGGAGGTATCTTCCCCAAATCCAAGTTTCAGCACATGTCCTCCGCTTGAGACATCTCAAGCCATGAGCTGGAGCTGAGGTGACTGCTCTTTTTCTTGAACAAAAAGTACTTAATCTCCAAATATAAGACTTGAAAGGAAAAACTTTAAGAAATAAAAAACACTTTTCTTTCACAATTAAGCACAGACTTGACTGAAATAGAAGCTCTTGCTAAATCTGAATGGCCATAAAAACACATTTGACTCAGTTCTTTTGCAATATATTAGGGACAGGTAAGTTGATTTATATTTATATTCCTTAAATTAAGAAATATTTCTTGAGAACCTACCATGTGCTAGATAATAGGGTTATAAAAAACTCTTGACTTAAAAGGACCCAATCCACAGAAGAATCAGACATAATTAATGTTATAATAACAGAATGTATTTTACATATGCCAACAAAGGTCCATATAGTCAAAGCTATGGTTTTTCAAGTAGTCATGTACGAATGTGAGAGTTGGACCATAAAGAAAGCTGAATGCCAAAGAATTGATGATTTTGAACTGTAGTGTTAGAGAAGACTCTTGAGAGTCCCTGGACTGCAAGGAAATCAAACCAGTCCATCCTAAAGGAAATCAGTCCTGAATATTCATTGGAAGGACTGATGCTGAAGCTCCAATACTTTGGCCACCTGATGGGAAGAACTGACTCATTTGAAAAGATCCTGATGCTAGGAAAGATTGAAGGCAGGAAGAGAAGGCGATGACAGAGGATGAGATGATTTGATGGCATCACCAACTCAATGGACATGAGTTTGAGCAAGCTCCAGGAGTTGGTGAAGAACAGGGAAGCCTGGCGTGTTTCAGTCCATGGGGTCGTAAAGAGTCAGACACGACTGAACCACTGAACAACAATAACAGTATGTATAAAGCACTATGGAAGATTTCAGAAAGAGAAATAGGGTGGGATTTCCCTGGTGGTCCAGTGGTTAAGACTCTGTACTTCCACTGCAGGGGGCACAAGTTTAATCCTTAGTGGGGGAACCAAGATTCTGCATGCTGCTTAGTGCTACCAAAAGAAACAAACCAAAAAAAAATTTTTTTAATTAAAAAATGGAAAAAGCATAGTGGATTTATCAGTAGCTACTGCTACATAGCAAAGCACCCCAAACCTGAACTCAAGACACCAACCATTAATAATTTCTCACATATCTAGCATCAGAGGAATGATTCTGCTGATCTCAGCTTGGCTCAATCATGCATTTGCAGTCATACCCTAGATGGCCAGTCCAGGGTAGCCTTGGCTGGGTCAACTTGGGTCATGACTTGGCTCTGTTTCACATGTCTCATTTCCAGTGAAACTGCCTGTACATGTCCTCAGAGAAAAAAATGAAAAGGATCAAAGGAGATGTGAGCAGAAACTGACAGAAAGCTTTTTTTAAGCTCCTGCTTAAGTCAAGTTTTTATTGTTCAGTTAGCCAAAGCAAGTCACATGAACAAGCCTAGTGTCAGTTTGAGATGGAATCAGCAAGTAACAGACCAAAGGACATAGACACAGGGAGGTCATTTAATTAGGGTCAATGATGTAATCAGGCTCCCCTTATAGCTCAGTTGGTAAAGAATCTGCCTGCAATGCAGGAGACCCCAGTTCGATTCCTGGGTCAGGAAGATCCACCAGAGAAAGGATAGGCTACCCACTCCAGTATTCTTGGGCTTCCCTTGTGGCTCAGCTAGTAAAGAATCCACCTGCAGTGCAGGAGACCTGGATTCAATCCCTGGGTTGGGAAGATCCCCTGGAGAAAAAAGCTACCCACTCCAGTATTCTGACCTGGAGAATTCCATGGACTGTATAGTCCATGGGGTTGCAAAGAGTAGGACATAACTGAGCAACTTTCATTTTCAGTGATGTAATCACTCTACCATAGAGGAGAAAGAAAAAAGACTATGTAGGAGTGACTTCATAGGATGAGTAGAATATTAAAAAGCATAGACAGGGGAAGGGTATTCCAGGTATAAAAGGAACAGATATACAGTTTCTCCACTGCAAAGGAGAGACTGGGAAGAAGAGAGGAACTGGAAGCTAGTGAACCACTTAGGAACTGCTGCAGGTGCACAAACAAAAAATGAATACAATAAGGACTCGAGCCAAGGTAACAACAGCAGAGAAAGCAAGAATGGGAGAGACTGAGAGCCATCATGAGAGCAGAATCTATAAGAATGAATGTATATAGGAACTGGACAAGAGAGAAGATTCCAATGTGAGCAGAAGGATGTACAATGAGCATCTATCTGAGTTGATGACAATGCTAGTTCAAATCAAAAAAGAGAAGCAAGTTTGGAGACAAAGAGAAAGGATGAGCTGTTTTTTGTCATGTTGATTTAGAAGTAACTGCAATAGTACTGAGATCTAGTAGTCTACCATATAAAGAAGAAAATTTTCAAAGATTAATGAGCACTGGTGAGGGCAGTTGATAAACTAGAAACAGCCATGAATACGGAGCTAGAACTGCTGGAGTCCCAGCTATTCTGCTTATTAATTGTGTAAAAATATGAGGATAAAGCAGAGAAGAAAATGTGGCATCACAGGGGGTTACCAATTGTTCATTTACTGATATGTTTTAAATCCTTGTCTTGCTTTTGCTCTAGTGCAGTCTCTTCTCTCAGCCTACATCCCATGTTCATTTTTAAAAACCATCCATGGCTATAAAATTCTTCAGAAGAAAAAAAATCTGTACATCCAGAGGGACAATTATTTCACCTACAGGTTTCATAAACCATTTGGGATTTCTTTTAATATCAATGAGCTCTGTTCAGATAAGCTACTGCTGTAATTTTTTTCTTCAAAACTTTAACTTACTGTAATTTAAAAAATAACCTTAGCTCTTTTGCATTTATATTGACTTATTTTTGCATTATTATTTCATCAGGAAAAACTCGACTCAAATAACTTTTAGATATGATTTCCAAAAGGTTACTGAGTTTGTAAATGTGATTTGATTGGATCTGGATGCTAAAAAGTTTTCCAGTGAAACATATGTACAATTTTATGTTGAAAGTGTATGGAAAAGCAAAGGGTTATTATACCAAAACTGACTCCACAGACCAACTTTAGAAATGTATCTACTGTAAAACTTCAGGTTAACTCTAGAGTGGTCTTCCCTGGTGGCTCAGACAATAAAGAATCTACCTGCAATGTAGGAGACCCAGGTTCAACCCCTGGGTTTAGAAGATCCCCTGGAGAAAGAAATGGCAAACCATTCCAGTATTCTTGCTTGGAGAACTCCATGGACAGAGGAAGCTGGTGGCTACATTCCCATGAAGTCACAAAGAGTCAGGACATGACTAAGCGACTAACACTTTCACTTTCACTCTGGAGTGAAGAGAGCACAAAATGACTAAGAAGTCTTTGGAATAACCAAGTCTAGTCAGGCCAGTCATGTTCCTGGATGGGACTGAACTGCAGCTCAATTTGAAGGAGCAGAGAGATGTAGGCTGAATGAGAGAGAGAAGACAATGCAGAACTGGCATGGAAGATTCTCCATTATGTGTGGTATAATTAGCAAGCCTTTGCAACTGGGATAAAGATGTGAGTTAAGGGCAGAATTCTGAAACCACTGAAAGCCCCCTGAACTATATATGAAGATCAGAAACACTTGTTTGGCCTTTGTAGCCTTCCTAGACCTTCCCCAGCACCTCTCAAAGCTTCTCAACTCCAGTTAGATGGGTCCACCTCAGTTCCTACCAGCTCACTATACTTCAGAACTATCAGCCTAGATCAAGAGTATGGTTCTCCTCATCACTGGCTATGTATTAGCGTCACTTGTGAAGTTTCGTCAGACTTGCTGTTTGTTTTTAATATATCCGTCTTTCCTCTCCAAAAGAAGAAGGACAGATATATTAAATTCCTCAGTGTCAAAGTCTAGGTCTAATGCAAGTTTGTGGAGACAATGGTGAAGAAAGTCAACATTTGTTCTGAGGGTGATTTTAATGAGTGCGATATTGATTGACACCTCCCTACAGAAACACGATACCTAGGTCACAAAGAGAGACACACATTGGTCCTTCTGGTGGCAGATGAATGACTTTTTGAAAGCCACTATCTTCAAGAGGCTGAGAGAAGTATCATAGCAAGAGACCAACAAAGAGTAAAAGTCAGTGGTTCTCTCCCAGTCTTTCAGCATCCTGCAGATAGGCCAGCTTGGTCTGTAAGTCAGTGACATTCACAAAGGAGACTTTCAGCTCCTGTTGTTCTTTTAAAAGGTCTAGAGTGAGAAAGTCTTGTAAGCAGGAAAAAACAACCCAAGTTTTGTTGCCAGATAGTCTACCTGAAGGTGCAAGGTGTTTATAGGAGTTGTTGTGAACACAAGCTGTAAGGACAGCCCCTCCATTGGAGGGAGGGTGTTGTGGAAGGTTCCCCACTACATCCTCAGGTTCACAGATTCCTAGAAGGACTCACAAAACTCAGAAGAGCTGTTATACTCAGGGTCACGTTTAACTACAGAGAAAGGATACAGATTTAAATCAGCAGAGAGACCAAGTACAAACTTGCAGCTATCCTTTCCCTGTGGAGTTATATGGATAGTACTTGAAGCTGAAGCTCCAAAACTCTGTCCACCTGATGTGAAGAACAGACTCATTGCAAAAGATCCTGATGCTGTGAAAGACTGAGGGCAAGAGGAAAAGGGGACAACAGAGGATGAGATTGGCTGGATGGCATTCAATGGACATGAGTTTGAGCGAACTCTCGGGAGATAGTGAAGGACAGCGAAACCTGGTGTGCTTCCACTCATGGGATCGCAGAGTCAGACATGACTGGCTGGATAACAGCGACAACTTAATTCTCCCAGAAACAATGTGTGAGAACACAGAGAGCATCATCAACCAGGGAAGCCTTACTGTTCAAGGCTTTACTGGGGGTCAGCCACATAGGCATGGAGCACTCTTGTGACTGACCTGTGTTCTCAGCCTCCAGGACTTCCAGAGGTCAGACTGATAACACACGGTCCCAGGTCCCCACCATAAATCACACCACAAGTATAAACATCCGGTGCAGTTCAAGGCCACAAGAAAACATGACACTTCTGTCAAGTATCCTATTCCAAGGTCTCAGAGGTTATCTCTCGGGACCCACTCAAGACAGATGGAATGTGAAGGGTTTGTTCATGCCAGGCCTGCTGAGTCACACTTCTGTACCACCGAAATGGAGCCACTTGGGATGTACTCTCAGGCCTGCCCACTTGTCTTTCCATGAAGGGAAAGAAGTGCTGCTCTCAGGCCCCCCATTCCTTATCTTTACAGCAATCAGACATATCTTTGAAGTCTTGATTTTAGATCTATAAAGCACAATACTTTGCAATCCACATATAACAGAAGAGCACAGTGTATAAGAATAAAAACTCAAGTCTTTCAACATTTTCTCTGCTAATTAACTTGCTTGCTAGGTGGCACCAGTGGTAAAGAACCTGCCTGCCAATGCAGGAGATGGGAGTCCAATCCCTGGGTTGGGAAGATCCTGTGGAAGTAGGTATGGCCAACCCACTCCAGTATTCTTGTCCAAAGAATCCCACAGACAGAGGAGCCTAGCAGGCTACAGCCCCCATAGGGTCACAAAGAGTTGGACCTGACTGAGTGACTTAGCATGCAAACATTTTGAAAAGTCAAGAAATAGTATTTAGCCTTGAAATAGTCTTGGATTTTTCAGTATTTTCTTTCTTTCATATACTTGTCTATGAACTATTTTTAAATATGTTTTTATAGAAAAATCCAGTATTAAAGTTTTGGGAGATCTGCAAGTCAAAACATCTCAATACAATCCTCCTAAAGAGACTAATATAATATATACAAGACAGTCCTCCTCCTCAGATTATCCCCTGTCTGTGAAATCTCTCCGTTGTTCTCTTTTAACACAAAATTCTGAAGACCTTTATCTATCTTTTTGCTGCCTACTTTAAAGTACTTGCAAATTAAATCTATGCTCTTTGATCCGTGTTGATTTCTTTGTGTGTATTTAATACTTTCACCAAAGGGCAAAGGTAGCTTCCAGATATGCTGAGAATCCTATCTTTTTATGAGTTGAGAGGAAAACAGTCTGCAAAGCTGAGGGAAGTGAAAAGAGATCAGAAGTTTGCATTGAACCTGAGACTCTCCTGCCCAGGCCCGTGCCAAATTTGTACAGGTGTACACCACAGGAACAGATGAACAAATGTGATTATAAGAACTCTCAGGATGTGTCTGAGCCCATAACACACCTCTCCCAAAGCGGACTTGTGCATCTGTTATGAACTTGAAGTATTTGTGTACTTGCCAGCAAAAAGCTTAGTATGTTCAACAACTGTGCTAAATTGTACCCACTAGATGCCAGTACCAGCCCCCCATTTTGTAAGAAACAAAAATATCTCTAACATTTCCAAATATCCCCTGGGGCGCAAAATCCATTCTGGCTGAGAACCACTGCTTTAAAATCTAAAATAAAAACAGGGAAATATGTGGAACACATTTTACCAATATAATGTGAAACTGCAAGCTACTGGGGGTGGGGGCAAGATCTGCCACGCCTAAATGTGTCTCCTTGGCATGAGGGTTATTTTAGGCTATTTTTAAGAAACAGAAGACTCCAGAATTTGTTCTTTTTACCTCCCCCTGAACTGCCTAAAACATTTTCGTTGAAGACCCTGGTCTAGGAAAGCACTACCGCCAGAGATGTCTACAAAGAATGTGGGCTAAGCATGGGAGAGCAAGCTCAGAAGGGGCTGGAGATCACACGCTTCTCTGTGTTCCTGCTTGTCTCTGTGGCACAGCAAACACCTGTTTACCAAACATCTAGTTTCCCATCTCCATGTGATTACCTTCCTCCTTTTTGAAGTCTCAAAACCCTACCCCTCTCCCTTTCATCCAAATGACATATAAGCTTCAACTGCCTAACTTTTCCTTGGTCTCATTTCTCTTACGGGGGGCCCTGTAGTCATAAGATTAAACTTGTTCTTGCTGCTGCTGCTGCTGCTCAGTCACTTCAGTCGTGTCCGACTCTGTGTGACCCCATAGACGGCAGCCCACCAGGCTACCCCGTCCCTGGGATTCTCCAGGCAAGAACACTGGAGTGGGTCGCCATTTCCTTCTCCAATGCATGAAAGAGAAAAGTGAAAGTGAAGTCGCTCAGTCTGTCCAACTGTTAGTGACCCCATGGACTGCAGCCCACCAGGCTCCTCCATCCATTGGATTTTCCAGGCAAGAGTACTGGGGTGGGGTGCCATTGCCTTCCCCGAAACTTGTTCTTAGGTTAAGTTAGTTCTTAGAACAACCAGAAGGGCAGAGGAAAATATTTTCCTTCCCCAAACACCATAATATAAATATCTTGCCTTGTCTCATTCCTTAAATTCTGGCATTGTTACAATAATCTTGTTGGAATTACTCACAAATCTATTTTTTTAAAGTTGTGAGAATAAAATCTGAAACTGCAAAATAGGGCTCCCCTGGCCACATTAACCTTGAAAGTTACAGTAAAGAGAAATGCTGTTTAAAGTGGTGTCAGATGGACATGCTTGTTTAAATGAAGATTCCTCTTTCCCACTTTGCTTCTGATGTCTGCTGGTCACTATAGCAACAAGAACAGGGGAGATTTAGAACCAGGACATATGCACTCCAGCATGACAAGTTCAATTTAAATCTAGACCAGCAATGTAACCCCCAAAAATAGAAAAAAAAAAGAAACCCCTCAAAACTCAGAAACATAATGAGTACACATATACAATCAGAACATCACCATACTTTGCTGTGGCATTCCAAGAGTGACACTGGCTTAAAAAACAAATGAACAGAAAAAACCCAAAACTTTGGAATTAAGAGTAGGAAAAACTCCAAACATTTTCATTAAGGCATCACTTTTTCAAATCCCTCCTGGGCGTTTTGGATCCTTCAAATCTCAGGCAGGTTTAATATAGCGTTCTTTTTTAGCACCTGGATATTTTTTTGCCCATAAGATAGAGTGGTGATGTCACCAATAACAGTAAGTGAACAGAATTTTGAGTATTTAAATCACACAAGAATACTCATATATTCCAAGTAAGGAATGAGCACAGAGTCACCAAAGAGGGTGGAGGGGGAAATCTATTCTCCAATGGAATTTTTAAATTTTATGTCCTATCAAAGTTTTAAAAATAAAGTTAGAATAATGTTTACAGCCAGAGATTTATTTCCAAATCGAAATTGCAGAGTGCCAAAGAGAAACAATGAGTTATTTCCTAGTGGGATTAAGAGTCATTATTTAGGATATGTTATTTCCTGATTTTTATCACTGCAAATTCTTAAAATGAAGTTTAGAGCTTTCTTTTCTTAGACACTGCTATAGCAATACTTCAGTTTAAGGAGCTTGGGGACTGAATTTCTTACTCTCATAAACTCAAACTTCTAAAGGTGACTTCAATATATCTCACTATGGATTAGTTTTTTGCGTAGAACCAAACTTAAGATATTTTTTAAAACCCATGCTATAATTTTAATAAATCTCCTAGAAAAAATTAGATAAAATTTATAACTCAATCATTCCTTTCAAGAAGGCAGTTTATACTTATACTCAATTTAATTCCTCATATGCACCTAAAGGGCTTTCCAGGTGGCTAGGTGGCAAATAATCCACCTGCCAATGCAGGAGATGCAAGAGAACCAGGTTTAATCCCTGGGTTGGGAAGGGATATCCTGGAGGAGGTGGCAACCCACTCCACTATTCTTGCCTGGGAAATTCCATAGGCAGAAGGAGCCTGTTGAAGTACAGTCTTTCCATGGGGTCACACTGAACGCCACATACACGCCTCTAAACACCACTCTTTCCCAGCAACTGACAGAATTTATAACTATGCCTGCCCTGCTGTGTGGTTGTCCTTCAAACATTCTTGAGAGGTATTGGAGTTATATTTTCTGTTTCTTATTCTCTAGGTTAGCTTTTCTAACTCTAAAAGTAGTTATTGGAATTGGTTTTCAGCTTTAATTTTTTAACCATTTTGGGTCTCTCTTTTGATTCAGAGTAACTTTGTAAATAAGGCTGTACCTATGTACCAAAAAAGAATGGAGTTTAATAAAATGCAGAGCAAATAAAACCTTTAAAGTCCCTATTCATATAATCTTGGTATTTTATTACTTAAGGACACACATATATATATATATATACATACACATATATAAGATATACTTCATATATATACATAATATGTAATACACATATGAAACTTTGTATATTAAAATACATATGTATTTAAAAACTAGCCAGGGTTTAAGTGATGAAAGACTGGCTATTTTCTTAATGAGCTAAGACTCTTTGGAATTTAATCCATAGTTTTTCTTTAAATTATCTTCTCTACTCTCAGATAAATGGCAAGTTAGTTATCCTTCATATGTGATAAAAATTACAAACTCTACCAGGCCCAAGACTAACAATGATATAGGGAATTTGCTAGAGTTCAGTTTCTGAGGTTTAAATGTGATGATGGATAATCATACTGGGCCATAAGATAATCAAGAAAGGTCCTTGACGAAGAGTAAGAAACGTGCAGCATTAACCACAGGACAACAATCTGTTCCCATGAGGGCTTGGTAAAGATAAATTTATAGAACTTTCAAGTTAATTTGTCCATGTAGAGAATGAAAGCAAATGAGAAAAATAGAAGGGTACTCGAGTTTGCTAATATATTCCCTTTTATATAAAATTTAGTCATGTAGACAATAAAATTTCTGAACATTAACTTAAATGGAAAATGAGATTTTCTTGTCAAATTCCAAGACATATTTAGATGATTTTTTAAAGCCAAATATATATTTTATGTACATCTGGCTTCCTATTAACTTTATGTTAACTGTGGAAGTGACAATAAATCCAAAAAACTAACAAATGGCTTAGATGCACATATTTTGAAGATTTAGAGTTTTTCAACAGCTTAAAGTGATAATATAATTAAAAAGGAAACAAACACAATTCTAGGGTCCTACAAAGCATGTAAGGTCAAAACAACTTATTTTGAAAACAACTGAAATTAGTGATCCAGAATATGCAGGCACACTCTTATTTCAGAGAAAACTACGTGCTAGGTCAAATATCCTGTTTGTAAAATTCCTCCGTGAAAACTATTGCATCATTTGTGGGAAAGATAATTTTTAACCAGAGATTAGCTAATTTATTTTATCTTATAAAATAAAGAACTAATTTGATATTGACGTACAGGATCAGGCATGAGGCCCAGGTTGACGCTATTAGGTAAAATGACATTAGGTGTTTATTGGTGGATAAATGACTTTCCCTCAAGGTTAAGTCAGGAAAAGTCATCTCTTCTATAAGGCAAGTGAGGAACTTGCCTCAAGCAGAAAGTTTGAGACACCAAAACCATCAGTGATAAGACAAACAATACTTTAAATGCTCTAGTTCTAAAGATTACAGAATACAGAATGAATACAGAAATACACAGAACCACAAATATCACATTGTTTAAAAAGAAAGAATCTGTATTGATTCCAATTTATTACTGGGAACAACAGCTAGCCACTTGCTATGTGAAAATTTTTCTTTTTTAAAGATTTTCAAGATTCACTCTTTTCTGTTCCGCATTTTGAGAAAAGGGAAATGACTATTCCTTTTTTATTTGGTCTTTATGCTATTATTTCATGGTTAACTAAGAAATATTTTCACTTCATGCTCATCATTGTCACAATATGCAGTTGAGTATGTTGCCTTATAAATATACTGCTCTCTGATAGTTCATTTTAGATGTTAGGAGTGGGAGTCACCCCGAGCATCCACTCTTCCCTGAACATATACTCAAGACCCAGTACTCTAATTATGCCTTTACGCACTAGGTGCCCAAGAACTATTGATTCAACTGAAAGTTAAGGTAACAGCTCTGGCTGGGTCCACTTTCAATCTTTTTCTTTGATAATCCCAGTTGTATAATTAAAACTTATCCTCTTTCCATTTTCTTGAAGTTGGCTACAGAGCATTTTTTTTAATATATAGCTGAATATGTTAACCATGGTGGTCTACAACTAATTGGATGGTAAAAATTATTATTATTTATTCCTTCTCCTTTTGTTTTGCTGTTGTTATTGTTCAGTTGCTCAGTAGTGTCCAACTTTTTGCAACCCCATGGACTGAGCATGCCAGTCCTCCCCGTCCTTCACCATCTCCCAGAATTTGCTCACATTCATGTCCATTGAGTCGGTGATGCCATCCAACCATCTCATTCTCTGTTGTCCCTTCTTCTCCTGCCCTCAGCTCTTCCCAGCATCAGGGTCTTTTCCAATGAGTCAGTTCTACACGTCAGGTGGCCAAAGTACTGGAGCTTCAGTTTCAGCCATCAGTCCTTCCAAAGAATATTCAGGACTGATTTCTTTTAGGATTGATTGGTTTGATCTCCTTACAGTCCAAGGGACTCAAAAGAGTCTTCTCCAGCACCATAGTTTGAAAGCATCAATTCTTCGGCACTCAGCTTTTTTTATTGTCCAGCTCTCACATCTGTATATGATTACTGGAAAAACCAGGATTTGGACTGGTTTTTTACTATACAGACCTTTGTAGGCAAAATAATGTTTCTGTTTATTAATATGCTGTCTAGGTTTAATGGTTATTTAATAAATGTGAATTACAGGCATGCTTTTTTAAAAATTCAAAAGGAAGGTACTTTGAAAGAAATCAGAGGATATATGCACCCTCAGTTTTTAATTTTAATTCACCACTGTATTTACCTAAGCCAAAATGTAACATCCCCATCATATTTCTAAATGACTTAGCTTAAAATGTTTCTTGAGATTCTCAAAAGCAAAAAACTTATCCTACACTAGAGGTCTTCCTGATTTTTTTTCCCTTAATTTTTTTTTGTTTGTTTATATATAGAAACTAAGAAGAAATAAATTATATATCCAGTTCATGGAAAGATATGCTGTACCTTAGCAATTTATACTTTTCCAAAGACATTGCCTCTGCTTGTTACTTGGGGAAAAATATTATTACATCAAAGTTATATATATATTTATATTTATACTGCATTCACCAATTTCTCCCATCCTCCAACCCCCATCTCTGGCAACTACCAATATGTACTCTCCATGAGCAAGCTATGTTTTTCTTTCCCAGATTATACATATAAGAGAAATCATATGGTATTTGTTTTTTTCTGACTTATTTCACTCAGCACAATACCCTCGAGGTCCATCCATATTGTCACTAATAACAAGATTTCATTATTTTTTATGGCTAACACATATATATATAAGCCATATATACATGTGTGTATCTATATACACACATACACACATAATAGCCTGTTCGGGTGCCACTTGCCGGGGTCCAGCCCCGGTGGATCCAGGGAATTCGAAGGTGGGGACGGCGTCGGCAACCTTGGAAAATACATAATTAATTACAGATAGAGAGATTAGAAATGGATAGTGTAGTAGGAAATATTAGTGGAGAAAAAGAGGCTGAATAACTTGGTTTACATGGAATAGCATCCATGCTCCAGATGGGAATTCANTGGTCCCAGGTCCCCACCATAAATCACACCACAAGTATAAACATCCGGTGCAGTTCAAGGCCACAAGAAAACATGACACTTCTGTCAAGTATCCTATTCCAAGGTCTCAGAGGTTATCTCTCGGGACCCACTCAAGACAGATGGAATGTGAAGGGTTTGTTCATGCCAGGCCTGCTGAGTCACACTTCTGTACCACCGAAATGGAGCCACTTGGGATGTACTCTCAGGCCTGCCCACTTGTCTTTCCATGAAGGGAAAGAAGTGCTGCTCTCAGGCCCCCCATTCCTTATCTTTACAGCAATCAGACATATCTTTGAAGTCTTGATTTTAGATCTATAAAGCACAATACTTTGCAATCCACATATAACAGAAGAGCACAGTGTATAAGAATAAAAACTCAAGTCTTTCAACATTTTCTCTGCTAATTAACTTGCTTGCTAGGTGGCACCAGTGGTAAAGAACCTGCCTGCCAGTGCAGGAGATGGGAGTCCAATCCCTGGGTTGGGAAGATCCTGTGGAAGTAGGTATGGCCAACCCACTCCAGTATTCTTGTCCAAAGAATCCCACAGACAGAGGAGCCTAGCAGGCTACAGCCCCCATAGGGTCACAAAGACTTGGACCTGACTGAGTGACTTAGCATGCAAACATTTTGAAAAGTCAAGAAATAGTATTTAGCCTTGAAATAGTCTTGGATTTTTCAGTATTTTCTTTCTTTCATATACTTGTCTATGAACTATTTTTAAATATGTTTTTATAGAAAAATCCAGTATTAAAGTTTTGGGAGATCTGCAAGTCAAAACATCTCAATACAATCCTCCTAAAGAGACTAATATAATATATACAAGACAGTCCTCCTCCTCAGATTATCCCCTGTCTGTGAAATCTCTCCGTTGTTCTCTTTTAACACAAAATTCTGAAGACCTTTATCTATCTTTTTGCTGCCTACTTTAAAGTACTTGCAAATTAAATCTATGCTCTTTGATCCGTGTTGATTTCTTTGTGTGTATTTAATACTTTCACCAAAGGGCAAAGGTAGCTTCCAGATATGCTGAGAATCCTATCTTTTTATGAGTTGAGAGGAAAACAGTCTGCAAAGCTGAGGGAAGTGAAAAGAGATCAGAAGTTTGCATTGAACCTGAGACTCTCCTGCCCAGGCCCGTGCCAAATTTGTACAGGTGTACACCACAGGAACAGATGAACAAATGTGATTATAAGAACTCTCAGGATGTGTCTGAGCCCATAACACACCTCTCCCAAAGCGGACTTGTGCATCTGTTATGAACTTGAAGTATTTGTGTACTTGCCAGCAAAAAGCTATTTAAACTGCTGAACTTGTACTCTATCAGGTCTTATGGTTTTAAAAAGAAATGATGAGATGATATGACAGGGGTGTCATGGTGTGCTCAGTGTGAAGGGAAGACAGAACTCAGTAGAAGAGGCACAAGATTTGAGGTGTCTCAATGCACAGAACAGTATAGTGATTAGATTTCCATCCTTTTGTGCTGGGAATGCATTGTTTCTTGGAAGGAATGTTGAATTGTAAAGGCTTTTTAATGTGGCTTTTATAATAAGCTTTGTTGAGGGCAAAAAAATATGTTTATTTTGAAGATAAATATGGGAAGGATGTTCCCCACTCCAGACCATGGATACTTTCAAACAGTCTCTCCATGTCCTTAGCCTCCTTCTCAGTAATACCTGTGCCCTCAAGTCTTACTCCTCTCCCTACTTTGTAGTCTCCTAAGCCTGATTTTTTTTTCCATAAATTTCTCCACTTTTTCTTTCATTTGACAAATGGTTTATAGTACCCAATTACTCCCTGGCCCCATGGAGCTTAAATTCAAGCCGGGCAAAACAGATAATTAACATAATATATATGCAAATGAAGTGTGTTAGAAGGCATTGAGTGCTATGGAGAAAAATAAACAAGGTGAAGGGGATGTGAAAGTGCCAGAGGGCTGAACCAAAACTTTCCTGTGTTCCTTCTGTTTTCCTTAAACTTTCAGCTGTTCTGAGACACTGAATTTGCTGCTGGAAGAAAGCAAATTCTTTTCCTTTTTCTCTTGCTTTCTTTTTAAGATGTGCAATGTGCAAATAATATTTGAATGGAACTTTCATAACCATTATTTCTTTTAATCCTCTACAAGCTTCAGAAAAGTGAATAACTTGGTTCAGGTCAAATAACTATTAACTAACAAATTAGCGACGGTGAGGAGATACCCCTCGTCCAAGGTAAGGAGCAGTCGTGAAGAGATACCCCACACCCAAAGTAAGAGACACCCAAGTAAGATGGTAGGTGTTGCCAGACGGCATCAGAGGGTGGACAAACTGAAACCATACTCGTAGAAAACTAGTCAATCTAATCACACTAGGACCACAGCCTTGTCTAACTCAATGAAACTAAGCCATCCCCGCCAGACAACCCAAGACGGGCGGGTCATGGTGGAGAGGTCTGACACAATGTGGTCCACTGGAGAAGGGAATGGCAAACCACTTCAGTATTCTTGCCTTGAGAACCCCATGAACAGTATGAAAAGGCAAAATGATAGGATACTGAAAGAGGAACTCCCCAGGTCATTAGGTGCTCAATAAGCTACTGGAGATCAGTGGAGAAATAACTCCAGAAAGAATGAAGGGATGGAGCCAAAGAAAAACAATACCCAGTTGTGGATGTGACTGGTGATAGAAGCAAGGTCCAATGCTGTAAAGTGCAATATTGCATAGGAACCTGGAATGTCAGGTCCATGAATCAAGGCAAATTGGAAGTGGTCAAACAAGAGATGGCAAGAGTGAACATCGACATTCTAGGAATCAGCAAACTAAAACAGACTGGAATGGGTGAATTTAACTCAGATGACCATTATATCTACTACTGTGGGCAGGAATCCCTCAAAAGAAATGGAGTAGCCATCATGGTCAACAAAAGAGTCCAAAATGCAGTATTACAAAGAATGTGTCAATGAACATGGGGGTGCCTATATCATTGGAGGTTAGTATTTTCATTTTCTTTGAGTAAAAACCCAAATGCATTGCTGGGTCATACAGTAGCTCTATTTCTAATTTTTCAAGACACTTCATCCTGTTTTCCATAGTGCTTATACCAATGCACATTCTCATCAACAGTGTACAAGGGTTTGCTTTTCCCCACATGTTTACCAACACTTGATATCCCTCATCTTTTTGAGGATAGCCATCATGACAGGTGTGAGGCAACATGTCATTATGGCTCTGATTTGCAGTTCCCTGAAAATTAATGATGTTAATCATTTTTTCACATGTCTGTTGGCCATCTGAATGTCTTCCTGGAAAAATGTTTATTCAGATCTCTTGCCCAATTTTTAACTGGGTAGCTTGTTTCTTTACTACTGAGTTTTATGAGTTTTTATTTTTTTTGAGTTCTTAAAATATATTTTGGATATTAGCCTAAGTAATTCAGGGCTGCAGGGGCAGCACCTCGGTCCTGAGGGTCAAATCGGCTTCTTTTTGCATTGAGAGCATCGAGGCATGGCTTCCGTTTTGTGTTCTGAAATGCTTGCCCGGGTCCTGGTGCCAAGTTCACTTTTCTGGTAATTCAAGAAGTGGCCATGTTTCTGTGCTGTGAGGTCATGGCTGAGAAGTTGCACACATCACTTTCTTTCTCAGCCCACTTTAGCTGCTATAAAACATACCACAGGCTGGGAGCTCATCAACAACAGAAACTTTTATCTCACAGGCCTGGAAGCTGGGAAGTCCAAGATCAAGGTGGTCAGGATCTGGTGAGGCGTTTCTTCCTGATTGATCCTTCCCTGTTGTGTCCTCACATTGTGGAAGGGACCAGGGACCTCTCTGGGGTGTCTTCTGCAAGAACCTTAATCCTAGTCATGAAGTCTCCACTCTCATGACCTAAGCATCTCCCAAAGGCCCCACCTCCTAGAATACCACTGTCTTCGGGTGTTAGGATTTCAATATAGAAATTTTAGGAGGATACAAGCATTCAGAGCACTTTCCTTTGCAGGCCAGAGGGAGTATTTCTTTGTATGACCATGGCAGTTAGAAAGAGCACAGCTAGTGAACACAATTTTTAACTTTTTGGCCATGTGCCCAATAACAACTGAGAAGACCTGCTACTGAAGAAGAAAGGAAAGGATACGAGAGGTAACCAACATTTTCTGGCACAAACATTAATGGAGGTGGAAAAGTGAATTTTGTATCAATTGACTGTTTGATATTTCTCCATTATCTTTCTTTCTAGATCACTGAGCCATAAAATTACATGCATATGCTGAGAACTGTATCACACATGAGGTAGTTAAGATGTAAAATCCCCATGAGGACAGCCAAAGGCAGATGTACTCATCTTCCAGGGCATGTGGCAAGGTTGTAATACAAAAATTAATCATTGAATGGCTCCAACAGAAACTGGTGAATAGGAAACAACTAAGCCAACAATTGTTGATTCAAAGAGTATGGGCAGAGTCAAAGAAAACTGGTCTTCCAGTCAGGCCAGGGTGTGGGGCTCCAAAAAGCAATTTGGGGGTTGGGGGAGGGTACAAAAAGACTGCCTAGTGTTGTAGTAACACAGTATGACTCAGGAAAACAGAAAATACCATCAGGAATTTGGATTGGCATCTTGGAAGATGCGGAGAAAAATAAGTTTTCTGTTCTTAAAAAAATATACAGTCTCATTGTCATTCACAGAATTAACTCTGGTAAAAGAATTAAACAATAATGTGGGAGGGAGCAGGACTGAACTAAAATGAGCAGAACTTAAAATATAAATGTTTAAAGAGTGTCTCTGGATGATTGGTTTGTAAAACTTGAGCTAGATAGAAGATAATCAAATATATACTAATCCTTATACTATGCACTTGTTTTAATGCTATTTTAAAAATTCTTCCTCCAAAATACAGAATCTGGGTTTCCATCCTTCAAAGTTCTTTTTCCAACCTTTTGACAAAAATCAATTGATGAAATATTTATTGAATACTAAGTAATACGATCTGGTGCCTAGTGTGACCAAGATAGAGCTGTGGCATTTGAGATGCTTACAAGTAGGGCAGAAGGAGGAGGTAGGCTCCCACACAGATGGCAATGCCACACTGTAACATAATGCTAACCCTAAGACGCAGCAAAAAGCAGAGCCTTCTGGACTGAGTTACCTCTGAGAGCAGATTTCATGGGGAAAAAAGTAGCATTTGGAAAAACTCTTCAAGGAGGCAAAGATTTAAGAATCATTACTGGTGGTACAGAAAGGCAAGAGCATGCAATGGACTCTCTGTATCAAAGAAAGAAGAGAAAGAAACAGAGAATGCAGGAAACAGACACACCCGTTACATTCTGCACAATGGTCTGTCTTACATTTATTCCACCACCAGTAACATGCTCCAAACCGTGTCTCTTTTCTGCCTCATATTCCATCTACAATGCCAGTACCTCCAGCTAAGCATCCAAGACTCTGTCTTCTCTCCAGCAACTGTCATGGCTTCCTGTTCCATTGCACTCTGATGCCTGCAACTCATTCTCCATAAAGCAGCCAGATGTCTTTTTAAAAGGCAAAGCCTATCCAATCTTTCTCCAGCTTAAAGCCTTGCAGCAACTTCCTAATGTGAACAGGGGGAAAATTTTATTTTTTTAACTCACCCTATGAGGCCTGCAAGACTTGTCTAGACTCACAACAAATCCATCCACACTCTCCTCTGCGTGTATTGTAATGCTCTGTTCACACTGCTCCACTTTGATTTCCTGCCTTACAACTCCTCAGCATTCTGTTCCTGCCTCTAGAAATAATTTTATTGGGCAAATGCTCACTCATCCTTTAGATGACATCTTAGATGTCACTTCCTCAGAAAAATATCCCCTTCAACCTCAGTTGTGATTCTTTGTTAAAATTCCTCACTAGTTCCTTACAATTTCTAGGCTGTCTCCTCATTTCCAACATGTGTGATCAACGTGTAATATCTGTCTCCATTCAGTTCAGTTCAGTCGCTCAGTCGTGTCCGACTCTTTGCAACCCCATGAATCGCAGCACGCCAGGCCTCCTGTCCATCACCAACTCCTGGAGTTTACCCAAACTCATGTCCATCAAGTTGGTGATGCCATCCAGCCATCTCATCCTCTGTCGTCCCCTTCTCCTCCTGCCCCCAATCCCTCCCAGCATCAGGGTCTTTTCCAGTGAGTCAGCTCTTCGCATGAGGTGGCCGAAGTACTAGAGTTTCAGCTTCAGCATCAGTCCTTCCAATGGACACCCAGGACTGATCTCCTTCAGAATGGACTGGTTGGATCTCCTTGCAGTCCAAGGGACTCTCGAGAGTCTTCTCCAGCACCACAGTTCAAAGGCGTCAATTCTTCGGCGCTCAGCTTTCTTCACAGTCCAACTCTCACATCCATACATGACCACAGGAAAAACCATAGCCTTGACTAGATGGACCTTTGTTGGCAAAGTAATGTCTCTGCTTTTGGGATATTAAACTCTATGAGAGTAGAAACCATGCTGATCTTATGAAATGCCTTGTCTTTGGTGAATGTCACTCAAAAGGTCTTCATTGAATAAGTGAATTAATGTATGCATGAATGAACAAATAATTAAGGACTTTCAGCAAAGATGCAATCTAACATGATTTTTAAATCCTTTTGATATTTCGTCTTCACAAGATGAAGACATCTTTGTACCAAGGTACACTGAAACAGCTTACATTTCTACTGTAAGGTTTTTGACTGCTGCTGCTAAGTCACTTCAGTCGTGTCTGACTCTGTGCGACCCCATAGACGGCAGCCCACCGGGCTTCCCCATCCCTGGGATTTTCCAGGCAAGAACACTGGAGTGGGTTGCTATTTCCTTCTCCAATGTATGAAAGTGAAAAGTGAAAGTGAAGTCGCACAGTCATGTCTGACTCTTAGCGACCCCATGGACTGCAGCCTATCAGGCTCCTCCATCCATGGCATTTTCCAGGCAAGAGTACTGGAGTGGGGTGCCATTGCCTTCTCCAGTAGGGTTTTTGAAGACCAAAGTAAATAAAATTCAGACAAGGAAATGAAAATATCAATCTTGAAGATTCTGCATAGCTGATAAAAAGATAATTACAGATATCAAAGCACATACTTGAAATGATATCTAAATAAATTATGCATTATCTAATTTATGTTCATACAAAGGTGACCATTACCATCCCCATTTGGCAGTCAGGAAAAGTGAGGCAAAGAACTATGAGGGGATTTCCTTTGGATTGCCCAGCTATTAGGATGGCTGGCAAAGTCTGGAAACCACAAAGAGGACTCTTGGTCATAATACCTCTTGGTTAGTTTGTCCTTTAAGCAAATATATTAAGTTGATAGTGGTTTCTCTGAAATTTTAGACTTTTGCTGCTTAAAGTAATGTTTCCTTTACTGTAGTTAAAATATGATCTAATCCAGGGGTCCCCAACCTCTGGGATCCAATGTCTGATGATCAAAGGTTGAGCTGATATTAAAAAAATAAATAAATAAAGCACACAATAAATGTAACACAATTGCTGCTGCTGCTAACTCACTTCAGTCGTGTCTGACTCTGTGCAACCCCATAGATAGCAGCCCACCAGGCTCCTCCGTCCCTGGGATTCTCCAGGCAAGAACACTGGAGTGGGTTGCTATTTCCTTCTCCAATGCATGAAAGTGAAAAGTGAAGGTGAAGTCGCTCAGTTGTGTCTGACTCTTAGCGACCCCATGGACTGCAGCCTACCAGGCTCCTCCATCCATGGCATTTTCCAGGCAAGAGTACTGGAGTGGGGTGCCATTGCCTTCTCCAGTAGGGTTTTTGAAGACCAAAGTAAATAAAATTCAGACAAGGAAATGAAAATATCAATCTTGAAGATTCTGCATAGCTGATAAAAAGATAATTACAGATATCAAAGCACATACTTGAAATGATATCTAAATAAATTATGCATTATCTAATTTATGTTCATACAAAGGTGACCATTACCATCCCCATTTGGCAGTCAGGAAAAGTGAGGCAAAGAACTATGAGGGGATTTCCTTTGGATTGCCCAGCTATTAGGATGGCTGGCAAAGTCTGGAAACCACAAAGAGGACTCTTGGTCATAATACCTCTTGGTTAGTTTGTCCTTTAAGCAAATATATTAAGTTGATAGTGGTTTCTCTGAAATTTTAGACTTTTGCTGCTTAAAGTAATGTTTCCTTTACTGTAGTTAAAATATGATCTAATCCAGGGGTCCCCAACCTCTGGGATCCAATGTCTGATGATCAAAGGTTGAGCTGATATTAAAAAAATAAATAAATAAAGCACACAATAAATGTAACGCAATTGCTGCTGCTGCTAACTCACTTCAGTCGTGTCTGACTCTGTGCAACCCCATAGATAGCAGCCCACCAGGCTCCTCCGTCCCTGGGATTCTCCAGGCAAGAACACTGGAGTGGGTTGCTATTTCCTTCTCCAATGCATGAAAGTGAAAAGTGAATGTGGTTTTAGAGAAGACTCTTGAGAGTCCCTTGGACTGCAAGGAGATCCAACCAGTCCATTCTGAAGGAGATCAACCCTGGGATTTCTTTGGAAGGAATGATGCTAAAGCTGAAACTCCATTACTTTGGCCACCTCATGCGAAGAGTGGACTCATTGGAAAAGACTCTGATGCTGGGAGGGATTGGGGGCAGGAGGAGAAGGGGACGACAGAGGATGAGATGGCTGGATGGCATCACTGACTCAATGGACGTGAGTCTGAGTGAACTCTGGGAGTAGGTGATGGACAGGGAGGCCTAGTGTGCTGCGATTCATGGGGTCACAGAGTCGGACATGACTGAGCAACTGAACTGAACTGAACTGAACAAATAGGAATCTTGATCCCAGGTTCTCTGAGACCTAGTTACTTGGACTTTTGTACATATGGTCACTTCCATTGTTTGATTCTCAAAAGAAAAACTAAAAGGTATAAATATTGGGACAAGTGGAGGAGAGAATATCTTAAATAAATTGGCAAAAGAATCATTCATGAAGGCAATAGATAAACTGTCTTATTGGATATTATGGCTGCTCAATCATTCAACAAATGTTTTTTGAGTGTCTATTATGTGCTAGGTGCTGAAAGTCATCATCTGCAAATAAGATACTTTAGATTTAACAATATACAGTGTCAGACTGAGGCATCAATGTTTTATGGGTCTATTAACTTTAAGAGGGGTCAAGAAAGAAAGGTACTAATATATGAAGAAGTAGAAATAAAGGACACAGGAAGTGTAAATAAACTAAATTTAAAACCAAGGTCAGAATTAATTGTTAAATCAGAGAGTATGCCTGTTAATAGTAAGTTCAGTAGGGTGAAGTTGGGCTATAGCATTAGTCGCTATAAGTTTCTTTTGAAAAATCTTAAAGAGAGACATTGCATAAAAGAGATATTGTACAAAGGACCAAGCGCAAGACGTAAGATTTTCCGATCCTGACTCTGTCATTTACCAGTTTTGTGACCTTTAACTGTAAAATGAAGTTAATAGTCTTTACCCAGTAGGGCTGGGATTGCATAACGTCACACATGTAAATGTGGCACCTAGGTGAGAAGTTTTGTCTAAGCTCTTACAGCTCCAGGGGACAGAAATGCGGACTCCAAAGGTGATTTATTGGCTTGCATGAATAAAATGTAGTGCAGGGGCTTTGGGCATGTCTAGAGGCAAGAACTCAGAGTATTGTCACCAGGAGCCCATCTCTTGGCTATGCTCTCATTTGTGCTAACTTATCCTTAACTTGGCACTTCCTTGAGGGAACAAAATGGCGACTGGCAGCTCTACACTCAATTCTTCCCAGTTACAAAATTTTTCTCCATAATTCTACTCAAACCCTTAACTGGCCCTGGTTGGACTATGGGGCTACTTCATTAGGAACAAGGAGTCACTGTCCCTAATGATGAGGGACAAGCTAATCATTAGAGATGAGGAAATCAACCCCCAATATTCATTGGAAGGACTGACACTTCGATATTTGGAGCTGAAGCTCCGATACTTTGGCCACCTAATGCGAAGAGCCAGCTCACTGGAAAAGACCTATTTGCTGGGAAAGTTGAGGGCAGGAGAAGAGGGAGACAAAGAATAAGATGGATGGAAGGCATCATCATTTCAACGGATGTGAGTTTGAGCACACTCTGGCAGATAGAGAAGGACAGGGAAGCCTGATGTGCTGCAGTCCATGGGGTCACAAAGAGTCAGACACAATTTAGCAACTGAACACCAACAATGGGACAAGCCAATTTACTGCTCTGATTTGCTTGGTTTGGTTCATATGCCAACCGGAGATAAAGTCAGCCCAGCTGATCTACAGACACTAAAGGAGAGAAGGCTGATGTTCCCGAGGAACCCAGAAGACTGTAGTAAGAAGGGGGAATACAAAATGACAAAAGAAACTAACTCCACCAGTTCAGAGGTTCAGTTAGTATTTGTTGCATCTAGATCAGTTACATTTGGGTATCATGTCTCTGGGTAAAACAGAAATAGAATATAGAACTCAGTCCCTGTGCTAATCATGTTTTTTAAATAATGTTTATTCCGCAAGAAAATGTAATAATCAAAACAATACTGTTTTCTCTGAGCACACAGAACCCACTCAAATAGCCCTGTGCTTTTCAAAAAAAAAAAAAATTCATTGCTATGGAAAATGCATTTCTTGCTTGGCTCATGAGCTGGGAAGAGAATATTGAAATATTAATATTTAGTGCATGCATCTAGAAATGACCCCGTATGCATAAATACACCTTAGCATCTCCATTTATACCTACATCAAGGAAAAAATTAAATTATGATATACTGCTGTGAAGAAATGAAATGAAACTCCAGACATATATTAAACTTAAAGAATAGAAATGAACCCACAACACAAGAAAATCTGGAATCTCACACACTCTGCTTTCCTTAATATGGATCTCTGCGCTTTCTTGTCTGTTTCTATTGACTATTTGTGAACTTTGTCATATATAAAATTAATAGCTTTTTACGTTTCACTTTGCATAAAGAACTTGATAAAGCAGGCCTCTCCCATCTTAAATATTTTCTTTCTTTCATCACTTTTCTCCCTTTTTTCACAGCCACAGTCTTAGAAGAGGCAGTCTACACTGGTTGTTTCTACTTTCTCACCCGTGCCCCCATTCACACAAATATCATGAAAACCTGATTTCTGTCTCTAACACATAGGAACTGCACTCACTAATGAGCCTGACCCAAGTCCAACAGACGTTTCACACTCTTACTTTATTTAATGTGTCTGTAACATCCTCCCTTCTGGAAACTCTCCTTCCTCAATTTCCACTGGCCAATCTCTCCTAATTTTCTGTCTGCTTCTTTGGGTGCTTCATTTCAGTCTCCCTCACAGCACCCTTTCCTCCATCTGTCTCCTAAGTATGACTTCCCCGGGTTGGTCCTTACTCTACATGATCTCCCCTGAGCCTGTGTCTTCACTTTAACCTAAAATGCTGATAGCCCCCAAATTTTATATTTCAAGCCCGGACCTCCATCTATATCAAACTGCTCCTGGACATCTCTCCACTGGATTGGCCCATGCTTGCACAGGCTATTAAAAAAAAAGAAGAAGAAGAAAGATGCCTGGAAAACAGCACTATCTAACAGATATATGGAGGAAGGAGAACACTGAGGGCTCAGAGACAAAAATCCAGGAGTGAGTGATATCCTAACAGCCACAACAAGAGAAGATTTGGGCAGGGGGAAGAAAAGAGGACACAAAAGTATTATATACAAGATCAAGTGACATGAGGACTGATGACCATCCCCCTAAATTCAGAGTTGGCAGCTTGTGTTCGTGATCTGGACAAGAGACATTTCAGAGGTTAGGGCAGAAGCTAGACTCCTGTGGATTATAAACCCATCCAAATTTTTTTTTCCTTCATGTACATTATTATTTTGATTTCAAATAAAATTCAGAAATGAATATAACCACAAAAAATTAAGCAAGTAATTAAATTTAAAAAGAAGTAAATAATTCGAAAAGCACATATAGAGTACATGAGTCATTCTTTTAAGAACCCGACTAAGGGTAAAACAGCCAAATGCAGTTGAGGGCTTAGGGACTGCTTATTTTTCCAGGTTGGCTGAGTGGGTAGCAGTTTTTAAACTGGGAGAAAGTTGAGGCTGTTTATTAAAGGAAGACAAGCAGTGTGGAATTAGCAATGGAGGAGTGATACAAGGGCTGAAAATTTCCAACCACCTCTGTCGGGTTTTATCAAAACTATGGCTTTGCATGCACTTTATCCACTTCACTTCCCTTGACTTTAGTAATTCTTTATTGAACTCAGGTTAAAATTTAATTCTCAGCCTTGCATTTAAACGATGTTCTCAAAGTCTGATTTCCTCTCTCCCATATTATATCCCACAAGTCCTACTCAAAACAATGCCAGGAGCCTCTCCTCACCTCTTCCTCATCTCTCTGATTGTTTATAAAATCTATTTCTTAAGACCTAGTTCAAGTTCAGCTTCCTCTTAGCTTTCCCTGATTACCTCAGTTCACAGCAGTTACTCCCTGTAACTGCTTCCTTTTCTTCCCTGAGCTACCATGGGCATGTATATGGTTCTTCATTTTTGCTGACTTGCGTAACTATTCACCCATTTATGTACACATTCTTATGTACAATCTGATGTAGACACATGAAGGACTTTACCACTCCAACATCTAGATAATCCTTAGCTTTCACTGTGGGGCCCTTGTATGAGGCACAGCTGCAACAGAGCGGTTTTGTGAGCACTGGCAAAGCCTGTGAAGGTCACTGGTGACCCTCTGAGAGTAACTGATAGGCAGACTAGGGAGCAGCCACAGCCAAATAAGTCATAAGACAGCAAAGGGACACACAATCCTAGGAGGACCTACGCATTCAAACATTTGTTGAGCAGCTACTATGAACAGGGCATTTCCCTAGATATGAAAGATGTAGCAGGTTTCTGGACAGAACAGGTTTCTGCCTTTATGGAGCTTTCAGTTCAGAATAGCAGACATAATTTCAACCGTGACATGTGGAAGAAAAAAGAAAAGAGTACAATAAGAGACCATCATATCCGATACATTTCTGGTGGCTTGATCACAGCCTGTTACACAGCGGGCACTCCCTGTCTGAAAGGACGCAGAAGAGAAAGGGCGGTCAGGGAAGGAGAAAGGAGAAGGGACATTAATTAAAAATTTGAATGCCTCATAAGTTACCTTTTCACTTTTTTTTTTTTTTTTTTAGGATGGGGGAAATAAACTTTATTTATTTTTTTTTCTTTCTTTGTCGTTCTACTTTATTTATTTATTTTTCTGGTATTTATTGCTTTACAATGCTGTATTAGTTTCTGCCATATATCGACATGAATCAGCCATAGGTACACATCGCAGAAGAGAAAGGGCGGTCAGGGAAGGAGAAAGGAGAAGGGACATTAATTAAAAATCTGAATGCCTCATAAGTTACCTTTTCACTTTTTTTTTTTTTAGGATGGGGGAAATAAACTTTATTTATTTATTTTTCTTTCTTTGTCGTTCTACTTTATTTTTTTATTTATTTATTTTTTGGGTATTTATTGCTTTACAATGCTGTATTAGTTTCTGCCATATATCGACATGAATCAGCCATAGGTACACACATATTCCCTCCCACTTTGACTTCTCTCCCACCTCCCACCGCATCCCACCCCTCTAGGTTGTCACAGGGCACCAGGTCCGAGCTCCCTGCATCATACAGCTAATTCCCACTGGCTATCCATTTTCCATGCTATAAACTCTGTTTCAATGCTATTCACCCATTTCATCCTGCCCCCTCCTTCCCCGACTGTGCCCACAAGTCTGTCCTCTATGTCTGTGTCTCCACTGATGCCCTGCAAACAGACTCATCAGTACCATCCTTCTAGATCCCATATACATGTATTAATATGCGATATTTGTTTTTCTCTTTCTGACTTACTTCACTCTGTATAACAGGCTCTAGGCTCATCCACCTCATTAGAACTGACTCAAATGTGTTTCTTTTTACCCTCATATTGGTGGTATAAATACAAATAAAATCTGAAGACTTAAAAAAAAGGTTCCATTCATTCATTCATGTAATAGATATTTATTAACTACCCTACTGTATGTGAGGTACTCAGGTGGATTTTTTTTTCCATTTCTTAAAGGTGAGACACATAACTGATTAAGATTTTACCTTATGGGTGGAAACAAAGGGGAGTTTTTGAACTAGGTGACTTCTAGAATCTCTTGCTTGCTTCTCTAAAACCCGGGACCTTAGCCGTTAACTCTAACAGGGTCCTACAGGCATTAGTCCTATACAGATGCCTGTTGGGTTGAACTGCTTACATTAAGCCAAGCTTTTTCCAAGAATCCTAAATGAAGCAGGTGATTTGTACCCACTCACTGACTTCAGATTCTCTGTTTGTGAAGCAAAGGCATATACTTCTCTCTTATTTCTAAAAAAGACCAGAATGGGGAATTCATGAATATCCAAATCCTAAGAAAGGAAAGGAGGAGAAGTGAGACACCTTCAAGTGAGCAGCTGCTGGTACACAGGCAGCTACCATCTCAACACGCGAAACTGCTTCGTGTGTCACATTATTTGTCATTTTACTGCAGTAATATAACCACAAGATTACAAAGTTAAATTTATGTAAATCATGTTTTGGAAATTACTGAAGCAGACTGTGGGACCTGTTTGTACTCAATCTGCTAATGAAAGGACCCATCTCACCAACAGAAAATCAAATGAAGGAAATATTTTTGCTGTACTTCCTTTGGTCTGTTTTGAAGATGTAAAAGGATTCTGCTAAGAATGTTCCCCCTAAAGGCTTTAATTTGGAAGAAACAGGGAGGAGAGCGAGAAGTCTGTGTTCAACCATGGTTAAAGAGGCCACCTTGGGAGCTGGGGAATGTTCCCTTCGGTTTATTGTCTTTTCAGCAAGGCTGGTGGTATTTTTGTTCCCAACTGATTACTCTATCAAACCCCTAATGTTTTCAAACAACCATAGACTATGCAGGCAACCCTTATAAGGATGATGTTCCTGCATCATGAATCTAACACTCATTTCCATAGATGGCAGCATGACTAATGATAACGCTTCGCAGTTCTATAACAATTTACAGTTTCCAGACCACTTTCACATTCATCATCTCATTTGATTCTCATGACAACCCTGTGAGGTCTGGAGGGCAGGAATTATTGTTCTTATATTTCAAATGAGGAAGAAGAACTCAAGGCTCAAAAGCGATGTCCCCTCCCCAACCTAGTAAATAATGAAGTCATGACTCTAACATAGATCTGATACTGATTTCAGTGTTCTTTCCATGGACAAATTCCCAGATTCTTCCTAAAGGACCATAGTTTGGAGAGCTATGTCATGAAAACAAAAGCACTTCCAAGCAAATAAGATGTGTGTATGTGTGTATAAACATACCATATACACACTACACACACACACACACACACATATATATATATATTTCCCCTTTATCAGCTGAGACTCAGTACAGGAGACAGAAACCATTCTAAGTGTCTCAAGCAGAAAAGAAATTTAATATGAGAAATCCAGTGATTACAAAATTTTTGGAAAGACTGAAGGAGCAGAAGTCAGGGGCTTCCCCCAGGCTATTCAGCTCAAGAACCCATCACTGTGCCCACAATACCAAAGTCTGGAAGCTGCTACTATCACATGACAAGGCCAAAACTGCCTATAAATAATAATGTCTCTCTGACCTCACTTGCCAGCATCAACAACAGCAGGAAAATTGCCTGCATTTCACTTTCACTTCTCAAATCTTCTAGGAATGCAAGTGATTGGCAGAAATGAATTTTCAACCAGAATTTTCATTGCAAGGGAGTCTGGGGCATGTAGTTTTTAGAATGGAGTTGAGAACACCCCTTGCATTTCAGTCATACCCACTTTAAAAATTCATGGTGCTCATTAACATTTTAAGGCTATATAAAAAGTAGAGGAAACTATTAAACTTTCAGTTCAGCTCAGTCACTCAGTTGTGTCCGACTCTTTGCGACCCCATGAATCACAGCACGCCAGGCCTCCCTGTACATCACCAACTCCCAGAGTTCTCTCAGACTCGCATCCATCAAGTCAGTGATGCCATCCAGCCATCTCATCCTCTGTTGTCCCCTTCTCCTCCCACCCCCAATCCCTCCCAGCATCAGAGTCTTTTCCAATGAGTCAACTCTTCTCATGAGGTGGCCAAAGTACTGGAGTTTCAGCTTTAGCATCATTCCTTCCAACGAAATCCCAGGGCTGATCTCCTTCAGAATGGACTGGTTGGATCTCCTTGCAATCCAAGGGACTCTCAAGAGTCTTCTCCAACACCACAGTTCAAAAGCATCAATTCTTCGGCGCTCAGCCTTCTTCACAGTCCAACTCTCACATCCATACATGACCACAGGAAAAACCATAGCCTGGACTAGACAGAACTTAGTCGGCAAAGTAATGTCTCTGCTTTTGAATATACTGTCCAGGTTGGTCATAACTTTTCTTCCAAGGAGTAAGCGTCTTTTAATTAAACTTTAACCTTGCTAAATTCAGCTTTTCCCCAAAATTATTTGACCATGGAACTCTATGCAGCAGCCCTCCATTAAGCAGAACACTCTTGGAGACAGCACTGAAGCAAGCTGGAGGCAGCCATAATGCAGCACACACACACATGCACACATGCACACAGGTGTCAATTGGGCAACTGACAAAAATAAAATCAGAAAGCCTCTGCTATGGGCACTATGATGGGTACGGGGCAGCTCCACAGGCCAATTCCAGTCAACACAACAAACATCAGGCAAAATTCCTTTCCTTTCTCAGTGTAGCTGAGAAAACTACCCTTTAGGCCTAGGCTCCCAGAATTTACAATGCTGAATTAATACTAAGTGGGAAATGAGTTAAGACTAATAACTACAGTAGAACAGAAATCATGATTCATCACTGAGGGGTAAACCCAGATAGCAATCTAAGATTTTGAAAATAACTGAATATTGTTATGTGAGTCAAGTATTCTCTGGACAGGCCAACTGCTCTCTATTGTCTCTCATCTGCCCCAATCACAAAATTATATTTCTCTTTGGCATCTGTAGGCATTCGAGTTTCATGCACATAGGCAGACACATGCAAGTGAGAAGACTTTGTGGAAAGGGTGGAATTTAAATTGAGCTCTAAAGTCTGAGTGAGACAGCATCCTCAGCATATATACCCCCAGACTTCTGAGAGAATATCCATCTTACCCTTGATACAGTTCAAGGGGAATCCCTGATTCAGCCTCACTAAGCACTCTGGAGATGCACCTGTTTCTTTGTAGGGGAGAAATCTCTAAGGAGAAAGGAATAGATGAGATGGGTCTCAACTGCTGTTTAGGGGATAGAATGCATCTTTTCCTAAAGAAAGGAGGATGCAGAAGAAGCCAATATATCCCTTCTCATTTATGACAGAGAGAGAAAACACATGCTATATATTATGGCTGTGAAAGTGAAAGTGTTAGTTGCTCAGGCGTGTTCTACTCTCTCTGTGACCCCATGGATTGTAACCTGCCAGGCTCCTCTGTCCATGTGATTCTCCAGGCAAGAATACTCGAGTGGGCAGCCATTTGCTTCTCCCAGGGATCTCCCCAGCCCAGGGATTGAATCCAGGCCTTCTGCATTACAGGCAGATTTGTTACAGTCTGAGCCACCAAGGAAGCCCATATTATGGCTACGGCTTTTCATTATTCTAGTGGGATTGCCACCAAGAATAAAGCAATCTTTTCTGCATCCAGACTCAACTTTTAAGGGGCTTAAGTGAAATACTTAAAATTCCCCATGCACCTGAATTTGGAAATCTTATCCTATAACAATTTGGGAGTTTCTTTCTCCCCTAACTCCTACCCCACCCCCACTAACTTATATTGAAGAAACCTAATACTCACAGTCTATTGTTTTTTCAGTGCTTTCAAAGAAAAGGCCATTTGGGGGAGGACTTTTAAAAGCCCTAAAAAACATTAATTAGGGAACATAAAGATGAAGATTTTTTTAAAGATAGTAACATTGCTGCTGCTGCTGCTAAGTCGCTTCAGTCATGTCCAACTCTGTGAGACCTCATAGACGGTATTCCACCAGGCTCCTCTGTCCCTGGGATTCTCCAGGTAAGAATACTGGAGTGGGTTGCCATTTCCTTCTCCAATGCATGCATGCATGCATGCTAAATCGCTTCAGTCGTGTCCGACTCTGTGCGACCCCATGGACAGCAGCCCACCAGGCTTCCTTGTCCGCGGGATTCTCTAGGCAAGAATGCTGGAGCGGGCTGCCATTTCCTTCTCTGGATAGCAACATTACTCAGGGCCGTAAAACTGGCTTTGAGAAGCTGAAGAGAAATTGGAACGGATGAAAAACACTTCTGTACATCTTTTGTATTATATTGTTAGATCCCATGTGATCACTGTGGGATAAGAAACTGTTCACTGTAAATGTTCTCAAGATGGCTTTATATCATAAACATATTTCTGGTTTAGTGACTAAACTATTTGAAAACCAACCATACCATCCATTGTCTTCAAAACAGCATGCATGCTTAAAGAAACAGACATTTCATTCATTGTCAGCTTCCTGGAAGCTGGATTAGTAATGCTTTCCCTCTTTTAGCAAACAGGCACACATGCTACCAGCAAAGGATATACTCCCAAGGCACTCAGCAAGTGAAGGGAAGACTTGGGTCCAGGATGTGGAACTCTGGCTTCCTGGCCTATGCTGAATACACCAAAACCAGTGCCCCTCAATACCAGCTCATTGTTCATTCAGTAAATATTCACTGAGCACCTACTAGGTACCAGGTAATTAGGTAGGCTCTGGGGATACAACCATGTATAAAAGAGATGCAACAGATATATCTGTACCATCATGAATTTTACAACCAAGTAGGAAACGAAGTGAACAATCAGATAAATATATCATTTTTAGTGACAGAGGAGAATGGAGGAGGCATAATTCGACCCAAAAGAGTTACAGGGACAGCCTGTCTGAGGAACTAACATTTGAGCTAAGATCTAAAGGACCAAACTTTCTGAGAAGACTGGGAAAGAGTGGGATGTGTAGAATGCTCAGTTTGAAGTGAGCAAAGCAGATAACAAAGGGAGTTGATGAGGCCAGAGATGGGGGCCCTGGTGAAGAGCCCCATTCTGGGAACAATGGGAAGCCACTACAGGGCTTTATATGAGTCAGCTCAGGCCATCATAAAAATGTATCATAGCCTGAGTAGTTTAAACAATGTGTTTCTCCCAGTTCTGGAGACTAAAAGTCCAAGATTGAGTGGGTTTGGTTCCTGCCAAGAGCCTTCTCTCTGACTTGTAGACCACAACTTTCTCATTGTACGCTCACATGGCCTTTCCGTGGTGTGTGTGTGGAGAGAGAACAAGCTTTCTGATCGCTTTTTTTACAAGGACACTAATCCTTAGAACCAGATAGAAACCTACCCTTCTGATCCCATTTAACCTTATTCCCCACGAAGACCCCCGACTCCAAATACAGTCATTCTGGGGTGTTGGGGCTTTAACATATGCATTTGTAAGAGAGACGGTCAGCCTGTAATGATTTAAAACAGGGAAATAGCATCATTTGGTAATTTAATTTCATTTTTTAAAGTTCACTTTGACTACTGTATAGAGTGTGGCTCATGAGGAAAAAGAGAAGCAGAGGGACCAGGAGTACAGATGAGAGAAACAATGACTTAGACCAAGCTGGTGGTGGTGGCGTTATAAAGAGTAAAACATGGGGAAGAATTGGGTAATCAGATAGTAAAAACAAAATTGCCTAATATTTGAAGAAAATTAATAAGATCTGGTATATTAAGAAGGAAAATTTGAGCAGGAAGTAACAAATTATCCACTTTTAAATGACTTTTTAGAAACAGTATCATTTAAAGAGAGAGACAACCTGCGTAGGTCCCCACATGGTAATACTGCAGAATTGTTTTGATCATTAGCCTGCTTTCTTGTATTATCATTGTGATTCATAGTTATGGGGAAATTCAAGAAGGTTGCAAGTTTCAGTTAAGATAGGCAATTAAATATATAAATGTTTATTAGCATATGTATTAGGTTCCTATTGCTATGTAACAAATTTCCACAAAATTAGCAGCTTAAAACAATACCCATTTGTTATTTCACCATTTATGTAGCTCAGAAGCCCAGACATCATAGCTCAGTGGGTTCCCTGCTCAGAGTCTCATAAGGCTGAAACCAAGTTGTCAGCTGAGCCAGGTTCCTGTCTAGACCTCAGCTCATTCAGACTCACATAGTTGTTGGCAGAATCCCATTCCTTGTGGCTGCATGACTGAGGCCCATGTTTATTTGCTGATTACCAGCTGGGGTACACTTTCATCTCCTACAAGCTACTTTTGGCCCTTCTTTTAAGGGCTCCCCAAATTAGATCAGGCCCACCTGCTAATCTCCCCATTGATTAACTTATGAGTGACCTTGATTACACCTGCAAAGCTCTTTTTGCCATATAATACAACAAAAACCCCCGAGCAATATCTCATAATAGTCACAACTTTCACCCACACTCAGTAGGAAGGAATTGTATAAGGGCAAAGATCCCCAGGCAGCATCCTACCCTGTTGACCACAGAATATCACCAAATCCTTGAACCTTGGATAAAGGTTTCCCATCACCAAAATCTCTTCTCATGCAATTCTTCACAAGATAATCTGTTGAAAATCACAAAGATTAAAATGGAAAAAAAAGGCAATATACACACTTGAAAGATGAATCTGTTTAAAACACCCATGCTTGTAAAAGTTCGGCTTCTCAACTGTCCATAATGGCTCTTTCAGTCCATCTCAATTGTCTTCTATTCTGCTTTGGAGGCCAACTTCTTCTAACTTGGCTTCCTTTCTAGAGAATATGTGCCCAGTTGAAATAGACTCTTTGAGACTCCAGGCTCCTCTGTCCATGGGATTTTTCCAGGCAAGATTACTGGAGTGAGTTGTCATTTCCTCTTCCAGGGGATCTTCCTGACCCAGGGATCAAACCCACATTTCCTGCATTGGCAGGTGGATTCTTTATCTCTGAGTCACCAGGGAAGCACTTTCTAGAGAGTACTGCTCTCTAATTTTTGTTTGTCCTTCAATAAAGAACCAAGAACATCTCTCCCTGTAAAAGGGGCAGTCCTTCCTAACTGCTCTAGGCTAGACTGGCTAAGCTGAGGGGCAAACATATAGACAACCATCAGCTCACCAAGGAGTACTTTAGAAAATCTAAGAAGGAAACTTGAGATAGGAAAAGGTGATAAAAGATGAACTAGAGGGTCCAGAAAAACATTTATGGAGGGTGACCTGGAATAGGACATGTGAGGTAAGGAGCCAGAAGATGTACCTAAATTGACTAGTCAGCTTTTTTGCAGCCTTTCCATCAAAAATATCAAAATTGAAACTGAGCTTCTGCAGAGTGCGAGGAGACTATGGGATGGACCTACTGTCTATCTCATTTTTGTGATTTCATCCCATTGGGCAATGTTTGATGACCACTCTCCTATCTCAGTATCCTGGGAACACCAACTCCACAGGGCTTGGGCATCCTGGCTGTGACTTTATCCTGCCCCCTCAGAAAGAGCAGACATCCTCTAACTCCGACCATACAAGTCCCATTTCTCTAACATGTCTTCCAAAATCACACAGCCAGGTGTCACCCCTGAGAATAAATCCTGAAGTGTCTATAGTCTATTGTATATTTCCATAGCTTACAACTATTATTGAAGACTTACTATATACCAGCTGTAAATACAAAAGTGAGCAAACTAGACTCCAATAAAATTAATTTTAAAACAATAAAATTAAAAGGGAACAATATGTAAAAAATGCTCTGCTCTTACAGGGTCTACAACCTAGCGGAGAGAGACAAAAAATAAACAGTATGATAAAAGCAAGATCAATTTAGACAATAGCACTAGAAGGAAATTAAAACAGGGTGAAAAGATCCTGTGGAGTGGGAGAGAGAAGCGCTCTTGGAGGAGATGACATTTGAACTAAAAATCTAAATCCTGACAAGTATTCGGCTTGGGAAGAGCTGGTGAAGAGGAGAAGGACGGGGCATAAGAGAGTGTTCCCGGCAGAGATAAGAGAGGGTTGCAGTGAACTTGACAATGGAAGAAAAGAAGGCAATCTCTATGGCTGTGGCACTGTATATGAGGCAAAGGAAGTGAGGAAATCACAGAGCTGAGTACAGGCTAACTCACAATGGATCTTTTATAGGTTTTAGGGAGATCTTGAATTTTAGATCCTAAATTATATCTAAATTACTTCATGCATCATCTTTCCCCAAACTATTCTTGTTAAATTTCCCATCTCGGTCAGACATATTTTACTTCTGTTCTTCCTATCACCTGGCACAAAATTTAAGCTTTAACTTGACTTCTTATGTCACTTCACCTTTCATAGTCTATCAGCTGTATCAGTTCCTCCCTGCTCCTTTCACCCACTCACCCTTTTACAGTCCCACATGATCATTCTTTGCAGATCTTCCCCACCTCATGCCTGGACTATTGCAGTAGCACCCTAACTGGTCCTCTTACTTTCATTTCTCCTTGTACCAATCCATCAAACAGGATTACCATGATTATTGTCTTAAATCTTTATATTGATAAAGTTACTCCCCTGTTTACAACCTTCCAGTGGATATCTGACTCAAAAGATCAATACCAAATCCTTGATAGGGGATAACTAAAGCCCCTGCATAACTTGAACTTGATGTGAAGGAGAGACCTTCCCTCTCCATACTCCCTCTTCTTGAAAGTGAAAGTTAGGTGAATGTGCTAGTCACTCAGTAGTGTCTGACTCTGCAACCCTATGGACTGTAGCCCACCAGGCTCCTCTGTTCATGGAATTTTCCAGGCAAGCATACTGGAGTGGGTTGCCATTTCCTTCTCTAGGGGATCTTCCTGACCCAGGGATCGAATCTGGGTCTCCTGCAGTGCAGGCAGATGCTTTACCATCTGAGCTGCCCGGGAAGCCCACTCCCTCTTCTTCTCTCTCCCAAACACAGCTTGCCCACATTCTCTTTCTTGGCTTGTCTCACATTGTTCCTTTCTTTGGATGTCCCGTCTTTACAAGTCTAAAATCTATTCTGTAGAATCCAGCTCAGCATCCAGCTCTTTCCTCTCTCTCTCTCTCAGTCTCTAGAAGAGCAGTTTTCAAAGCATACTTCTGCCGAAGCACCTTTGAACTCCCCCTTTCCTGACTATAGCCGGCTGAGGCCAGATTTTCTCCATGTACTTCAAGCAAAGCAACAGATCGCAACAGATAGACTGCAGAAGCAGATGGGAAGCCAGACATTAATGAGATTGGTAAAAATAAATAAATAAATAAAACAATGTCTTAATTTTTTTGTTTGTTTTGAAAATGCCAAATAAAGGCAAACCCAGGCTTAGATAAGACTATAGCAATGAGGGACCAGCAAGTGTCTCAATCTCAAACAGACAAAGGCTCCTCTTCTATAAGGGAGGGGTTAGCAGGGCCAGTAGAGACTGTGGGAGAGGAGGACAAGTCGATGGGGTAAGCACTTCAACAAGAAATGTTTCTTGTTTGTAGTCTGCCAATTCTCAGAATGACCTCTTAAGGGGGAGGCAGGGATGGCCCACAACTTAGTGCTTTGGTGTATGCTCAAACTTGGAGGCAAGCCAAAATTTAGGGACCTGTGGGGGTAAGAGAGAGGCCTGATTAAAATTTGGTCAAGCCAGTGTTCAGTGGATAAGTAACAGGCGATTGTGAGCCTTTGATTAAAAATTATGGTGATTTTTCATGAAATAATTTTATGTTTACCTGTAATAGGTTTATTATTTTGAAATTAATATATAAATATGTTTAAATACCTTATTTTTGTACTAAATGTTATATATGGTTAATGTTTATAGATATAACCCACATATAAACAAAAGCTCATTGAGGTCCTCAAAAATTTTTAAGAGCATAGAGGGATTCTGAGATCAAAAGTTTCAAGAACCACTGCTCTAGATCTCTCCTAACTGTGCCCATTAATCACAGAACAATGAACAGAGATCTTTCAGATCAATCTCTTCATGCTATACATGAAACTTTGGGAGGCTGTGTGACTTGCCCAAGACCACAATCAATATAAGGCTCTACTTACAGAGATGGGGCCCCAATTATAGAGATGAAATACTGACCTCCTGCTTTCCAATCCTCTGTCTACCCTACTGTTGCTACTTTGTTTTTCAAATGGGTGTCTAAGTTGTAGCCAACTTTTGAGATCAAGCCTGTCTTACACTTCTTTCATGAACTTCATAGCATCTAACACACACTCCTAATAATCATACGATAGGTTCTGCAAATTCCTGTTGGACTAATGGATACAGAAAGGAAGGAAGGGGAGGAAGGGAGGGAGGGAGGAAGAGAGGGAGGAAGGGAGGGGGCTTTTGCAGACCCACAGGCCTTGAAACCACTGCTGTCTTCCAACAATACCTATACCTATACTATTTCACACACATTAATCTCCTAGTGGGTTATTTCTAGACTTCTGGGGCCCCAGAAATCTGTCCTAATGAAAACTCCCAAATACCGCTGGAAGGTTTACTCTGCAGCCCAGAGTATCCAAAGGCAGGCCTGCAGAAGCTGCATGGCTTGTCACTGTCCTGAGGTGCACAGCCTGCCAAGGTCAGAGCAGCAATGTGGCTGATGCTCTGCTCTGTCCCACTTTGTTACTCACACTGCCTGTGGCTTCACAGTGTCCTGAGTCTTGCGGTGGGTCAATCAGACCAGAGGGAAAAGGGAGATGGAGGAGTGTATCAACACAGACAAGAGCTTCTCCAGTCAAGGGGTGCTAGAGCAGAGCCCCAGGGGGTGGGGCAGCAGGTCAGAGGAACAGATGGCAGCCATTAGAACAGGCTGATTTTAAAGAGCAAAAGAAACAAGAAAGGCTATCAATCTTTTAAGAAAAAGGAAGGATAAGCTAGGAAATAATTGGGGGAAGATAATATCTTAACAAAAGAAAACCATCCCCTCCCTATTTTAAGAGATATAGACTTGCATAGGCTATAGTCAGAAATTGTTCCATAGTCCCAGGAAAATTATCCAGACCTTGGGTCTTAGAAATTGGAATGTAAAGGTGGGAGCTTGTGGGTAGAGGGATTAGCTTGGATCCAATTGTTGACCACTTCACCACCACAGATGAGGGCTTTAGAGCATATCCATACTATGTAGGAGGTGATTCAATAATCATTTGTTTTCCACAGTCAAGTCTACACCAGCTAAATTTAGCCAGAGATTAATGAATCCTGTTCAAGGTGCTGGGAAACTTTACATAAAGCTCACAGATCTGTCTCATTTCTCCACTATCTTCCCTCAGTTCACAGAGGACTCCAAAAACTTTCTCAAGTCCATATGTTAGGTCATCTTCCACAATGCTGTCACCCAGGGTCCAAGCTACCATTGTCACTCATTGCATCAACCAGAATCCAGTGAGGAAAATGAAGTCCAGCTCTGATTGGAGGGATAGGGGCTAATTAGTAAGGTTTTGGAAGAGCTGAAAAGCCAAACAGGGTGTGATGAGGCAACCCAGAGATCAGCAACTACAGCAGGGAGCCACTGTTGCCTCCGGGATCGGACACGCTGAGGAAGAGATAGCACTGCTACTGTCTAAGAACTAGAGATACGAGTTAGAAACAAGAACCACGAAGAAGAGCATCCAGCAGGATCAGAGCCCACAAACGATGAGACTGTCCAGTGGGTCTGTCCAGGGGGCTGCCAGGGGACAGCTGATCCCAAAATGACTAACACTGCTGGGGATTACCACAAAGAAGGGACAGAGGGACTATCCTGTATTCTCCCTTCCTCTAGCTCTGTCATTTCCTTCCATCTTTCTTTTGGATAGACTGGACCACCCAAAAGTCTGAACCACACAAAAGGGAGTTTGCCAAAGAGTTTGGGAAATAGACTTTTCTTTTTCATGAGAAGGCTGGAGAATGGATTTGAGAATCAACAGGTAAATGATGAACAAGTAAATCGGTAACCTCATGGAAATTTCCTCCCAAATGGTCTGGCTTTTGCTTTTGTCTCTCCTTCATCCCTTTTCTGGGGGAAACACTGGAAACAGTAACAGACTTTATTTTCTTGGGTTTCAAAATCACTGCAGATGGTGGCTGCAGCCATGAAATTAAGAGACACTTGTTCCTTAGAAGAAAAGCTATGACCAACCTTCAGTTCAGTTCAGTTCAGTCGCTCAGTCGTGTCCAACTCTTTGTGACCCCATGGACCACAGCACGCCAGGCCTCCCTGTCCATCACCAACTCCCGGAGCTTACTCAACTCATGTCCATAGTCGGTGATGCCATCCAGTCATTTCATCCTCTGTCGTCCCCTTCTCCTCCTGCCTCAATCTTTCCCCAGCATCGGGGTCTTTTTAAATGAGTCAGCTCTTTGCCAGGAGATGGCCAAAGACAGGGATGCCTGGCATGCTGCAGTCCATGGGGTCACAAAGAGTCAGACAAAGTCACTTAGTCATAAAGAGTACGACTAAGTGACTGAACAGCAACATCCTTTCTCTACATGGAAAGCTCTATAAATTGATTTTTATCACATCTAACCTTCAGTAGCTTCCAGGATCACATCTAAATCCCTTAACATGGAGGCAACCCACTCCGGTATTCTTGCCTGGAAAATTCCATGGGCTGAGGAGCCTGGCGGGCTACAGTCCACTGAACTGCAAAGAATCAGACACAACTGAATGACTGAACAGTGCAAACATGGGCTACAGGGCCCTCTGTGGTCCTGCCTCTGCCAGTCTTCCCAGCTCAGTTTCAGACCACTCTCTTCCTTAGTCACCAGCCCGGACCCTAAGCACTGCCTTCCACGTCCCTCTAATGTGTCAAGCCTTCATACCTGTCCTTCCAACTGTCTGAAAATATCTATGCCCCCTGCTTTGGTGAAATCCTATTCACCCTCTAGGTTTCAGTTTAAATGTCATTTTTAAGGAGAGAGAGTTTGCTGAGCTTTCAATGAGATGCAACATTCGGGGTCTTAATCAATCCCTGTTCTTTTTCCTTCTTGGCACTTCACATAATTTATAAGTATATATTTACTTACAACTCTATTTTTAAAATATCTGCTCCTCACCTGTCTAGAAACTCAACAGTAGGTATATTGCTGAGTATCATCTCTGGGGTAGCTGTTGCATCTAGCACCATGCCCAGCATTGAACTGCTCATCAAAGAATGGCAGAGGGTATGTACAGAGGGATGCTATGGTGGGAGCATGTTATTTAATTCATGTGTTTTTCTAAGATCCATCCACCCTCCCTTCTGATCCTTCATTTAGAAACGTGGGAATTAACAATCTCTGAATAAAGTATTCCCAATGGTAAATAGATGTGCAAACCCGTTGTTCCTAAGTTGAGTTTCAAGGATACATTTTTTGACTTCTGTGTTTAGAAGGACAAAAAGTTTATTATGTCCTTTGGAGAATAACTCTTGCTGAGAAAATAGGAGAATTCTAAGGCAACCAGTTACCTTTTCATGACAACATGTGAAAAAGCTTCTCCCTTTTTATTTCCCATCAACATTGTAACTTGTCCTTATTTTTTTGTGTGGCTGTGATTCTGTCATGCTTTGTAACGTTCATTTAATAACATAAGGATATCACAGTATGTTTATACTACTCACAAAAGACCACACCATTCTTTCTGGATGTGTAGCACATTTTTGAAAGGCTCTTTTAAGTAGGTTTTGCTTTTCATGCAGGAAAGGCTACTAGTTTAATACAAGTCAAGGACACATCCATGGTTGTAACCATGGCCCCTCCTTGTGGCAAAACACATGCAATGACTCCAAATGCTATCTCTATTTTTTTCCCTTCATCTAACCTTTATCAGCAAACCAACAGAGGAGTATGAACCCCTGCAATCTGGGTCTGGAATTTTAGCTATGGTTTTGCCACATTCCTACAAGTTTCCTTAACATCCTACTCAAAGCATTTTCTTAACAGGCCAGTCCTCCAGCCTTTTTAATTTTGGCTCATTATTTTTCATTCTACTGAGCTAAGTGTGTTATTAATGACAAAAAAAAAATTAAGTATGGTGTGCACACTAATCTAAAATTTTGAGTTGGCAATTAGTTGGAGCAAAATGCAATTAGATATTTTCCTTCAAGTCCTAATTTACATGCTGGAAAACATGGGCAGCCTTCACAAGTAATTGCAAAAATAAGCCCTGCTTTCTGTGTTTGTGTGCAAATATAAAACTCCCCAGCACACCTGCCTTTGCCTAAACAGAATAGAGTCCCAGGGGTCTTCTTGCTTTATGATCATTGATATATACAGCAGAAAAGAAACCGATCAGCCTTTATGTATAAAAGTGTGTTTTCTCTCATATGCAGAAGCTCATCGTTAATCAGTATTGACTTTACCCGTGGAGAGCTGAGTTGTATAAACTAAGTCTGACAGTATTTCCTTGTAACTCCATGAGGGGAATTAAGGCTCTTCAGAGCCCAGCACCCCTTTTTGTGCACTTAGAGTAGCAGCTAAATTCAATTCAATCCATTAAACATTTCATGAGCACATACCCCTTGTGAGTTAGGAGCCTTGGAGGGTACACATTGAATGAGATACTGTTGACACCAAGAGTAGATCTAGTAGAGTAGATAAGGCAGGGACACAAGCATTGTCATGAGAAAGGCTCCACAGGAAGTTGGTAGGGTGTGGAGTGACTAAGGAGCAACATTCCTGAGGAATGATAAGCGTGGTGGTGTCACGACCATGTCAGTGTCCCAGTAGAGAATCTAGTTTCAGCTCAGCTCCCACTCAAGAAATTACTCTTTTTTTTTTTTTAATTGAAGGATGGTTGACTTAAGAAGTTACTCTTGCAACACAAGGACATGGCAGGAGGACTTCCCGTCTCTGCATAAACACAAAGTACAGAAAGGGAAGAGTAGGGTAATTTTTCAGAAAATAAGAGCAAATAAAAAACCAAGGATTATGTGTTTTCTGCAAATAGCAGATAGACAGATGAAAGCAACATTTTATTGCAGATGTAGAATCAAATGGCAAGGGACACACAGAAAGAATTCACCAGCTTGTAGAACTTAGATGATATGAAAAAGAAAAAATATATATCCAGCACAGAATAAAAAACTTTCTGTTGGCCACACTGCTGAGTGGTTTATTAGTTCCTTAGTGAGGAGAAAACAGGTCAACATCAGAATCCCCCCATATATAATGTATAATTCCTTCTGTACAAATAAGCTTGCTTGCTAGCTGCACATAGTTCTCATTACTCAGTATGGGTTTGGTTGTGTTTTACCTATTTATACCCCATATTGTTTCAAAGCAGCCAACACTGTATTCTCATCATAAATTCCTAAGATAAAGAGCACCTTTTAGATATTTTCATCTATGTGGAATTCTAAACTGAGTGGATCTCACCTGACAACAGAGATCAAGACTTCAACACTCAGAGTTTGTAAAAGCCACACAAGTAACACATTGCATTGTATCTGCAGAGAGTCAAGACTTCCTTGTGCCTAAGTGTGCTATAGGTTACAAAAGTGCATAGTTTTGCTAAATGCTGTAGCCAAACAAAGAAAACAAGTAACTCCAGTTGGAGGAACCGAGGAGAACCTCATGTGGGGAGCACCTCTTAAAGGAGGATGGGAACGTAGGAAGAGAAGCATTTCTGACATGGGAATGGCGTGTGCAAAGCTATGGAGGTGGGATGTTACCTGGCTGTAGGCACTGAAGAAAAGAAGAAAATAGAGAAATACTTCACTATTTATGTCCTCATTTTTAAGTCTTTGCTCTTTTTACATAGAGGGAATACTTTCATAGGAGATGAAAGATTCCACAGTACCTATTTCCCTCTGACAGGTAATGAGATGCTAATGAAGCCAGCCTCATACTAGACAGAGAAAGTCTACCAGCACAGTTATGGGTTATGGAAGGATTTCAGAGAGAAAAATTCTTCTTTAAAATGTCTTCACACCTCCTCAGTGTGGTGTTGAAGAAGACTCTTGAGAATTCCTTGGACTGCAAGGAGGTTAAACCAGTCAATTCTAAAGGAAATCAACCTTGACTATTCATTGGAAGGACTGATGGTGAAGCTGAAGCTCCAGTGCTTTGGCCACCTGATGTCAAGAGTCAACTCATTAGAAAAGACCCTGATGCTGAGAAAGATTGAGGCAGAAGGAGAAGGGGATGACAGAGGATAACATGATTGGATGGCATCATCAACTTGATGGACATGAGTCTGAGCAAGATCCAGGAGATGGGTAAGGACAGAGAAGCCTGCCATGCTGCAGTCCATGGTGTCACAAAGAGCCAGACAGGACTGAGCATCTGAACAAGAACAACACACTCCTATACTTAAACTCACCGTAAATTTCTCTAATGGGAGCAAAATCTTTCATTTTACAATTGGCAACAGTGCGTTAAAGGGAAACACTCTTAGAAAAGACAACAGATTAGCTGTAATTCACATGGAAGTACAGATGTCAGTATTGTCTGTTGTGTGTAGGCAGGATAGCTGGAGAAAGGAAAAGGGGCGACACAATGAAACTGTGAACTTGAAACAGGGGCCAGGTTATGGTCCAGGGTTTTTGTTTGCTTGCTTGCTTGGGGCTTGAGGGGGTTATTTTTTATTTTAACAGAAAGTTTTATCTTAATTGAAGTATACTTGCTTTACAATGTTGTGTTAGTTTCTGCTGTACAACAGTGTGAGTCAGCTGTATGTATGCATAGATCCCATCTCTCTTGAACCTCCCTCCCACTCCCCTATCCCACCTCTATGGTCATACAGAGTGAAGACCGTAAGAAAGAGAAAGACAAATATTGTATATAAACATGTATAAACAGAATTTAGAAAAATGGTACTGATGACCCTATTTGCAGGGACGGAATGAAAAAGCAAATACAGAGAATGGGCTTGTGGACACAGCGGGAGGAGAGCGAGGGATGAGATGGAACAGTAGCATTGACATATATACACTGCCATGTGGAAAACAGATGACTAGTGGGAAGCTGCCGTCTAAAACAAGGAGCTCCGCTCTGTGTTCTGTGAAGGTTTGAGTGAGGAAACAAAAGAATGAAAAAGGTCCAGAAGAAGAAGGTCGGTAGTAAGAATGACTAGTGTGGCTGACTTCATACCTATATGGGAAACAGTCATAGGTGCACAGATGTTCACCAAATGCCTTCCTGAGCAGGGTAGGGCAAATCTAGTCACTGCTTTGGTACAGCTCTCTAATAATCACAAACTTTCCTATAAAACCCAGCATGAAGATGTCCAAAGATGTCAAAATTGCTCCAAGTACCTTGCTGCCATTGGTGGTTTCAAAAAACATATTTTAATTCTGTAAGGGAGCCCAAAACTACAGACAGCTGAACAGTTATTTAAAGGAGAGCCCCATTTTTAAACACCGACTAATTTTAATTTTTTTATTATTCAGAGGTAATGCCTCTGAGTTTGGAAGAGGGAGGGCTGTCATAGAAATTTAGAACATGTGGGACCACTGCTTAATGCCAGCATAGGAAGAGCCTCTAAACAGGAGAGGCATGAGTGAAGAGGGGCTTCCTTTTTATGGGAGAGAGACTATAGGTTGATAAAATCAAGAGCTGCTTTTATAAAGAGAGCATCACTATATGGACAGGGGAACGTGGGAGCTGTCAACTACAGTCCCACACTCTGTAGGAGATGTAAGGAGGGATCACAGGTGATTAGAAGTGTTTTGAGCTAACTGACTCCCCCAGGTAAGGTTAAGCTTAGCAAGAAGACCCCTGCCAGACTATCGCTCCAGCTTTGATCTGCACTCAGTAAGCAGCTGGCATCATGACCCTTTATCAAAAGCATGTGTGAGTGGATGAAAAGATAAAGAAGAAGACAGTAGGTAGGAAGTATCCAGGTGTCCGTGGCTAATTGCATTAAGCCTCACTTGTCCATCTGTGCACCACACGGGGTCTTTTTTTTTCTTTGTATATGAGTATCATTGGCACAGAGCAAAGGCCAGGGAGGTCTGCACTTCCTTCATCAGTAATGTGGAAATTTACTTATTTTCAGACATCAACTGTACTGTACTGTTATATTGTCACCACATTCTCTTATGTTCCCTGCAGGGACTGCCTTTTAATAATGATCAGCTATTCTAATAGGATGATTCTTGGCTTGCTTTTAAATTTATTCAAATTTAAAATTAACAAGCAGGTAAGAAATAGCAAGAGTCTCAATTAAGGTAAAGGTTTTATATATATATATATATATATACTGTCTCTTATACACATCTAGCTCTGAAGGTTATCTAGCCCACCTGTA
>SJYX01020996.1:523262-557946 GCA_006410675.1 Oreotragus oreotragus | reverse complement strand
TATATATATATAAAACATAATTCCAAGAAAAAATATGGGGGTTAAAATCCACAGGACTTGTTTATTAATTGGATTTGGTTGAAAACTAGGGGGCTATGAATTGGGTGACTGAATAGAGGCTGGTGCCACAACTGAGATGAAAAATTGACTACCTGCAGAATTCAAGGTGCCTAAGGGACACTATGAGTAGAGATCAAACTCTACTGTGACAACAAATAGCCCCCAAATCTCAGTGACTTCATGAACTTTTATTCCTTGCTCATGTTATAACCCATTGCAATTTGGGCAGTTTTCCTAGGAAGCTCTCTTTCAAGGAGTGACAGGAATCCAGGCTCCTCCTGTGTTGAGACTCTGCCATCTTGGAGAACTTAGCTTCCAGCCACGAGGATAAGAACATAAAGGACTGGTGCATATCATTTCCATTCACATCAACCCATAAGCTAGGGCTCATTCCCAAAGTAAAAGCAGGAAGGGCTAGCAATTATAGTCCTCCTGTGTGCCCAGAAAGAGGGACAAGATAGGGTAAGCATCTAGCCATTTCTGCCACAAACATACAACTAATAATAAAGTAGATAGCTGAATAATCCAACCTGGTTCCATTCACATCAACCCATAAGCTAGGGCTCATTCCCAAAGTAAAAGCAGGAAGGGCTAGCAATTATAGTCCTCCTGTGTGCCCAGAAAGAGGGACAAGATAGGGTAAGCATCTAGCCATTTCTGCCACAAACATACAACTAATAATAAAGTAGATAGCTGAATAATCCAACCTGGGGTGAGAGGGGGAATGTGTCAGAGCTGGACATGTATATTTGGATATGATCAACTAGTTAAACCTAGAAAAATCTACCAGATCAACCAAGGGGAGGATATATCATAAGAAAAGAAGGGAAGCCCAAGGAACACCAAATTTTAAAGAGACACAAGAAAGATGGACAATGCAGAAATTCACCAGGGACAAGGTAAGGAGCACAAAAAGTAGAATAAGGAATTTTCTTCTAGTAATTAAGAGATATGTTCAGCATTCACTGAAGTGAAGCTGGGTAAGAATAAAAGGACCACGCTCACAGAGTCAAAATGTTAGCTCATTCTGATGAAGAATTTTTATTCCTTATGGGTAATAGAGAACTCTGAGATTTGTGGCCTAGATGCTGGGACATAACATTTCTAGGACCTCTCCCTTGTATTAATAGACACAATATTAGGATTCCCAGGAAAACACATCCAGAAGTATTGGCATATATGCAATAGAAAGTAAACTGAGCTAGCAGCCATATGAAGTGAGTCATAGCTCTGGCTCTGTGTAGCCATGATGAAGTCATGTAGTCTCTCTGAATGTCAGTCCCCAAGTCTGTGAATGTGGAGATGCACTTTCATAATGAATGACATTCATTTTTCATAATAATGACCACCTCATGTAACCAGGTTCTAAGCTAAATTCTTCTTGGAGATTATCTCATTTATTCAATCCTATTTATTCCAGTGCCATGAAGGAGGTAATATGAGACTATCCATTTCACAAATGGAGGAACTGAGGATGGGAGAAGTTAAGTAAATTTCCCCTAATCACACAACATTCAAAAAACTTAACATCATGGTATCCAGTCCCATCACTTCAAGGCAAATAGAAGGGGAAACACTGGAAACAGTGACAGACTTCATTTTGGGGGGGTTCCAAAGTCACTGCAGATGGTGACTGAAGCCGTGAAATTAAAAAACACTTGCTCCTTGGAAGAAAAGCTTTCATAAACCTAGATAGCATATTAAAAAGCAGAGACATGACTTTGCCAACAAAGGTCCGTCTAGTCAAAGCTATGTTTTTTTCCAGTAGTTATGTATGGATGTGAGAGTTGGACTATAAAGAAAGCTGAGCACCCGAAGAATTGATGCTTTTGAACTGTAGTATTGGAGAAGACTCTTGAGAGTCCCTTGGACTGCAAGCAGATCAAACTAGTCAATCCTAAAGGAAATCAGTCCTGGATATTCATTGGAAGGACTGATGCTAAAGCTGAAGCTCCAATAATTTGGCCACCTGATGAGAAGACTCATTAGAAAATACCCTGATGCTGGGAAAGATTGAAGGCTGGAAGAGAAGGGGACAACAGAGGATAAGGTGGTTGGATGACATCACTGACTCAATGGACATGAGTTCGAGCAAGCTCTGGGAGTTGGTGATGGACAGGGAAGCCTGGCATGCTGCAGTCCATGGGGTTGCAAATAGTTGGATATGACTTAGCTACTGAACTGAACTGAATTACACGCATGTGAAATTTAGGCACAGACAGGTAGAAATACAAGCTTGGAAAGAAAAAGATTCCTACACCAGATAATGTTGCCAAGCTTTCTTTATTCATTCAGAAAATATATGAGTGCTTCAGAGACATCATCCCTGCTCTCAAGGAGCAATTTTCCGAGAAATGAGAAGTCAAGCACAGCACAGAGGTCTTTAACTTCCAATGCACAGGCAGGGGAGCTAAGCATAAGCTATGCTCTCCTCTACACACACTTCCCCACCCAGGCTCGAAGGGGGATAAATTTCAAGTCCAGAATTCAATGGGCCCTGCCAGGGACAGAGGAGCCTGGCAGGCTACAGTCCATAGGGTCACAAAGAGTTGGACACAACTGAGCAGCTAATACCTTAAGTTTTTAAGACACACGAAAATGTGCTTTTCCATTTTTGAGAAGGTGAATTTCCCCATCTTTTTAGCTGAGTAGGTTAGTAATTAGGTTCTTCATCACTTTGTCAAAAATAGAGCAAGAAAAACTAAACAAAACCAGACTTCAATGACCTGTATTCCATCAATATGAAGAAAATGGATAAGGTGACCCAATTTAAAAATCCTTTTTAAGACAAAGAGCTCAATCTTTTCACTTACCAAAAAAACCTGTTTTTCTTTTAAGCTGATCTGTTTATCAATTTACATAGTATAATATTCTTATTATAATAAACCATAGAACTTAAATGGATTCTATGAGATTATGAATATGATCATATAATGCAAATTATCAAGGAAAAGCTATAATATCACAATAAACTAAACTAGCTTACTATTTTACTTTTTAATTTCAATTTAAGTACATTCTTTATTCCCCTATAATTATCAGTAAAATTAAATTCTCTTTTCCAATTAGACTGAAATCAAAATTTTTTGCTGTTGAACTTCTCTGAGCTCTCTATAAATCTTCCTTAACAGGTAAAATAAAAGCCATATCTGGCACCCTATCAGTCTCCAACAGTATTATTACACATTGTGCACAATAAAAAGATGGTGGGTTTTTTTTAATTTTTCAAAACCCAACTTTAGAAAAGATGCCTCCCTAATGATGTTTTTCTCCTGTTACTACCAATAATCCTACAATGTTAAGTCTTTTTACTTCTTACCCTCAGGGTCTAACCCAGGACCTGGGTCATAGTGTATATTTAGTATCTGGTTATGGAAAGATTTGAATAGATAGAAACATATTATTTACTAAGGATATTTACTAAGGATAGAGCACTGAACAAGACATACATTTGCATGATGAAGGACTGAAAAAGCAAACAAGTAAATACAATAATTTATTTTGGCAAGACATTGTAGCTACTAGCATACTCTTGACACTCAAAATAGTCTTTATTTATACCATTTAAGGTCATCCTCTTCAACCAACTAACAGCTTCTGGAAGAAAACAGTATGATACAAGTGGGCACCTTACCAGCCAGTTCTGTCTACTGAGGCCTGGTGATTCACCTTAACCAGCCTTGCAATCTGTTCTTTAATAAACAAATAACCCACACCAGCCTAATTCCAACAAAGCAACTGCTAAAATAGCCTGGAAATGTCTGAATTTTGCTGATCTCTCGCATAAGGCTGGAGAGTCCTCCAGGGCAAAACTTAATTTCAATTATTCTGCAGGGCAGAAACTAAAGATTGATGTTATCTGTGTCTATAGATGTAAAATTGCAAGGGTTTACTTAAGAATGTTGTTCTGGTTAGCTATATGCATGCCCATCTCAGATGTTTTGCACACATAGTTTTAATTTCTCCCCATTTGATTGAAGGTAAACACAGTGGTCAGTTTTCACAAAACTGAAAATCAAGACAAGCCTGCCTTAGATAGCCAGGCTCCTCATCTTTGGGCATCTCTGGTGACTCAGACAGTAAAGAATCTGCCTGCATACTCACATACTCACTGTATCCATCACGGTCTGTTCGGGAGAATGGAAACCACTCTAGGTGTTTCAAGTAGACTGTAGTTTAGTTCATACTATTGAATGTTGCCAAAGTCATTGGAGGGAGGCTTGAGAAATGGTAAGTAACAAGTACAATGAGAGTGCCAAAGAAAACAATTGTAGAAGTGAGGGGAGGAAGATTAAGATACTGAATAAAGTAACCCTGAGTCACTCAAGGAACAAAAATTGCCTGTTGAAAAGCCTATTCAAAAGCTCTTGGCCTTTTTGGGGAATTTTGGATTCAAAAGCAAATTTCTAAAATTTAAGCCTTTCTCAGTACTTGAGAAAAGACTTTAAAATTCCATGGAAAATAACTATTTACTCCAAAAATACCATTTGCAATTTGAAAATAGAAGACATAAAGCTAATATCCAGCATTTAGAGGACTGCTTTAAGTAGAACAAACCTTCCAAAGATCAAAGATACTACAATAATTAATTTCAATTTTTGCCTTTTATCACCATTTGTTTGTGTGTTAATCACTCAGTTATGTCTGACTTTTTGTGACCCCGTGGACTACGGTAGCCCACCAGGCTCCTCTATCCATGGGATTCTTTGGGTCAATGCTATCTCATCTATCCATTACTAAGCCCCGTGAATCTGTAACTTGTTTATGGACCACAGGTAGAAATATACCCATTATAACACTAGATCAACAGTCTACCTTCTCACATACAAAAATTTGACAAAATCATTCATAAAGAAATTTATGCAGGATTGCTCTGTTACTTTAAATATAAAATTAAATTTGAAGGGAAAAAATTTAATTATAATAAAGTATAGTTTAGAGCTTACATGCTTCTAGAACCAAACCATTCTGTTTCTCTATTTTTGTTTGCAATATGTACTGGTGGTTTCTAATTCTCTTTGAAGCTCTGCTCTTGCTGACATTCTCCACCATTACAAACACCTATGGCAGTCCTTTCCTCCAGAGTTGCACAAAGGATGTGTCTCTTTTCACATGGTGTTTGGTCCTGACTGGCAAGAATGCAGCCATCTCCACAGCTGTGGAAGCTAAGCCTCCACAGGGGCTGTGACACTCTCCATGCCTTTTCCTAAATCAAAATAAAGATTTTCTGTGCAGCTTCTCCTAGTGCTTTGACTATGTATTGTCCCCAGAAAGACTTTTACTCATTAAGCAGAAAAATGGTTTTTATACCTGTCATTTGATTTTTCTGTTTTCCTTGCTTTGTCAGTATTTGTATACAAAATGGCGCACCATCTTAAATACCTTTAAGATCAACTTCAAAAGGATAGTAACATGCTACATCATTCCACTAGGACAATGGAGTACAGATTTATGATCCAGGTCCTACTTCTACAGAGAAAAAGGCTTTATGACACTCCTATCCTTAGCATTTCCATGAAAGAAGAACTAAAATGAGGAATCAGAGCAGAACCAAATGACATTTAAAATGATAACAATACAGGGATTTTCCAGAATGACCAATCCAAGTGGAAGCTTTAAAAAGTCTATTCATTTACATAACAGCAGCAACCAGATACCATGGCTCATCCAAGACCACAATGGGGATGCTCTGATAACAAAGTATCTTGTTCACAATCTCATAAATTCCACCCAAATATTTGTAAATATATAAGGCTAGAGTTTCATAATAATGATAAACATCATGAAACTACTAGAGATTCTGTTGTTGTTGTTGTTGTTGTTGATGATGATGATGATATTTCAAGCAACAAAAGTAAAAAGTAACCAACAAAAATTTCCCAAAGGGAAGGAGGAAGTTTGTTGAAAGGGGAACAAAAGAAACGCCAATGTGTTTTGGAGAGAGCAGAAACTGGGAAATGCCAATGATATACAGCAATGTCCACGGTAAGCAGCAGTCTGTTTAGTGAGCTGCCATCAAGGAGAGTAAGATGTAGCCATTTGCCTTTCACTTTAAGGAGTGAAATTTCAGGAAGACATCATCAACCAGCATAACTCAGGTCATATGCTTACCCCTTAGCCAGCAGGGCAGGGCGATTGACAGTACCACCAAGCAGAAGGGCGAATTGAAGCTATGATGGCAAAAGCACAGATGCCACAGGTGCACAGGGATACATGGCTACCAGGCTTTCTAGCAGAATGCAAACTAGACTCTTTAGGATTCTCAAGGAATGTGATCACCTTTAACAACTCAATGCATAGCTTGTTTGTAAGCAACTCTTGTAATACTTTGTTATCAACTGAATTAGCCAAGGCATGGAAACAACTTCAATGTCCTTCAACAGATGAATGGATAAAGAAGATGTGGATCATCTGTACAATGGAATATTAGTCTTAAAAAAGAATGAAATGATATTTGTAGCAACATGGTTGGACTTAGAGATTATCATACTAAGCAAAGTCAGGCAGAAAGAGAAAGGCAAGCACTACACAGTATCACTTATATGTAGAAATCACTTATATGACACGATGAGCAAACTTACAAAACAGACAGACTCATAAACAAACAGAACAGACTTGTGGTTGCCAAGGGGGAAGGGGAGTGGGGGAGGGAAGGACTGGGAGTTTGGGATTAGCAGAAGCAAACTAGTATATAGAGGATGGGCAAACAGCAAGGTTCCACTGTATAGCATGAGGAGCTATATTCAATATCCTGTGACAAACCATAATGGAAAAGAATATGAACAAGTATATATATATGAATCACTTTGCTATACAGCAGAAATTGATACAACATTGTAAATCAACTATACTTCAATAAATTAAAAAAAATTTTTTTTGAATGAGTGTAAAAGTTCAAAGGAAAAAAATACAGAATTGAGTCCCCTCAAAATNGACTCGTCCTTTCTGCATCAGGCTCAGGTTTGCATCGTTGGAAACTCACAGGCATCCTCAGTGTGGGGGGCAGGATTCTCCCTAACTAGATGAGGAAAAGAAGGTTCAAAGGCCAAGTAATCTGCCTAAGTTCACACCAGTAGAAAGTGAGCAACCAGAACTCAGATTTGGTTCTTCTTTTAATGCTCTTTTTAGTACACTAAATTTATCCACCTCTATTATATAAAACCAGAATTAGTATTAATTTTTAAATCAGTAGGCTGTAAAAAATAATGCCCTCCCAATAAGATTTCTTTTCCATTGTAAGCTTAACAATAAGAAAATCCAACATGGTGCTACGGATTGAATTGCATTCCCTCAAAATTTACCTGGCACCTCAACGTGTGACTGTATTTGGAGACAGGACCTTTAAAGAAGGTTATGGTTAAATGAGGTCATAGAGTGATGCTTTAATCCAAAAGGTCGGGTGTCCTTCTCAGGAAAGGGAGAGACACCAGGAAGGGGAGCACACACAAAGGAAAGGTCATGTGAGTACACAGAGAGAAGACAGCTCCCTGCAAGTCAAGGAGAGAGGCCTGAGGAAAAACCAAACCTTCGAAGTCAACACGTCTATCTTGAACCTCCAGACTCCAGAACTGTAAGAAATAAATTTCTGTTGTTTAAACCGCCTGACCCTTGGAGCTCTGTTACGGTAGCCCTATAGATTAACATACCCTTGAATTTTTTAACAAAGTCTAAGGGATTTGTGTATAATTTTCAATAAAAACTGCTGAGAAGACAGCCCTCTTTTGATTATGCCATGGCCCCACAGTTCTCCAGATGTTTCCAACCACGCACTGGGGAGCTAACCTTCTCCTGGCAACAGTTCCAATGCTGCTTTCATTTATAACATAGCATATCTTATAAACTAAAGAAGATGAATTGTTAGTAACTATCACCACAGTCATTTTACAAAAAGATGATCACAGCCTGGATGAGCCTTTGATAGCCCTAGTATAAAAATACACTCATTTAAATTAGTTTGATTAAGCTCTGGGAGTTGGTGATGGACAGGGAAGCCTGGCATACTGCAGTCCATTGGGTCGCCAAGAGTCGGACATGACTGAGCAACTGAACTGAATTCCATTTAGCAAACAAATACTACTTGCTACTGTTTGCTGTGCCTTAAACTAGCCTCTGATAATATGCAGCAAGATGAAATCTAACCCCTGACCACAGGAGCTCCGAGTGTAATGGAGGAGACAATGTGAAAAAAGCATTAAAGTTCACTGTAATAATATCTATGTAAGGTGTTACAGATAGAGATAAACAGAGTGCCTGAAGAACTATGAACGGAGGTTCATAACATTGTACAGGAGGCAGTAATCAAAACCATCCCCAAGAGAAAGAAATGCAAAAAGGCAAAATGGTTGTCTGAGGAGGACTTACAACAGCTGAGAAAAGAAGCAAGAAGGTAAAGGAAAAGGAGAAAAGGAAAGATATGCCCATTTAAAGGCAGAGTTCCAAAGAATAGCAAGGAGAGGTAAGACAGCCTTTCTCAGTGTTCAATGCAAAGAAATAGAGGAAAACAATAGAATGGGGAAAACTAGAGATCTCTTCAAGAAAATTAGAGATACCAAGGGAATATTTCATACAAAGATGTGCACAATAAAGGACAGAAATGGTATAGACCTAACAGAAGCAGAAGATACTAAGGACAGGTGGCAAGAATACACAGAAGAACTGTACAAAAACTTATTAATGACCCAGATAGCCACAGTGGTTTTATCACTCACCTAGAGCCAGGCATCCTGGAGTTCAAAGTCAAGTGGGCCTTAGGAAGCATCACTATGAACTGGTAGAGGTGACAGAATTCCAGTTGAGCCATTTCAAATCCTAAAAATGATCCTGTGAAAGTGCTGCACTCAATATGCCAGCAAATGTGGAAAACTCAGCAGTGGCCATAGGACCGCAAAAGGTCAGTTTTCATTCCTATCCCAAAGAAAGGCAATGCCAAAGAATGTTCAAAACTACCACACAATTACACTCATCTCACACACTAGCAAAGTAATGCTCAAAATTCTCCAAGCTAGGCTTCAGCAGTACACGAACCAAGAACTTCCAGATGTTCAAGCTAGATTTAGGAAAGGCAGAGGAACCAGAGGTCAAATTGCCAATATCTGTTGGACCACCAAAAAAGCAGGAGAGTTCCAGGAAAACATCTTCTGCTTTATTGACTATGCCAAAGCCTTTGACTCTTCAGAGCAAAACAAACCGTGGATAATGCTTAAAGAGATGGGAAAACCAGACCACCTTACCTGCCTCCTGAGAAATCTGAATGTACATCAAGAAGCAACATGAACCAGACATGGAACAACGTACTGGTTCCAAATTGGGAAAGGAGTACATTAAGGCTGTGTATTGTCACCTTGCTTATTTAATTTATATGTAGAGTACATCATGCGAAATGCCAGGCTCGATGAAACACAAGCTAGAATCAATATTGCTGGGAGAAATATCAATAACCTCAGATACGCAGATGACATGACCCTTATGGCAGAAAGTGAAGCAGAACTAAAGAGCCTCTTGATGAAAGTGAAAGAGGAGAGTGAAAAAGCTGACTTAAATTTAACATTCAAAAAAATGAAGATCATGGCATCTAATCCCATCACTTCAAGGCAAATAGATGGGGAAAAAATGGAAACAGTTGCAGACTTTATTTTTTGGGGCTCCAAAATCACTGCAGATGCTGACTGTGCCATGAACTTTAAAAAAGGCTTGCTCCTTGGAAGAAAAGCTATGATAAACCTAGACAGCATAGTAAAAAACAGAGAAATTGCTTTGCCAACAAAGGTCTGTCTAGTCAAGGCTATGGTTTTTCCAGTAGTCATGTATAGATGTGAGAGTTGGACCATAAAGAAAGCTGAGCACCAAAGAATTGATGCTTTTGAACTGTGGTGTTGGAGAAGACTCTTGAGAGTCCCTTGGACTGCAAGGAGATCAAACCAGTTAATCCTAAAGGAAGCCAGTCCTGAATATTCATTGGAAGGACTGATGCTGAAGCTTCAATACTTTGGCCACCTGATGTGAAGAACTGACTCACTGGAAAAGACCCTGATGCTGGGAAAGATCAAACGCAGGAGGAGAAGGGGATGACAGAGCATGAGATGGTTAGAAGGCATCACCAACTCAATGGACATGAATTTGAGCAAGCACCGGGAGATGATGATGGACAGAGAAGCCTGGCATGCTGCAGTCCATGGGGTTGCAAATAGTCGGACATGACTGAGCAACAAAACTGAATTGAAGATATTACAACACCATGTTTTTCAAACTGAAGTATTATTATTCTACAAAAGTTCCAGAAATGATGCCAGAGAAAACCCAAATTCATAGTGGAAACATGTTTTATTATCTTGCAACATCTATTATATTTGAAAACTGAGGGTGGGATGATTTAGGAGAACGGCATTGAAACATATATAATATATAAAAAACGAATCACCAGTCTAGGTTCGAAGCAGGATACAGGATGCTTGGGGCTGGTGCACTGGGATGACCCAGAGTGATGGTATGAGGAGGGAGGTGGGAGAGGGGTTCAGGATTGGGAACACGTGTACACCCATGGTGTATTCATGTTGATGTATGGCAAAAAAAAAATACAGCATTATAAAGTAAAATAAAGTAAAATTTTAAAAAAAACTATATTATTTAACTGGTGATAAACATTATATCTATCGCCAGTGATGGACAGAAAGCCTGGCTTGCTGCAGTCCATGGAGTCTTAGTCGGACATGACTGAGCAACTGAACTGAAATATTATATTAACATTTAATTTCTAATGAAAAGTTCAAGTTGGAATAACAGATCTTAGGATCTATCATCATTCATTTTATCTTTTTATTGAAGCTTCTTGGAAGGAAAACAATTTAAAACACTGGAAAGGATCCAAACCTTCATTCCCTCCTCCCCTTGCATTTCTCTATAAACTGATTATGTAAAGTTTATGCTTGTTAATCTCTGTGGACTTAAGGAGTATAGCTCTGTTGGCTTTTAATGATGTTACCCTCAATTGACATTTTTTGTAATTCAATGTCTCTTGAAAGAAAAAAAAGTTCCCCTTTCCTTGCCACATCAAGGTCCCCAAACGAATATTAAAAATACATACTTAGATGAACATTCAAATCTGACTGAAAAATTCAGAAACTTATTTGCAGTTTAGTTTTTAACAGAAAATCTTTTCGCTATCAGAGATATCTACATATTTATAAAGGAATGTATCTAACAAGCATCTCACTTTCTGAGATAAAATGAGCTTGGCTAGCATCTAATGCCTTTAGACACCTTCATGGGCCAAGGACAAGTAGAAAATTATTTAAAAGGAAGTGACTAAGAGAATTGTATATCCAAAGTCATACTTTTATCATACTTATATCTGTTCAAAGTACATATCAGACTACATTGAAGTTAAAATAGTTTCTTCTGAAACAAAGAACTTACTAAAAAATAGAAGACACCAGACTGAACAAGGAGAAACACTCTCTTTTCAGCTGATTTCCCCATTGTACATAGTCCCTAGTTGATCTCACGCTATTCTACATTTCTAGGTCTGAAAATCAGTCAATAGACAGATATGTAGTGAGTGCCAGATGGGTACATAGGCTAGTTCTCAGAACTGTAGGAAAATAAGAAAAGCAATAGAAGACATGCCCCCAGCCCGATAAGAGGTTCAACTGGAAGCAGAAAACCTACCCTCTGCTTCTTAGAGTCACTAATGGCAAAGTTCTTTCCAAGCTGCCTCAGCTTCAGATCAGATCTTTGACTCTCCATGGAAAGCAGGTTAACGGAGGTCTCAAGAGCCAGTCAAGGCAGATATGAGAAAGTTCCATTAACTAATGTAAGAAAAAAGATATACGATACAGTTTACAGTTTATATTTCTATATACTTTACATCATTTATTAAGTTCACCAGCAAATTGTTTCAAGAAGTCTCTTTTGTGTGAGGATATGAAGCAGCCATAAGAGTAACTGGTCTCTTTTGCTGTTGTTTAGTCGTTAAGTCACGTCTGACTCTTTTGCAACCCCACGTACTGCAGCCCTGCCAGGCTCCTCTGCCAGTGGGATTTCCCAGGCAACAGTACTGGAATGGGTTTCCATTGCTTTCTCCAGGGACTGAACCCAAGTCTCCTGCATTGGTAGGCATATTCTTTACCACTGAGCCACCTGGGAAGCCAACTCCAATCTTTACATTATTCTTATTTGTGACTCTTGTTTTCATCTTTATTTATTATTTCCTCAGCTTGCTTTTCTGACATCATCTAACACATTTTTCTTTCTGCCACTGAGTTTTAGAAATACCCAAGGAAGTGAACAATCTGAAAATACAAGGGAAAAACATAAGCTGAAAATGTGAGGCTTCTTAAAAATTAATCCAATATTCTTTTGAGTATACCATTTGGCCCTATGACATGGGTAAGGGAAATGTTTGCTACAGTACACACCAGTAACTATGAATTGGTCCTTTTTTTATTCAGAAAAATACTAGCACAAAACTCCCTAAATAAATTAATGTTCTAATCTTTATTGACTCATTTAATGGACAATAAGTTACTGTATGACGGCTTTTGGTATATTTGTGTTGTATTGTTTGTTGTGTATGGAAGTGAGTGATGTTATAGATTACAAAGTTGAACCATGATATGACTGTGGCACTAGGGAAGATAAAGAAGAAAATAAAGAGAAGAGAAATAAGAATATGTCACGTTTCTTACACCATATTTTGAATCATAAAAAATTCTCCTAGGAGGCAAGACATATTTGGAAAAGGAATATTATAACTTCAAGCAAATAATAAATGTGATGTAGCAAATTTCCCTTCTTAAACAATATTTTGTCATTTTTATACAATATGAAACTAAATTTAATGGATTCTTTTGTGGGCACCTCTACTAACAGATTCACAAAACACAACTGTCTCAAGAATAGTCTTGTGTGTGCTGTGTGCTAAGTTGCTTCAGTCATGTCTGACTCTGCAACCCTATGGACTATAACCTGTCAGACTGCTCTGTCCATGGGATTCTCCAGGTAAGAATACTGGAGTAGGTTGCCCTCCTCCAGTGGATCTTCCCAACCAAGGGATCAAACCCTCACCTCTTACATCTCCTGCATTGGCAGGCAGGTTCTTTACCACTAGCGAAACAGCAATAATCTAGTATGTACAAAGATTGATGCAAGAGAATTCAGAGCCAAGAAATAAATCCACACATATAAGGTCAGTTACTTTATAACAAAGGAATCAAGACTAAACAATGGGGAAAATCAGCCTCTTCAATATATGGTGTTGGGAAAACTGAATAGCCATATGCAAAAGAATGAAACTTGACCACCACTGCACACCACACACAAAAAGTAACTCAAAAGGGATTCCAGACCTAAATGTAAGACTTGAAACTGTAAAAATCTTAGAAGAAAACATAAGCAATACACCCTTTGACATGAGTCTTAGCAATGTAGCTCTAGATATGTCTCCACAGGCAAAAGAAAAAGCAAAAATAAACAAATAAAATTACATCAAATGAAAGTTTCTGTACAGAAAAGGAAATTATCAATAAAATAAAAATATAATCTATCAAATAGGAGAAGGTTTTTTGCAAATAATACATCTGAAAATGAGTTAATACCCCAAATATATAAAGAACTCATGCAACTCAACAACAAAAAACAAAGAAACAATTTAAAAATGGGCAGAGGAACTGAATAGACATTTGGACAAAGATATATAGATGGCCAATAGGCACGAAAATATGTTCAATATCACTAATTATTAGAGAAATACAAATCAAAACCACAAATGAGATAACATTTGATACCTGTCAGAATGGCTATTATCAAAAAAGGCAAGAAATAGCAAGTATTAGCGAGGATATGGAGAAAAGGGAACCATCACACACTGTTAGTGGGAATGCAAAATGGTGCAGCCACTATGAAAACAGTATGGAGATTCCCCCCAAAATTAAGAGTAGAGCTATCATATGATACAGCTATCCCATTTGGGGGCATTTATTCCAAGAATACAAAACACAAAGTTGAAAAGATACATGAACCCCTATGTTCATAGCAATATTATTTACAATTACCAAGATAGAGAAGCTACCTAACTGCCCAGCACAGATGGCTGGATAAAGAAGATGTGTTAGTATACACAATAGAATATTACTCACCCATAAAAAGATAAAAATCTTGCCATTTGAAACAGTATGGAGAAACCTGGAAGAGAATATGCTAAAGAAATAAGCTGCTGCTGCTGCTGCTAAGTCGCTTCAGTCGTGTCCAACTCTGTGCGACCCCATAGACGGCAGCCCACCAGGCTCCCTCGTCCCTGGGATTCTCCAGGCAAGAACACTGGAGTGGGGTACCATTTACCTCTTCCCTATTACCTGGCGTACTTAGAGTGACAATATCAAGGGGCCTGACTGTCTAGATTTGACCCTTGATTTAGTTAAAATTACTATTAATTTTGGAAAACTTAGTTAACCGCATGGGGTTTTTTGTGAAGAGGAAATACAATCTGGCATGTAAAGTACTTGATATATATCAGTTGCTCAGTAAATGTTAAAGAGAACAACAAGGAGAGGGAAATAGGTGATAGACAAATGACAGAGAGACTGATGACATACAGTTTCCCTTTTATTCAATGTTTACTTTAAAAATAAAGTACATAAATTTATATTACATAGAATCACAAAGGTGTTTCCACATTTGTGAGCTCATAGCTTAAATTTGGGAATTTTAATTTAAAACCTTGGAGATGTTGGTTAATTTAATAATTATGCCTGGATTTTAATAATTATGCCAGGATTTTAAATCCTGCTATGTAGAAATGCTGTCTAAATGTCTTCTCTTTGTTCTTAAATTAGGGCAGCCTCATTCTATAGTAGGTGAAACTTAAATTTGAAATCAACATCTTTTATTGTTCTGAGTATTTATTTTGTAATCAAATTCACTTTTTGATTTTTGATTGGATATGTTCCTAGCAGTAATATTAGACAAAATCTTGATGTATTACCACTGTCAAGAATAAAATAATTTATGTACAATTTAAAGCAAAAAAAATCTAGATAAATAATTTTGCTTCCAGTCATTATAGAATAACTAGTACCAGATTTGCTTTTTGCTAAAAAGAATGCTAAAACTAGACAAAGTATATAAGGCAACTGTTGAAAGACACTAAATAGCAGACAGGGTATGGCTATTTTCTTTTTTTAAACTATTTTATTTATTTATTTATTTTGGTTGCACCATGTGGAAGGTGGGATATTAATTCCCTGCTGCTGCTGCTGCTAAGTCACTTCAGTTGTGTCTGACCCTGTGCGATGCCACAGACAGCAGCCTACCAGGCCCCTTTGTCCCTGGGATTCTCCAGGCAAGAATACTGGAGTGGGTTGCCATTTCCTTCTCCAATGCATGAAAGTGAAAGTGAAGTCGCTCAGTCGTGTCCGACTCTTCACGACCCCATGGACTACAGCCTATGAGGCTCCTCCGTCCAAGAGATTTTCCAGGCAAGAGTACTAGTAGGACCAAAAGGATTAGCCAGTACTTTAACTGCTTGCCAGAATAAAACTCAACACCTATTAAAAGAAAATATTATGACTTATTTTCCATAAAATGTACCATCTTTAATGTCTGATACAAAAGCAAAACCTACTAGACATGTGACTGAGTAGGAAAATATGACCTAAAATCAAAGGGAAAAAATGCAGTCAGCAGAAATAGACCCCAAAATGACCCAGATTATAAAATTAGCAGACAAAAACTTTAAACCAGATATTATAAATGTATATGTTCCAAGACTTAAAGAAAAAGATAGTTATAGTAAGCGAGAAAATGAGAAACCTTGAAGGCAAGTGTAAACTATTTATAATAAAACCCAAACAGATCTTACAGAATTGAAAAGTAAAATATCTGAAATGAAAATTTCACTGGATGGGCTTAAGAAGAATTTGGGGCTGGCAGAAAAAGAAAGGATTAGTGGATTTGAAAACAAATCAATAGAAGTTATCCAATCTGAGGGACAGAGATTAAGGGAAAATAAATGAAAGAGACTCAGTTACCTGTGGGACAATATTAGGCATACATGTAAGCTGAGTCTCAGAAGGAAAAGAAAGAGCAAATAGCATGCGGAAAAAAATTTTTTTTAAGAAATAACAGCTTATAGTTTCCCAAATGATTAAAAACATCTACTTAAAAATACAGGAAGCTCAAGTTTTATAGGCGAATGATGACTCAGTGGTAAAGAATCACCTGCCAAGGAGGGAGACATGAGTTCAATCCTCCTGCCTCAGGAAGATACCCTAGAGAGGGAAATGGCAATCCCTCCAGTATTCTTGCCTGGGAAATCCCACAGACAGAGGAGCCTGGTGTGTTGTAGTCCATGAGGTCATAAAGAGTTGGGCATGGCTTAGCAACTGAACAACAAATAGTATTGAGTTATAATTTTGGACTTCTCCCTACTTCTAACCCAAGACACAGCTTTATTTAAAACTTCTCTTCATTATCCTAGTACCTAAAGTTGATTTTTTTTCAAACTGTGCATGGTTATAGTGGAATAACCTCAGGGTAGTCAAAATTTTTCCTTTGATATCATTTCTCAGTACTTTAAGGTCTAGAACAAAGCTTCACTTTGTAAAACATACATTACTACACAAATATAAAATATTAGAGTCTCTGAGACACCCAAATGTTTCTCAACACATCCAGAAATAAAATTTTACCAGCTATTGGGCATCCTTTAGCCTACTCAAGTTGACTGATTAAACATCACAGACCTCAACTGTAACTCTTCTGCCTGCCTGTTAAGTCACTTCAGTCATGTCTGACTATTTGTGACCCCATGGACTGTAACCCACCAGTCTCCACTGTCCAGAGGATTCTCCATGCAAGAATACTGGAGTGGGTTGCCATGCCCTCCTCCAGGGATCTTCCCAACCCAGGGATCAAATCTACATCTATTTATACCTCCTGCATTGGCAGGTGGGTTCTTTACCACTAGCACCACCTGGGAAGCCCATGACTCTTCTACTCAGAGATAAAGTTATTCCAGATCAGGAAATTATCCAGGAACTACAGAATGTAATCATTTGGACAGCACTCTAACCAACACTTCGCCTTATGTAATCAACATTATTATAGTCATTTTAGAGATATGGAAACTGAGGCTGAGAGAGACTGAAAGAGCTACTGGTACAGTTGTAACTAGAACTCCAGTCTTGTGGTTCAATTCAGTTCAAATGCTTTTGGTTGAGAAGAGCAGTGAGATTAGTGACCTGGGCTGATGGAAGGAGTCCTCATCTTGGAGCAGATCATGAGAATGCAGCCATAAGTAGTTACTGAAATTGCCTATATCAACAGTATTGGGGAAGAGAATAGACTTGGCATTTCAAAGAGATGACAAGACCCTGAATCCAGGATGAACTGGTCTATGTTCTTTCAAAATTCACTTAAATTTTTCTATTCCCTTATAACTTGGCTTTTATCTATAAAGGCTGTAAAGGAGTTATATATGTTAATTTTTTTAACTTGCATAAATCGGAGGAAAGACTTTCAATATTCTTTCTCTTAAATGCCAGGATTATCCTAAACCAGAGCAAAGTATGTAAAACTTCATAACATCTGGATGAGATTTAAAGATTTCAATAGTGTGTTCCCTGGGGTTGGCTTGGCTATGCATCACCATGCTTCTCTAATGTGTTTGTATAATTATTATATGAATGTATTGATTTTGCAGATTCATAGTCTCTGCAATTTCTCATTGATTAGTCCAGGGTTGATTTTATTGAAGGCTAAACAAGGACCTCCAGGAATTGAAGAAGTGCAAAAATGAATGCAATACAAGATTTCTTTCTATATACTGAGTCTCCTGTGGAAACTTTGCTAGCATTTGTCAGTGAAGCTCCCTAAGTACCAATGCAGAGCTAGGAAGCTTCTGGCAATTTTAAGAAAAATGTTTAGGTTCAATAATAAAAGTTTACTGGAAGCACCTCTGATTTTCTTTTCCTGCCCTTTTTTATAGGCTTGGTTGTTTTGCTAAATTAAGTTTGAGGTTCACTCGCTTTGTTATAGCACCACGTTAATGAGGCCAAAATGTCAGGCTCCATCTCTGTAGTGACAAACTGCACCCCTAACCTCAGGGAGCTTCCCTGGTAGATGAAAACAGGAAGGATATTTGCAAAAACAAAGAAAACAATTTCAGGTCCTGACACGGAGACTGGCATCACCTTCACTTACACAAAATAACAAATTGTTCCCCTCTGTTAAGACAGAAAAACCCAAAGGAAATTATTAGTGTCATAGAATAAATAAGATTGCCAAAAAGAAAAAAAATTAGAAAGTCCAAAAATGATTAACACAAAACCAAACCCACGGTTTAGAAGATGAAAATTTTCAGCCATTTGGTTTGAAATGCCCCAGTGATTATTTGGCCTAAATGTGCTAAACAGTCCAGGTTGAACAGTGAGTAATTAAAATCTGATTAATTCTTATCAGGTTAGCAAAGGGTGCTGCTTTTCACTGCCCCCCCCCCAAATTGGCAATGTACTTATACATTAAATTTAATTTGTCATTTTGGACATTTCACTGGCTATATTGTAATATACTTAGAAGCACATTTGCCACTCTGCCCTTTTTTGATATCAGTTCTTCCTACACTATGCACATTAGGTAAATACTAAAATATAGATAGGACAGAGTACTTTTGAAATGTTCTCATTTAGGAACACCACAGTGAACTGATTGTGATTCAAGATATCAACATTGCTTCTTGGCAGTTGCTACCAGCAAAAAATAATAAAATGTGAATGAACAAATTACTGTTTAAACAGCAATACTTTTGATAATTAGCAGATATACTGAGGGATAAATAGGGGAGAGAAAAACTGGAAAGAGAAAAAAGGGATTTAAATTCAAATAGAATTTCTTTTAACATTTCCCCCATTGTACAAAAGTCCATCTTTAATTCATATTACAGTGAGTAATTTGTAATGCTGTGTCAAAATAGATATGCAAAGAGGATATGCATTTGAATTTTAAATCTGATCCCTAAGTTTGAATTTAATATCATGCCCTAACTGAGTCCTGTATGTGGAATGGGAATTTTGAATCTGCTTTGAATGTCATAAGGATCAGCAATCATGCATAGTGTTATCATTGTTCATTATCTATCATGACTTGTGAAAAGAACATGAAATGGCATTAATCATTATTTTCTACTACTAATAATATACTTTCAATGCACATTTCACCATTTTCTAAATATCTGGCAGGAGAAAATTCTTCATCGCACCCACAAACCACCCCCTCTCATTTATTCTGCATTTGCAGCTGGAAGCCTTGGTGACTGCTAAAACACATTCCCCACCAAAGGAAAGATTTAGATCTTACAACATTAAAGAAAAACTGAACTTCTGACCCTAAACCCAAACACCTACAATCATAAAACCATCGGGTTCCAGGGGACTTCTGGAATCATCAACTCATTTGTCAGATAGGGAAATAAAGGCCAGTTTGGTAAACTGATTTGCCCAAGGTCAGTCAGCTGGTTAAAGGCAGAGAGGGGAATGGAAACCAGATCTCCTGACTTCAGGTTGAGTGTTTTTCCCAGTATACAAAATGAGCGGAATAACATCAGCTTTAGAAGCAAAGGCTTTAGGATCAAACAGACTTGGGACTAATTTCTGATTCTACCAGTTCTTTGTTTTAATTTCTTCATCTAAAAACTATATAAGCTGATGATACAGGCTAGGCATGTCATTGTGAGGATTACATGATACAATGCACAGAAAGTACTTAACTGTAAGCCAGGCAAAAATAAACACTCAATAAATATTAACAATGGATATTATTATCAAGTCATGTTGCTTAAACAACAATTTTTGTTCATGTAAATAAACTTTGTCTCCCACTTCCCCTCCAAATAAAACACAAACTCTACATTTTATATATATATCTGGAGAATCCCAAGGACAGATGAGCCTGTCAGGCTACAGTCCATAGGGTGTCAAAGAGTGGGACATGACTGAAGTGACTGAGCATGCATGTATGCATATATATACATATATGCATATATTTATACACACAATATATACATATAACACTTGAAACCCAGAATGGAATAAGTGAACCTTTCTGACTTAACTATTAAACTCTAGCGATAACAAATAAGACCTCATGTGACACCCCATTGAGGAAGGCTGTCAAAGCACAACTGAGCAATACTTTTCCATTCCCCCCATATCAGTATAGAAGCTTATAAACCACAAAGAAAGCATTCTCCTGTTTCAACATTAAACAGTCTTGTGGGATAAGTAGAGAAGACACTCACAACTCCATTTAACAGAGAAGCAAATAGTCTCAGAGAGGTAATGAGTGACCTGCCTAAGATTAGGGAGTTGGGAAGGATGAAGCTTAGACTAAAGATCAGGGTTCTGTTTTATCAACAAGGAAAAACAAGAGATTCGAAGAAGCCAACATCACGTACTACAAGGCAGATCTTTTCCAATGTGTCTTCAAGGCCTGTAAAATGATCCTAATGACTTGTTTGCCTGCCTATCCAACTCCCAACACAGAGCTGCCCCTTTAGCACAACTGGAAAGTGAGCAACCATGGTGATGGAATAAGAGCTGGTGGTCTTTACCCAGGTCAGTGTTGCAGTGTTTGGGGGGGGGCGGGTGCACAGGGGAGTAATCAAGGAAGCAGAGAGAGACGGAAAGGTTGACTGATGAGGCTAACTGCTTAACCAGAAACAGTTGCTGGTAGCTTGTTGCTACCAAGACAAGGATACTAGGAAGTTAGTAGCCATATCCTAAAGGTCAAAAGTAGAATAAGGGGATCATTGGGGCTGTTACCGATCTAGAAGGAGCCCTTGACCCACATTAGAGATGGAGACAAGTGTATTCACCAGAACTCTCTTCAGTCAGAACACAGTATGCACTGAATAATTTGAGAAGCTGTTGTGAACTCAAAAGAGTATTGCTCCAGTGTGGCTTTATCAGCCTGGACTTTTGGGTTTCAAATAAGATTTATTTATAATATAATTTATCCTCTCAATCATAACACTTCTAAGAGTAAAATAAGACATTATTAATAACTATGCTGGAGCAATAAGTATAAACTAGGACTGTCCCAAAATGAAGACACATGCTCATCCTAGTTTTAAGTGCTGGAAGTCAAATAAAACTGGCTTAAGCAAAATAACACTTATTGGTGCCAGTGTTTGAAAAATCCAGTGGTAAGTCTGACTTCAAGGATGCCAGTCTCCAAGACTCACTCTCTCTCACACCATCTCTCTGTTCTGCTTCCCCTCTCTCAAATATGCCCAGTCTCCCTACTGTCCCCTGGCACCTCCAGGCTTACATCCTGCATCCAAGCAACAACAGCTTCTCTTTCCCAACACTCTTCCAAAGTCTAAGAAAAGTTTCACTGGTCCACTTGGTTCTCAAGCCATCCTTGACCCAGTCATTGTGGCCATAAAGGAATGGAACAAGCTGACTGGCCAAATCTGTATCATAAGTAAAGAAGCCATAGTACATAAATACAATGGAATACTGCTACTACTAAGTCACTTCAGTCATGTCTGACTCTGTGCAACCCCATAGATGGCAGCCCACCAGGCACCCCCATCCCTGGGATTCTCCTGGCAAGAACACTGGAGTGGGTTGCCATTTCCTTCTCCAATGCATGAAAGTGAAAAGTGAAAGTGAAGTCGCTCAGTCGTGTCTGACCCTTAGCGACCCCATGGACGGCAGCCTACCAGGCTCCTCCATCCATTGGATTTTCCAGACAAGACTACTGGAGTGGGGTGCCATTGCCTTCTCTGCAATGGAATACTACTCAGCCATAAAAAGAACAAAATAATGCCATTTGTAGCAACATGAATGCAGCTAAAGATTATTATACTAGAGAGGCAGTTGTAAGATGGCAGAGGAATAGGATGAGGAGACCACTTTCTCCCCCACAAAATTCATCGAAAGAACATTTGAGCGCCAAGCAAATTCCACAGAATAACTTCTGAATGCTGGCAGAGGACATCAGGCACCCAGAAAAGCAGCTCATTGTCTTCAAAAGGAGGTAGGACAAAATATAAAAGATTAAAAGAGAGACAAAAGAGGTAGGGAAGGAGATCCGTCCCGGGAAGGAAGTCTTAAAAAGAGAAGTTTCCAAACACCAGGAAACACTCTCTGGCGGGTCTGTGGCGAGCCTTGGAATCTCAGAGGGCAAAATAACTGGGAGGAAAAATAAATAAATAATTAAAACTCACAGATTACATGCCCAACAACAACTCCCAGCAGTGCAACAGCCCAGACGCTCGCATCCCCCACTAGCAAGTGGGGGAAGGACAGGGAGGAGCGGGTGGCATTGCTTAGGATAAGAACCAGGCCTGAATGCCCTGAGGGCAATCTGAGGGAACTAGCTTGAGATAGCAACCCAGACTGTGGGGTAGCCATCCCTCAACCTTGGGAAAAGCCCTAACCACCGCCAGGTAAGCTCACAGAACAAAGGACTGAGCAGAGCTAGCCAGCAGTGGACCGGCCCATCCCCCACCAGAGACAGGCAGTCAAAGGCAGCCAGATCCGGAAGGGGGCAATTGTGGCCCCAGAGAGGCATCCTATATCAAACTGCAAGCAGACTTCATTGCTAACCAAGACTTCTTGGGATTCTGGATGGTCAACATCCGCCAGGAGGGTCTCAGCCAGAGATCAGCTTCCCAGAAGAGAGAAGGCACACCCGTTGTACACCAGAAAACTGAGCAGCTGGGACGGGAGAGGAGATAAGCCACAGCCTTCAACTGGGGGAGAGTATGTGCACCAAGGACCTGCTCACCTGAGCTGCTCAGACCTGGGACGGGTGCAAAACACAGGCCCAACCAAGTCTGCACCTTTGTGGAGTACCCAAGAACCTGAACCTGAGTGGCTTAGACCTGGGAAGTGCATGCAAACCAGGGCTCACATCAGACAGTTCCCGGCAGAGCAACCTAGAGTCTGAGCAGTGTAGACTGGGAAAGCACACAAGCCGTGAGTGGGGACAAACCCAGGGTGGCTGAATCACTGTGAACACATGCCAGTGATATTTGTTTGCAGTGTTCTTCCCTCCCCAAAGCACGGCTGAACAAGCAAGCCTAAAAAAAGTGACCACCACCGGGCCCCTTGTGTCAGGGTGGAAATTGGACACCGAAGAGACCAGCAAACAGAAGAAGCTAACATAAACAGAGGGAACCATAGGGTGGCTGAATCACTGTGAACACATGCCAGTGATATTTGTTTGCAGTGTTCTTCCCTCCCCAAAGCACGGCTGAACAAGCAAGCCTAAAAAAAGTGACCACCACCGGGCCCCTTGTGTCAGGGTGGAAATTGGACACCGAAGAGACCAGCAAACAGAAGAAGCTAACATAAACAGAGGGAACCACTTTGGAAGTGACAGGTGCAATAGATTAAAACCCTGTAGTTAGCACCGACTACATAGGAAGGGGCCTATAGACCGTGAGAAGTACAAGCTGGACCAAGGAACTATCTGAAAATGAACTGACCCCACACTGTCTGCAACAGCTCCAGAGAAAGTCTTAGATATATTTTTACTATTACCATTTTTTAAATTAAAAAAATACTATTTTTGTTGTTAATTTTAAGTCCCCATTACTCTTTTAATTTTCATTTTTATAACCTATTATTACCTCGTCCAAAAAAAAGAAAGACCCTATTTTTAAAGCAAACTTCATATATATATATATTTTATAATTTCTGTGACTCTGTTTATTTTTTGCTTGTTTGTTTTTGTTTTTTTTAATATTGTATTTTTGAGAATCTAACTTCTACTCAAGATTTTTAATCTTTGCTTTTTGGTATATGTTATTATCTTTGTACCTTTAAGAAGCCAATCTTCAGGACCCATTTTTACTTGGGAGTGAGATCACTGGCCTGATTGCCCTCTCCCCCTTTTGACTCTCCTTTTTCTCCACCAGGTTGCCTCTATCTCCCCCATCCCCCTTTTCTTCTCTCCCCGACTCTGTGAGTCTTTTTGTGTGTTCCAGGCTGTGGAGAACACTTAGGGAACTGATTACTGGCAGATCTGTCTCTCTCCTTTTGATTCCCCCTTTTATCGTCCTGGCCACCTCTGTCTCCTTCCTCCCTCTTCTTTTCTCTGTGTAACGCCATGAACATCTCTGAGGGATCCAGACTGTGAAGAGCACACTGGGAAGTGATCACTGGCTAGCTTGCTCTCTCCCCTTTTGATTCCCCCTCTTCTCCTCCTGGTCACCTCTATCTCCCTCCTCCCTCTTCTCTTCTCTATCTAACTCTGTGTACCTCTCCAGGTGTCCCTCACTGTGGAGAAACTTTTCATCATTAACCTAGATGTTTTATCATCGGTGCTGTTTAGATGGAGAAGTCTTGAGGCTACTGTAAGAATAAGACTGAAAATCAGAAGCAGGAGGCTTAAGTCTAAATCCTAAGAACACCAGAGAACTCCTGACTCCAGGGAACACTAATCAACAGGAGTTCATCAAACTCCTCTATACCTACACTGAAACCAAGCATCACCCAAGAGCCAACAAGCTCCAGAGCAAGACATACCATGCAAATTCTCCAGCAACACAGGAATGTAACCCTGAGCCTCAATATACAGGCTGATCAAAGTCACACCAAACCCATTGACATCTCAAAACTTATTACTGGACACTTCATTGCACTCTAGAAAGAAGAAATCCAGCCCCATCCACCAGAACACTGACACAAGCTTCCCTAACCAGAAAACCTTGACAAGCCACCCGTCCAACCCCACCCACAGTGAGGAACCTCCACAATAAACAGGAACCACAAACTGCCAAAATACAGAAAGGCCACCCCAAACACAGCAATATAAATAAGATGAAAAAGCAGAGAAATACCCAGCAAGTAAAGGAACAGGATAAATGCCCACCAAACCAAACAAAAGAGGAACAGATAGAATTCCAAATAATGATAGTGAAAATGATCCACAATCTTGAAAACAAATTGGAGTTACAGATAAATAGCCTGGAGACAAGGATCGAGAAGATGCAAGAAAGGTTTAACCAGGACCTAGAAGGCAATGGCAACCCACTCCAGCACTCTTGCCTAGAAAATCTCATGGGTGGAGGAGCCTGGAAGGCTGCAGTCCAGGGGGTCGTGAAGAGTCAGATATGACTGAGCAACTTCACTTTCACTTTTCACTTTTCTGCATTGGAGAAGGAAATGGCAACCCACTCCAGTGTTCTTGCCTGGAGAATCCCACGGACAGGGGAGCCTGGTGGGCTGCCATCTATGGGATCATACAGAGTCAGACACGACTGAAGTGACTTAGCAGCAGAAGAAATAAAAAAGAGTCAATATATAATAAATAATGCACTAAATGAGATAAAAAAACACTCTGGAGGGAGCCAACAGTAGAATAATGGAGGCAGAAGATAGGATAAGTGAGGCAGAAGATAGAATGGTAGAAATAATTGAAACAGAGAGGAAAAAAGAAAAAAGAATTAAAAAAATGAGAACAACCTCAGAGACCTCTGGGACAATGTTAAACCCCCCAACATTCAAATAATAGGAGTCCCAGAAGAAGAAGACAAAAAGAAAGACGATGAGAAAATACTTGAGGAGACAATAGTTGAAAACTTCTCTAAAATGGGGAAGGAAATAATCACCCAAGTCCAAGAAACCTACAGAGTCCCAAACAGGATAAACCCAAGGCAAAACACCCCAAGACACATATTTATCAAATTAACAAAGATCAAACACAGAGAACAAATATTAAAAGCAGCAAGGGAAAAACAACAAATAACACACAAGGGGGTTCCCATAAGGATGACAGCTGATCTTATTGAAAGAAACTCTTCAGGCCAGAAGGGAATGGCAGGGCATACTTACAGTGATGAAAGAAAATAACCTACACCCCGTATTACTGTACCCAGCAAGGATTTAATTCAAATATAAAGGAGAAATCAAAAGTTTTACAGACAAGCAAAAGCTCAGAGAATTCAGCACCACCAAACCAGCTTTCCAACAAATGCTAAAGAATCTGCTCTAGACTGGAAACACAGAAAGGATGTATAAACTTGAACCCAAAACAATAAAGTAAATGGCAATGGAATCATACTTATCAATCAGTTCAGTTCAGTTCAGTCGCTCAGTCAGGTCCAACTCTTTGTGACCCCAAGAACTGCAGCACGCCAGGCCTCCCTGTTCATCACCAACTCCCGGAGTTCACTTAGACTCACATTCATCGAGTCAGTAATGCCATCCAGCCATCACATCCTCTGTCATCCCCTTCTCCTCCTGCCCCCAATTCACCCCCCAACCCCAGCATCAGAGTATTTTCCAATGAATCAACTCTTTGCATGAGGTGGCCAAAGTACTGGAGTTTCAGCTTTAGCATCATTCCTTCCAAAGAAACCCCAGGGCTGATCTTCAGAAGGGACTGGTTGGATCACCTTGCAGTCCAAGGGACTCTTAAGAGTCTTCTCCAACACCACATAATTACCTTAAATGTAAGGGGATTGAATGCCCCAACCAAAACACAAAAACTGGCTGAATGGATACAAAAACAAGGCCCCTATATATGTTGTCTACAAGAAACCCACCTCAAAACAGGCGACACACACAGACTGAAAGGGAAGGGCTGGGAAAAGATATTCCATGCAGCTAGAGACCAAGAGAAAGCAAGAGTAGCAATACTCATATCAGGTAAAATAGACTTTAAAACAAATGCTGTGAAAAGAGACAAGATGGACACTACATAATGATCAAAGGATCAATCCAAGAAGAAGATATAACAATCATAAATATATATGCACTCAACATAGGAGCACCACAATATGTAAGACAAATAGCAGATGGCTGGATGGCATCACTGACTCGATGGCCATGAGTCTTAGTGAACTTCGGGAGTTGGTGACGGACAGGGAGGCCTGGCATGCTGCGACTCATGGGGTCCCAAAGAGTCGGACACGACTGAGTGACTGAAATGAACTGAACTGAACAAGTATGAAAGGGGAAATTAACAATAACACAATAATAGTGGGAAACTTTAATACCCCACTCACACCTATGGATAGATCAACTAAACAGAAAATTAACAAGGAAACACAAACTTTAAATGATGCAATAGACCAGTTAGACCTAATTGATATCTATAGGACATTTCACTCCAAAACAATTAATTTCACCTTTTTCTCAAGCACAAACAGACACTTCTCCAGGATAGATCACATCCTGGGCCATAAATCTAGCCTTGGTAAATTCAAAAAAACACTGATATCATTCCAAGCATCTTTTCTGACCACAATGCAGTAAGATTAGATGTCAATTACAGGAGAAAAACTATTAAAAATCCCAACATATGGAGGCTGAACAACACGCTGCTGAATAATCAACAAATCACAGAAGAAATAAAAAAAGAAATCAAAATATACATAGAAATGAATGAAAATGAAAACACAACAACCCAAAACCTGTGGGACACTATAAAAGCAGTGCTAAGAGGAAAGTTCATAGCAATACAGGCATACCTCAGGAAACAAGAAAAAAGTCAAATAAATAACCTAACTCTACACCTAAAGCAACTAGAAAAGGAAGAAATGGAGAACCCCAGAGTTAGTAGAAGGAAAGAAATCTTAAAAATTAGGGCAGAAATAAATGCAAAAGAAACAAAAGAGACCATAGCAAAAATCAACAAAGCCAAAAGCTGGTTTTTTGAAAAGATAAATAAAATTGACAAACCATTAGCCAGACTCATCAAGAAACAAAGGGAGAAAAATCAAATCAATAAAATCAGAAATGAAAATGGAGNACAACACCGAAATCAGATTGATTATATTCTTTGCAGCCAAAGATGGAGAAGCTCTATACAGTCAACAAAAACAAGACCAGGAGCTGACTGTGGCTCAGATCATGAACTCCTTATTGCCAGATTCAGAATGAAATTGAAGAAAATAGGGAAAACCACTAGACCATTCAGGTATGACCTAAATCAAATCCCTTATGACTATACAGTGGAAGTGAAAAATAGATTTAAGGGACTAGATCTGATAGACAGAGTGCCTGATGAACTATGGATGGAGGTTCGATACAGTATACTAACACATATATATGGAATTTAGAAAGATGGTAACGATGACCCTATATTTGAGATAGCAAAAGAGACACAGATATAAAGAACAGACTTTTGGACTCTGTGGGAGAAGGCAATGGTGAGATGATTTGAGAGAACAGCATTGAAACGTGTATATTACCATATGTGATATAGATGAGCAGTCCGTGTTTAATGCATGAAACAGGGCACTGGAACAACCCTGAGGGATGGAACGGGGAAGGAGGTGGGGGGTACAGGATAGGGGACACATGTACACCCATGGCTGACTCATGTCAATGTATGGCAAAACCCACTACAATATTGTAAAGTAATTAGCCTCCAATTAAAATAAATAAATTTTTAAAATAAGATAAAATAAAAATAAAAGATAAATTTTTAAAATAAAAAAAATAAAGCAACTTGAAAAGGAAGAAATAATGAACCCCAGGGTTAGTAGAAGGAAAAAAATCTTAAAAATTAGGGCAGAAATAAATGCAAAAGAAACAAAAGAGACCATAGCAAAAATCAACAAAGCCAAAAGCTGGTTTTTTGAAAAGATAAATAAAATTGACAAACCATTAGCCAGACTCATCAAGAAACAAAGGGAGAAAAATCAAATCAATAAAATCAGAAATGAAAATGGAGAGATCACAACAGACAACACAGAAATACAAAGAATCATAAGAGACTACTATCAGCAATTATATGCCAATAAATTGGACAACGTGGAAGAAATGGACAAATTCTTAGAAAAATACAACTTTCCAAAACTGAACCAGGAAGAAATAGAAAATCTTAACAGACCCATCACAAGCACGGAAATTGAAACTGTAATCAGAAATCTTCCAGCAAACAAAAGCCCAGGTCCAGACGGCTTCACAGCTGAATTCTACCAAAAATTTCGAGAAGAGCTAACACCTATCCTACTCAAACTCTTCCAGAAAATTGCAGAGGAAGGTAAACTTCCAAACTCATTCTATGAGGCCACCATCACCCTAATACCAAAACCTGACAAAGATGCCACAAAAAAAGAAAACTACAGGCCAATATCACTGATGAACATAGATGCAAAAATCCTCAACAAAATTCTAGCAATCAGAATCCAACAACACATTAAAAAGATCATACACCATGACCAAGTAGGCTTTATCCCAGGAATGCAAGGATTCTTCAATATTCGCAAATCAATCAATGTAATTCACCACATTAACAAATTGAAAAATAAATGCCATATGATTATCTCAATAGATGCAGAGAAGGCCTTTGATAAAATTCAACATCCATTTATGATAAAAACTCTCCAGAAAGCAGGAATAGAAGGAACATACCTCAACATAATAAAAGCTATATATGACAAACCCACAGCAAACATTATCCTCAATGGTGAAAAATTGAAAGCATTTCCCCTAAAGTCAGGAACAAGACAAGGATGTCCACTTTCACCGCTACTATTCAACATAGTTCTGGAAGTTTTGGCCACAGCAATCAGAGCAGAAAAAGAAATAAAAGGAATCCAAATTGGAAAAGAAGAAGTAAAACTCTCACTGTTTGCAGATGACATGATCCTCTACATAGAAAACCCTAAAGACTCCACCAGAAAATTACTAGAGCTAATCAATGAATATAGTAAAGTTGCAGGATATAAAATCAACACACAGAAATCCCTTGCATTCCTATACACTAATAATGAGAAAGTAGAAAACGAAATTAAGGAAACAATTCCATTCACCATTGCAACGAAAAGAATAAAATACTTAGGAATATATCTACCTAAAGAAACTAAAGACTTATATATAGAAAACTATAAAACACTGATGAAAGAAATCAAAGAGGACACTAATAGATGGAGAAATATACCATGTTCATGGATTGGAAGAATCAATATAGTGAAAATGAATATATTACCCAAAGCAATCTACAGATTCAATGCAATCCCTATCAAGCTACCAGCGGTATTTTTCACAGAACTAGAACAAATAATTTCAAGATTTGTATGGAAATACAAAAAACCTCGAATAGCCAAAGCAATTTTGAGAAAGAAGAATGGAACTGGAGGAATCAACTTACCTGACTTCAGGCTCTACTACAAAGCCACAGTCATCAAGACAGTGTGGTACTGGCACAAAGACAGAAATATAGATCAATGGAACAAAATAGAAAGCCCAGAGATAAATCCACACACATATGGACACCTTATCTTTGACAAAGGAGGCAAGAATATACAATGGAGTAAAGACAATCTCTTTAACAAGTGGTGCTGGGAAAACTGGTCAACCACTTGTAAAAGAATGAAACTAGATCACTTTCTAACACCACACACAAAAATAAACTCAAAATGGATTAAAGATCTAAATGTAAGACCAGAAACTATAAAACTCCTAGAGGAGAACATAGGCAAAACACTCTCCGACATAAATCACAGCAGGATCCTCAATGATCCGCCTCCCAGAATACTGGAAATAAAAGCAAATATAAACAAATGGGATCTAATTAAAATTAAAAGCTTCTGCACAACAAAGGAAACTATAAGCAAGGTGAAAAGACAACCCTCTGAATGGGAGAAAATAATAGCAAATGAAGCAACTGACAAACAACTAATCTCAAAAATATACAAGCAACTTATACAGCTCAATTCCAGAAAAATAAACGACCCAATCAAAAAATGGGCCAAAGAACTAAATAGACATTTCTCCAAAGAAGACATACAGATGGCTAACAAACACATGAAAAGATGCTCAACATCACTCATCAGAGAAATGCAAATCAAACCACAATGAGGTACCATTTCACGCCAGTCAGAATGGCTGCTGTTCAAAAATCTACAAGCAATAAATGCTGGAGAGGGTGTGGAGAAAAGGGAAACGTCTTACACTGTTGGTGGGAATGCAAACTAGTACAGCCACTATGGAGAACAGTGTGGAGATTCCTTAAAAAACTGGAAATAGAACTGCCATATGACCCAGCAATCCCACTGCTGGGCATACACACTGAGGAAACCAGAATTGAAAGAGACACGTGTACCTCAATGTTCATTGCAGCACTGTTTATAATAGCCAAGACATGGAAGCAACCTAGATATCCATCAGCAGATGAATGGATAAGAAAGCTATGGTACATATACACAGTGGAGTATTACTCAGCCATTAAAAAGAATACATTTGAATCAGTTCTAATGAGATGGATGAAACTGGAGCCTATTATACAGAACGAAGTAAGCCAGAAAGAAAAACACCAATACAGTATACTAGCGTATATATCTCTTGCCCGGAAAATCCCATGGATGGAGTAGCCTGGTAGGCTGCAGTCCATGGGGTCGCTAAGAGTTGGACATGACTGAGCGACTTCACTTTCACTTTTCCTTCCATGCATTGGAGAAGAAAATGGCAACCCAATCCAGTGTATTTGCCTGGAGAATCCCAGGGATGGGGGGAGCCTAGTGTGCTGCCATCTATGGGGTCACACAGAGTCGGACACGACTGAAGCACTTAGCAGCAGCAGCAGCACATATATATGGAATTTAGAAAGATGGTAGTGATAACCCTGTATGTGAGACAGCAAAAGAGACACAGATGTATAGAACAGTCTTTTAGATTCTGTGGGAGAGGGCGAGGGTGGGATGATATGGCAGAATGGCATTGAAACATGTATAATATCTATGTGAAATGAATCGCCAGTCCAGGTTGGATGCATGATACAGGGTGCTCAGGGCTGGTGCACTGGGATGACCCAGAGGGATGGGGAACACATGTACACTCATGGCAGATTCAAGTCAATGTATGACAAAACCAATACAATATTGTAAAGTAAAATAAATAATTTTTTAAAAGATTATTATACTAAATGAAGTCAGAAAGACAAATACCACATGATGTCATTTATATGGGGAATCTAAACATGACACATATGAACCCATCTGTGAAACAGAAACAGAATCACAGACATAGAGAACAGACTGGTGGTTGCCAAGGGGGAGGGGTTTGGGGGAAGGATGGGTGGGAGTTTGGGGTTAGTAGATGTAAGCTTTTACATATAGAATGGATAAAAAATAAGATCCTACTATACAGCACAGAGAACTATATTCAATATACTATGATAAACCATGATGGAAAAGAATATATATATACATACTTCGGCCACCTGATGCAAAGAGCTGACTCATCTGAAAAGACCCTGATGCTGGGAAAGATTGAGAGCAGGAGANGATGGGTGGGAGTTTGGGGTTAGTAGATGTAAGCTTTTACATATAGAATGGATAAAAAATAAGATCCTACTATACAGCACAGAGAACTATATTCAATATACTATGATAAACCATGATGGAAAAGAATATATATATACATACTTCGGCCACCTGATGCAAAGAGCTGACTCATCTGAAAAGACCCTGATGCTGGGAAAGATTGAGAGCAGGAGAAGGGAAAGACAGGATGAGATGGTTGGATGGCATCACCGACTCAATGGACATGAGTTTGTGTAGACTCCAGCAGTTGGTGATGGACAAGAAGGTCTGGCATGCTGTGATTCTTGGGGTCACAAAGAGTCAGACACAACTGAGCAAATGAGTTGAACCAAACTGATATATGTATAACTGAATCACTTTATTGTACAGCAGTAATTAATACAACATTACAAATCAACTATACTTCAATTTTAAAAATCTGTATCATAAGTCCACGTTTGGACTTGAGGATAAGAGAGAGGGCAAGTCATCTACCCAAACCACATGGACCAAGCTTGGTCTAGTTATAATTCCCCAATGGAAAATCAAAAAATAAATTTGCAGGGAGGAAAATTATGCAGGCAGGTAACATTATTAATGTTCACTAACTCTAGGACTCATGTTTGGTTAATAACAACAGATAACATTTTTTTGTGAGGTCCTTATGTGCCAGGATCCATGTTAATGGCTCTATCTGGAATATCCCATTTAAACTTCAAAACAATTCTATAAGCTAGATACTCTTATTGCATACATCTATAGATGAGGTAACTTAGGTACAGAGAAAACTAAGTAACTTGCTCAAACTCACAAACCAGGGCATGAAAAATCCAAGACTGAAATCCAGACAAGTCAGGTTCCAGAGCTCACACTCTTAGTCCTTACTCAGAGAACCATCCCATGCAAGCTATGCAAGCACACTTGGTTAGATCTCTTGGAACAACACGGGAGAGGTTTGGAGTGGATCAAAAGAAAGAAGGTAGGGCTAGTCAAGAAAAGCCTCCCCTCTATTGATTTACAGCCCCAAAGTCCTGATACAAATTACGTCAGTACCTGACAGAGTGTCCCAAGGCCCTGCAGTCAGCCAACTTCTTGAGACACACACAGGAAGCAGCTTTATCTGTCTGGTTTCATCTATCTCCAAAACCCCAACAAAGAAGTCTCTCAACACCACTGAAAGGGTACACTCTAACAGTGGGTCCCATGAATTCAAAAAGCCCTCCATTAACAAACAACAAACATTAATCTCAAAGAACAGAAAAAATGGGGATATGTTGCTGAGAAAGATTGAGGGCAGGAGGAGAAAGAGGCAGCACAGGATGAAATGGTTAGATGGCATCATCAACTCAATGGACATGAGTCTGAGCAAACTCTGGCAGACAATGAAGGAAGGGAAGCCTGGTGTACTGCAGTCCTTGGAGTCTCAAAGAGTCAGACACGTCTTAGCAACTGAACAACAGTAACAAAAATGTTTGCAAATTATTTTCCTTACAGCAAAGAATTTCTAATCATAGTTACACAAAACAGACTTTAAAGATTCCAGAAATAATTTGGTTATGTCAATGCAGAGCACTACTTGGCAACTTTGAATGCAAGTATATTTAAATATATTTGGCCATGTTTACTTGCACCTTCCTAAATTAGACCTGAATAACTAGCTGATAGATACATAGTTACATACAGCTTGTTTGTAACAGGAAAATCGTTCAATCTATCTTCCTTATAACTGAGCTTCCACAACCTTGATTTATTGGTGGAATTCAGGAAATTTGTCCCACATAGAGTTATAGGGAATCACTTTCATTTGTATGCTAACTGCTTTTGATATTTTTTAGCATCATCAGTGGCCTTGATGATTGATTTTCAGTCTAGCTAAACCAGTTCGTTATTATAAATATTTCCCAGTAGGAAAGAGATTAGCTTAGCAGACAGTACACTTCGTTGTGCAAAGAAAGTTATAACTCATTCCACTGACATTTGAAAGTTTTCAAGGAACATGCCCAATGACCAAGGTGTCTACGCTTTTAAAGGAAAGATCATAGCAACAACCAAAAAAGTAGTTAATTCTTTAATGAAATGACATAGATACCGTGAGGGTATACATAACAGCTAAAGAGTTAAAGAATTTAGTCTCTGAGGTCAAGACTCGAGTTTGAATCTTCAGTTCAGTTCAGTCGCTCAGTCGTGTCCGACTCTTTGCGACCCCATGAATCGCAGCACGCCAGGCCTCCCTGTCCATCACCATCTCCCGGAGTTCACTCAGACTCACGTCCATCGAGTCCGTGATGCCATCCAGCCATCTCATCCTCGGTCGTCCCCTTCTCCTCCTGCCCCCAATCCCTCCCAGCATCAGAGTCTTTTCCA
>SJYX01020996.1:489490-522315 GCA_006410675.1 Oreotragus oreotragus | reverse complement strand
CATCTTTGCATGAAATGTTCCCTTGGTATCTCCAATTCTCTTGAAGAGATCTCTAGTCTTTCCCATTCTGTTGTTTTCCTCTATCTCTTTGCATTGATTGCTGAAGAAGGCTTTCTTATCTCTTCTTGCTATTCTTTGGAACTCTGCATTCAGATGCTTATATCTTTTCTTTTCTCCTTTGCTTTTCGCCTCTCTTCTTTTCAGTGCTATTTGTAAGGCTTCTCCAGACAGCCATTTTGCTTTTTTGCATATCTTTTCCATGGGGATGGGCTTCCCTTGTGGCTCAGTGGGTAAAGAATCTGCCTGCAATGCGGGAGACCTGGGTTCAATCCCTGGGTTTATCTCCTGGAGAAGGGAAAGGCTACGCACTCCAGTATTCTGGCCTGGAGAATTCCATGGACTGTGTAGCCCATGGGGTCGTAAAGAGTTGGACACGACTGAGTTTGAATCTTAGCATCAACCATTCCCAGTAACATGACCTTAGGCAGGTTACCTAACCTGTCTAGACCTTCATTTCCACACTGTAAGATCAGAGCCGCTAGCAATATCAACAATATAGAGCTGTTTGAGGATTAAATAAAATGCTGCATATCTTACACTTTGCATGGTTTTTGGCTCATAGGGAACCCTCAATAAATATTAGCTCGATGTTGTTGTTGTTGGAATTGCAAAGGAAAGAAATGCAAAGATACCTCTTTGGCCACCAGATACTTAATAACTTAAGCGAAAGTGAAGTCGCTCAGTCGTGTCCGACTCTTTACAACCACATGGACTTCAGCCTACCAGGTTCTTCCATCCATGGGATTTTCCATGCAAGAGAACATTTTCCATGCAAGGGAATGGGGTGCCATCGCCTTCTCCAAGGGGAACGGAATATAGTCAGTCAAACAAGATTGACAATGTTCACTGTGATTTTTCTGCACACAGACTAGAATTTATTGAGTATCAACCCACATTTGTCACAATGTCCCAATCAAAGAATGAGGTGGGATCATAATTTCAATTAATGATCTTTTAATTACTACAACAGTAAATTTTCATTCATTTCAGTTTTCCTTCTGACCCATATCATATGTGATCATGCATCTCTTCCCTACCATAAAAATGAGTTTGTCCTGCTATATCTTTTGTGCCACTGCCAATGCTGACAATGCCACTAATCCTCCTTCAAAAGGCCTGTGGTGTTCCTAGCTGTAACTTTCCAAACTCAGAGGATGTGCTTTATGTTATACTTGAGGCAGGTGCCAGATGGCATATTTCCCATTTTTATCCCCCAGGCCTCAGGGAAAATAGGACTGTATGATATGCAGTGGCCATTCCTGCAGTTTCTGCCTTGATCCATGTTCTTTTCTTTGATGATACCACTGGATCTGCTTTTGGGAAGTTCCTTTAACCCACTGCACACAGTTACAGTGAGGATGTCAGTTAAAGTGTCAACTTCTCCTGGACAGAAATGCACATATGGCCTGTATTTGTTTCCTGAAACAAATCACCACAAACTTGATGACTCAAATAACAACATTTCTCACAGAGGACCCCAGTCCACAATCCTGCTGCAGTGGGCCTGGTTCTCTCTGGAGGCCCCTTGTCTCCCTTCCATCTAAAGATGGTTGTTGCCCATCTTGGTGTTCCTCAGCTTGTAGATACATCACTCCTGTCTCTACCTCCATTTTCACATCACCTTCTTTTCTATGTCTCTGTGTCTCCTTCTTTTCTGAATCTCATAAAGACACTCTTTTCAGATGTAGGACCCACTCTAACCAAGTATGGCTATATTTCCTTTCCTCAATTACATCTGTGTGTGTGTGCTAAGTCCCTTTAGTCATGTCCAACTCTTTCGACTCTATGAACTGTAGCCCACCAGGCTCCTCTGTTCATGGAATTCTCCAATCAAAAATACTGGAGTGGGTTGCCATTTCTTCCTCCAGGGGATCTTCCCCACCCAGAGAGCAAACCCTGAGTCTCTTATGTCTCCTGCAATGCTGCAGTGCCAGGCAGGTTCTCTACCACTAGCGCCACCTGAAGGCAATGGCACCCCACCCCAGTACTCTTGCCTGGAAAATCCCATGGATGGAGGAGCCTGGTGGGCTGCAGTCCATGGGGTTGCTAACAGTCGGACAGACTGAGTGACTTCACTTTCACTTTTCTCTTTCATGTATTGGAGAAGGAAATGGCAACCCACTCCAGTATTCTTGCCTGGAGAATCCCAGGGACGGGGGAGCCTGGTGGGCTTCCGTCTATGGGGTCGCACAGAGTCGGACACGACTGAAGCGACTTAGCAGCAGCAGCAGCAGCAGCGCCACCTGGGAAGCCCAATTACATCTGTAAAAACACTTACTCTAAATAAGGTCACTCATTTTGAAGCTATGAGTGGACATGAATTTTGAGGGGATGCTATTAGACCTCTCCTAGACCCAAGACAGACCAATCCACACCTCTTTCCTTGGAAATCCAAAAACAACTACTGTAAGTTCCCTCCATACACACAAGTTCTGTTCCAAGACCATGTGTGTAAGTCCAGTCTGTTGGTAAGTCCCACAAAGTTAGACTAGGTACCTAACTAACGTAATCGGCCATATAGTACTATACTATAACAGTTTTATAATACTTCTCACACAAATAACACATAAAAAAACAAACACAAAAAATAAAGACATTTTTAATCATATAGTACTACAGTACAGTGCCTTGAAAAGTACAGTAGTACAGTACAACAGATGGCATACAGGGGCTGGCTTCAAGTGAAGAAGCAGAAGAATTACTGACTGGAGGAGGGAGAGGAGGTGGGAGACGGTAGAGCTGAAGGGCCATCAGCAACAGGAGATTCAGGGCAAGTTGCATTTTCACTTAGTCTGACGCTGATGGAACGCACGTTCACAGTTTCGAAAGTTCGAAACTTGAAGTTTCATATGTAGGAGACTTACTGTAAAACTATTTGCAACATGTTCATTTTTCCAGCAGAATCCTGAGGAGACAGCCCCCTCGTTCCTACTACCTATGTCCTAGAAGCTTCTCTGGTCTCCTACATTGCATGACCGAGATATCCAGAGTCTCCTTCACTCTGTGCATTACCCAATAGCCTGGCAATAAATTCTCATGCAGCTTAACCAGATAGAATCAAGTTCTGCTACTAGCAACCAAAGGTGTCTAAAACAGAGATTGCAACATCTGGACCATCTCAGTCATGAAATGTAGAAATAAGAACAACGGATGTAAAGGCCTTTTTTTTTTCAGATTTCCAATTGACTAAACAGTTCTTTGTTCACAAACCTTCCACCCATCTAACTTAGAACATGTTATTCTTGGAGACTTTACCTGTTTCTCATAGTAATTTTTCTAGAAGTCTTAAAAGTTTATGCAAGTATATAAGTGATGGTTCCCGGCATTCTTCCAGAGTCTGAAAACGCTGACAGACTAAGAAGGTATCCTACAATGCTAGGGCAGGCTAATTAAGTCCTACACATCGACATTTTGGCTAAAAATGATAACTATGCTAATTAGCCAGTTAGAAAATGTGCACATCTCATTGTGCCAAGTGAGAGGGGATTCCTTATAATTGTTCCTATAGGATTGCCAGCTACTGCTGGGGACACGATTAAATTACCTCCCAAGTCCCATCACCACTTAATACCGAAGAAGTTCCCACCCAAACAGTGAGCAGGAGTCAGAGCTGGATAGGCTTCCTAGAATCATGGCTCATTAGCACCGCATTCCAAAGTTTGGGGAACATAATGAGTCTTTGAGAGTGGAATGAGCATCGCTTCTGACTTCCTACAAGATCCCATGCCATCTCAAGACACAATGAAGCCAAAATGCTAACAAACTGGTACAGGGTGAACACTGCAAACTTTCGAAGACACTGTGGAAGCTATAGTCCATGTTTATAAAGAACATTTAGAGCTTTCAGGAAAACATTGAAGTAAAATCCCTAAAGATTTACTAAATGTCAGGCAGAGAAATTAAAATATCAGTATACCACAGAGAGGTCAAAACTGAATTAACAACATGCAGACAAATTACTCAATCAAATACAATTTAACAAATTGTTGTGGACACCTACTATGNGGGTGAACACTGCAAACTTTCGAAGACACTGTGGAAGCTATAGTCCATGTTTATAAAGAACATTTAGAGCTTTCAGGAAAACATTGAAGTAAAATCCCTAAAGATTTACTAAATGTCAGGCAGAGAAATTAAAATATCAGTATACCACAGAGAGGTCAAAACTGAATTAACAACATGCAGACAAATTACTCAATCAAATACAATTTAACAAATTGTTGTGGACACCTACTATGTGCCTGACACTGAGTAGGATCAGCAGAAGATCAAAGATAAGAAAGAAGAGACATGCCCTCAGAGAGTTTGCAGTCCAATAAGAAGGATGAGAGCAGAATGTAAATCCCAGAAATACAAGGAGGGAAATGTTATAAGACAATTAGAAAGAGAAAAACAAATATGGTATATTAGTGCATATATATGGAATATAGAAAGATGGTACTGATAAACCTGTCTGCAGGGCAGCAATAGAGACACAGACGCAGAGAACAGACTTGCGGACACAGTGAGGAAAGCAGTGCTCGCGCTCAGTCGCTCAGTCATGTCCAGCTCTTTGAGACACCATGGATTGTAGCCCACCAGGTTCCTCTGTCCATGGAACTTTCCAGGCAAGAATACTAGAGTGGGTTCCCATTTCCTCTTACAGGACATCTTCCTCAAAGATTGAACCTGAGTTTCTTTTTGTCTCCTGCATCAGCAGGTGGATTCTTTACCACTGAGCTACCAGGGAAGCCAAGGGAAGGAGAAAATGAGATAAACTGAGACAGCAGCATTGATACTATTTACCTATTACCATATGTAAAATAGATAATCAGTGGGAATTTGCTGTATGATGCAGAGAGATCAAACCCAGTGCTCTGTGACAACCTAGAGGGATGGGGTGGGGTGCAGGCAGGAGGGAGGTTCAAGAGGGAGAGGACATATGTATATCTATGGCTGATTTATGTCGATGTGTGGCAGAAAACAACCCAATATTGTAAAGCAATTATCCTCCAATAAAATAAATTTAAAAAGAAAAATGCTATAAGAAACAAAGTGCTAGAGGAAAAAGGATTACATCAGTTGCAAAGATCAATAAAGGCTTTCATAGAGGAAGTGAAAAACAGGGATGGTCCTTGATTGACAGATATGCAGAAAAGGTTGACCAGATGGAGAGTCAACCCAAGCAAAATCAAAGAGACAGGAAAATCCATGGTCTATTCAGAGGGAAAAAATTAGTCTTTCTGAGATACAGGTTCAGTAAAGAGGGAAACATGGCTGGAAAAGTAGGTTGAGCTACCCCAAGAAGAGCCTTACAGGATAGGTGCATGATCTTGCACCATCATGGCAGGCAACGGGAGTCGCTGAAGGTTTTTGCAAGGGTGCAGTCTGTTTGGCACTAGCTTGAGAAGGATCTATCTGGAGGCAATGGGAATGATAAGCAGAGGTTAGAGAGGTCAGTCAGCTGGGATTCTGACTCAGCTTTAAGCAGGAGAGTTTGGAAAGAAAGGAGGGAAGGAGGACACCTGTGCAAGAGATAGGACAACGTCCAAACCCAGGAGAGTTCTGAACCCTGGCTGCATGGTAGACTTGTGAGTAACATTACCGAAATAATGCCAGGGCCCACCACAAACCAATTACATTAGAACCTCTGTGGTTGGGCTCGAGCCTTGGGATGTTTGAAAAGTTCACGAGGTGATTCCCACACACAGATAGTATTGACATTCATTTATTCTTTAAGGTATAGTTCCCGAATCAGCAGTCCCAACTTCACCTGAGAGTATGTTGGAACTACAGACTCTCAGACTACTCCACTCAGAATACACGCATTAACAAGATGCCCAGGAAATATGTCCATACACATTTAAGATAGAGAAGCACAAACAAATACTTCTGAGACAAGCCCTGAGATGCTTCAGGTCTAATCAGCACCCAGGTGAAGCCAAGACAGGTCCACATACCATGCCTGAGAATATGTTAGAAATGCAAGTGCTGTGCATGGCCAGATCACTTCCTGAAGCTTCTGCTGTGCTCTCAGGGTCCAGTTTTCTCCCTTCCACTCCATGTCCTGGTGTCAGACCCCATCCCCATCTCTGCAACCTGTCACCATGTTCACAGGTGTCAAGAACAACTCCAGGAAAACAGTTTGGCTATTCCTCAAGAAGCCACACACAAATTACCATATGACCTAGCAATTGCACTCCTAGGTATATACTCCAAAGAATTGAAAGCAGAGACTCAAACAGACACCTGTACACCAGTGTTCATGTGGTGGTTTTGTCGCTAAATCGTGTCCGACTCTTGCAATCCCATGGACTGTAGGCTGCCAGGCTCCTCTGTCCACGGTATTCTCCAGGTGAGAACAGTGGAGAAGGTTGTCATTTCCTTCTCCAGAGGATTTTCCCAACCCAGGAAATGAACCCAGGTCTCCTGCATTGCAGGTAGATTCTTTACCGACTGAGCTATGAGGGAAGCCCCATACTAGTGTTCATACAGCATTATTCACAGTAGCCAAAATATGGAAACAGCTTGACTATCCATTGATAGATGAATGGATAAACAAAATGCAGCAAATTGCTGTTTATTATCAGGAGTCATGTATGGATGTGAGAGCTGGACTATAAAGAAAGCTGAGCACCGAAGAATTGATGCTTTAGAACTGTGGTGTTGGAGAAGACTCTTGAGAGTCCCTTGGACAGCAAGGAGTTCCAACTAGTCCGTCCTAAAGGAGATCAGTCCTGAATATTCATTGGAAGGACTGATGCTGAAGCTGAAACTCCAATACTTTCACCACCTAATGTGAAAACCTGACTCACTGGAAAAGACCCTAATACTGGGAAAGATTGAAGGCAAGAGGAGAAGGGGATGACAGAGGATGAGATGGTTGGATGGCATCACCAACTCAATGGACATGAGTTTGAGTAAGCTCCAAGAGTTGGTGATAGACAGGGAGGCCTTGTGTGCTATAGTCCACGGGGTCGCAAATAGTCAGACACAACTGAGCGACTGAACTGAACTGCTATATAATGTAATATATATCTTGTGGGCCACAGTCCAAAGGGCTGCAAAGAGTCAGATGTGACTGAAGACTAAGCACAGTACATAGCACATGGCATATTGTGTGTGTGTATATATATATATAGATAGATAGATAGATTATATATTTATATGTATAATTTCATCCTAAAAAAACAGATTCTGACACATGTTGCAACATGGATGAACACTGAAAATACTATGCTATTTGAAATAACTCAGATGCAAAAAAGGACAAATAGGAAAAATATTTTATGATCCCATTTATATGAAACATTGGAATTAGGCAAACATTAACTCTAACCCTAACCCTAACCCTGGTGGCTCATATGGTAAAGAATCCACCTACAATGCAGGAGACCTTGTTCAATTGCTGAGAAGAGAAGATCCCCTGGGGGAGGGCATGGCAACCCATTCCAGTATTCTTGCCTGAAAAATCCCATAGACAAAGGATCCTGGCGGACTATAGTCCATGGGGTCACAAAGAGTCAGACATAACTGAGCAACTAACACTTTCACTACTTTTCATAGAAACAAATTAAATTAGAGGTTATCAAGGGCTAGAGGGAGGAGAGAATAGAAAATCATTGCTTAATGATTACAGAGTTTCTGTTTGAAATGATGAAAAGTTTTGGAAATAGTAATAGTTTCATAACATTATGTATATGATTAATGCTGCTGAATTGTATGCTTTTAAAAGGGCAAATTTTACATTATATGTATTTCCCCACAATTAAAAATAAAATAAGCTCCATCCCCACCATTTAGTTGACAGTTCTAAGCCTCCTCTTCCTTGTCCCCAGAATGACACATTACTTCCAAACTACTTGCATTCCCCCAAATGGGACACTCCCTGGACTCCAACCTAAACTCACATTGACACAGAAGGGACAGAAACTGCATTGTATCCAGATACTTCAAAATAAACCAGGGCTTCCCTGGTAGCTCAGAGGTTAAAATAAAAAAAAAAAATCTGCCTGCATGCTGGACACACAGGTTCGATCTCTGGGTCAAGAAGATACCCTGGAGAAGGAAATGGCAACCCACTCCAATATTCTTGCCTGGAGAATCCCATGGATAGAGGAGCCTGGCAGGCTACAGTCCATGGTGTCGCAAAGAGTCGGACATGACCTAGCCACAAAACAACAACAAAAACTTCAAATAGAATCATCCGGCCTTTAACCCCACCCTCCAGGGTACTTGGGTTGTCACACTTCCTTCAGCTTAAAGTGATACCTCTGGTCTCTCTGCCAGGAAATGCTGCACTGTCCACCTCACTTCAAACAATCCCAAATTGGTCCAAGCTCTTCACCCCTCCCAAGGGCATATTTATGACACTCAGAATCCTAGCTTTGTGACATGACCCCAAAACCCCACTTTCAATAAACCAACACTTGTAAGGGTAGGAGGGGAAAAGTCCATTTCAAACAGCAAACTCTTAATGCCCAGAGCCTATGAGACCTAAAATGACTGGGATGAATAGAGTGAAAACATGGGTCCTCTCATGCACATTCTCTTCTTGAAACTGAGACGGTCCAGCTTGACGTTTGGTACAAAGACAAACTGTTCTGGGCAGATTTTCCAAAGTAATCCAAAATCCCCGAGTCCCTCTATACAAATTGTCTACTGTGGTGACTTAATTTCATGTTTTTAGTTTTAAGGAGAAGAGATTTGGATAAATGTTCTAATGTAGTAATTAGCAATTACATTAACAGCATTGATTTCCCATTATGTTGTCCCATTATTTTAATTATATTTCTCTTTAAACAATTTTTCAGACTGCAATTTTTACTCAGATGAGCCTAACACCCCAGATAACCTCCCCTCGCCATTGTCCACCCAAATTGATAATGAGTCCTGTGCTATTTAACTTCACATCACACATTTTTTAAAATCATTCTGGAAGAGCTCTGAGTCAATGTATTCTCTTGAGCAATTACCGCCAGGAGCCAGAACCAACGTTGAAGTAATCAAAGCAGGTGGCCATTTGGCAAGGCTCTCTACACAAACAGCTCCTTGACATCCCACTAATGTGCTTGAAATCTTACCCTTGAAGAGCACTTTTGGGAGATCTTTGGGGGTTTTCAGTCTTTAACAGTTTCTGAAAAAGAACAACACATGTCAAGCAATAACCAGGAAAGAAGGCCACTTAACAAGAGCCTATAAGACACACCAAATACTCTCAAATGAGAGCTAACTAACACTCTATGGTTCATGCATTATTCTGAACACCTTACATGTATTAACTCATTTAATTCCTTCCAATACTTGTATAAGGTATGTAATAGTATGACCTCCATTTTACAGATGAGGAAATTGAAGCTCATCCAAGATCATCTAACAAATTAGGGGACTCGGTCAGAATTCAAACCCAAGCTGGCTGACTTCAGAATCTGTGCTCTTCACTGATGCCGTTTTACTTTCTGATATGTTTCTTTTTCAGCCCTCTCATGAGACCAGCATTTCATGTCTTCTTGGACAGATGTACTTAATGATCATAAAGTTAAATAACTTGGCCAAAGGCACACAGCTAAGTGTCCAGCTATTATGTAAACCCAGATATTTCTGACTCTAGAGACGTGCTTCTTCTCTGTTGCCTACCCAAGAATATATCACAATATCCAATCATGATGGTTATTTATGAGCAAGACCAAAACAACCAGGAAATAATAATAATAGGCTATATGGTCTACTAACTAACAGAAAAAATGGCAGATAGGTATGGCAGAGCTTACTAGCTGACTGACAAAACTATTTCGTCTTCCTCTTCCTCTTGGGCACACACTGCATTTTCAAACATCCTTTGTAGTCAAGTGTAATAAAGTATCTGAGTTTCAACCAGTGAGTTTGGGCCAAAATATTGTAGCAAAATATGTCAACTTTCTTTCCTCACACCTGAATGGAGAGATACCAAGAACCTAGAGTAAGGGGGAGCCACAAGAGTGAGGGAGCCTGGGTTCCTGATTGACCATGTAGAAGGTTGACCAACCAAGAAGAGATCCAAAGGATTCTGGCAATAATAAGTAAGCATTAGGAATTCCCTGGAGGCCTAGTGGTTAGGATTCTGGGCTTTCACTGCTGTGTCCCAGGTTCAATCCCTGGTTAGGGAGCTAAGATCCCACAAGGTGTGTGGCATGGTCAAAATAAAAAGTAAGCTTGTACAGTGTTGAACCATAGAGGTTTCAAACTTACCTCTTATAGCAACTACTGTTACACCAACTAATATAAGATAAAAGTTGAATGTTGTCATCAAAAACTTAGAGTAAGTTATTCATTTACAGTTGGATTTTGGATAGAAGAGAAATAAATGACTAACTCGGGTCGAAAAGCTGGAGATCATGTGGTTAAGCATCCACAAAACACTTGGCAATTCTTTCTCTACAGTAACTCGTAAAAGAGTTCATCACTTGCCTCCTGGCTTTCACGCCTAATGAAATGGGCTGCCATTTGGATGTATTGAGTAGCATCACATGATCTGATGTTATTAAATGATCACGTCTGGCTGCTGTGTTGAAATTAGTTTGCAGGTCAAGGGTAGAAGAATGACAAGAAGCTAGGAGGCTATTTCCACTGATCACAAAGAGTGAATTTGTGGAATGAAGACTCTCCTCCTACAGCTGGATGATGCCTGATTCTCCTAAAGACTGTTTCTGAACCACCAGGCCAGGTAGAGTTACCACCATGGGTTCTGAGGACACTATTGCTTCTGATTAATGATATTTCAAAAATAAATCAAAAGTGAAGAAACTATTTATATCTGAGCATTCAGTTTTTTCTTTGTTAACATTTTCTTTCAGATGTTTTTAATTTTCTTTTGAGATCTTATATATATATTAAAAAGCAGTGGATATCCAGTTAAATAATTGGACATAGATAGCCAATTTATTTAAAAGATCCTTAAATACCTAATTTTGTTGCCTGTAGAATAATGACTTCTATAAATTTGGGGTGTATGAAAATAGAAGGGATATTTCAGTCAGTTCAGTCGCTCAGTCATGTCTGACTCTTTGTGACCCCATGAATCTCAGCACGCCAGGCCTCCCTGTCCATCACCAACTCCCAGAGTTCACTCAGACTCATGTCCATCAAGTCAGTGATGCCATCCAGCCATCTCATCCTCTGTCGTCCCCTTCTCCTCCTGCCCCCAATCCCTCCCAGCATCAGAGTCTTTTCCAATGAGTCAACTCTTCTCATGAGGTGGCCAAAGTACTGGAGTTTCAGCTTTAGCATCATTCCTTCCAAAGAAATCCCAGGGCTGATCTCCTTCACAATGGACTGGTTGGATCTCCTTGCAGTCCAAGGGACTCTCAAGAGTCTTCTCCAACACCACAGTTCAAAAGCATCAATTCTTCGGTGCTCAGCCTTCTTCACAGTCCAGCTCTCACATCCATACATGACCACTGGAAAAACCATAGCCTTGACTAGATGGACATTTGTTGGCAAAGTAATGTCTCTGCTTTTAAATATACTTAGGGGTCTGCAAACTGCAATAGGGACTGAGAGATTTATACTGGCCTTCCTGAGACAGACATTTACAGTTCAAGGAAACTCCCCAGGGCATAAGCATGAAGCCCATATAACAGGTAGTAGGGAACACCACCTCCAGTGCTTCAGTTTAATATCTCTGTCCCACCTTCAAATAAGCCTAGAAAACATGTTGCCCCATAGACACCCTGCATAATTTTCCAGTTACAAATGGCTGTATCACGTTTATTATATCTCTGCCTATGGTGTGATCACATTCTAGTAAAATCCTAAGAGATTGACAGGGCTGGGAGTAGTGTTCTTGGAAAACTATGAAGAAGTAGGAATTCTGGCATGCAGTGTTTGAAAGTGTTAGTCGCTCAGCTGTGTCCAACTCTTCAACCCCATGGACTGTAGCCCACCATGCTACAGGATGCAGTGTTTATCCATCATTTATACACAAATTCCAGTTCAGTCAGTAATTAGAAAGCAACCCACACTCTGGATCCTGCTCAATTGCCTAAACCTGAAAGGTATGCTTGTGTGTCCACCACTTGTTTCTAATTCATATCATTACTGAGATTCACATCTTAGAAGTTAGGCTTTTGTGGTTTGTTTTGGGGTTGTTTGAAAAAAAAAATTTTTTTTTTAAACTAGAGTGGATAGCCCGGTACTCCCAGTGTTCCTCAAACGGAGGGAGGAAGGACTCTCTTCCAAGTCAGTATTTAGATTCCGCACGCTGTCATCAATGATGAAATGATCCATTGCAAGTGCTGAGAAGGAAAAGGCAAAATGGGACACCCACTGTTTTCCTGTTTGCTGACCATCATTCAAAGGTAGAGTTAGACGTTATTGAAATAAACCATGGAGAAAATATCAAAATAAGCCTATTACGCTAGGACCCAACCATTACAGCCAAGGAAATAAAACAATAAATCCTTTGAAATGAAGAAATATAGCAAGCGACACTTGAAAACTGAGAGGTGTTTTGTCACTAAATTGCAGCATTAATAGTGCTTTGATGCTCCTTGCTAAATTGTATAGTTCTGACACTCAAAACGAACATTTGGAAAATCATATTTATTTTATACAACTCGTTAGCAGAAAAGAAGAAAACAAGATGATGTTTTAAAACCATAAATCTCCTTTATAACTAACTGTGAACCTAATGATATTGGAAGACGAAAGAAAATTGAAAGGGAAAGTATGATTCCAAACTGCATTATAATCTTGGGTGTAAATGAACTATTATCTCATCAGTAGAGGATAAGTTCTATTTGGAATATGATGCTGAATGTTGGCAATATTCCTTCTCTGATAATGATAGGAAACTCGGAATCACAGAAGTTATTTCTTTTTCATTATCAGTGGGACATTGGTATCATTACCTGTGATCTTTTTTTAACAAATTTTTCTTCCTTACATATATCCCCGTGTATCCCAATTAATGAAATATCACTTAAGTTTATGTTACTTAACAAAAATGACAAATTTAAAGAATCAAAAGGAAATTGGATGCTCACAACACACTGTTCCATAGGCAAGGTTTATGATCACCAGCACCATTTTCAGACTCTCGTTAATGCTTGCTGGTATTCTAGATGTCTGTTTACCCAATCTCATTTTAATTTGTTAAAGGAAGTTGAAGTCATGACTCAGCTATAATGTGGCAGCATTTGAGTATTAAACAAAAATGCAAATCTAGCAGTACCTCCCTAATGAGATGTAGCAAGCTCATTTTTCTTCATATCATTTCTAATTCAGTCTCTGGTTTGAGGGAGCATTTCTGTGGCACATGGTCATGTTTAAACTTTATTTTATTACTTCTAAGCTTCTCCCACATTATTAGTCAACTTGAAGGCCTAATTCTGAAATCTGTTGGCTTAGAGACCTGCATAAACACTTGGGAAAATATTTTTCACGCAGCCACTGCACTGAACAGAAGGAATATCTGAGCTGTTTTTAAAGTGTCCTGTCTGTGTACAAAAGTGACAGCTAGGTTGCAGAGCTCCCAGTGTCTTTAGACATATGCAATGAGTCTTTCTCATCTGTCTTAATTTTTCATTCTAAATAATGCATGATTCTGTCATTAACCAGCAGACAGAAGACTCCCTGAGGGGTACCTAGTTGTCTTAATTTGGGTCTTGGATGAACGGAATATTGGGGAGCTGATCTCAGAAAACACCTTGAGCTAGTGGGAAAAACAAGAAGAGGAAGGAAGATCTGTGAAAGGTGGGTTAATGAGGGATTACTCTGTGGGCAACCCAGACTGTATCCCACAAGGGATTCTCTAAGCAGTTGTCTTTTCTAAGACCTCAAAATTCCTGAAGGGCAAGGAAACAAGGCATTAACCTTTCCGGTTTCTAAACCTCAGTGGTTGAGAGCTGCTCCTGGAGCATGAACACCTCAGGACTTCCGGCCTGCCCAGCATCCTAACGAAACACATTTTCAGCAACCAGAGAATACCTGAGGTCAAAGAGCTGCAGGAAGCCACCAGCAGGTAAAGGAACTTCCATGCTGGTGCCTCCAAGAGAGCCAAGGGCACATGGGCAGGGGCTCCCCACAAAAGGAAGCAGTGCTGTGAGGCAGGATGCTGACAGGCTCGGCTTGAATCTTAGGGAAGCAAAACTTGCCACCCTGATTAGTCTCTTTCAGTTCAGTTCAGTTCAGTCGCTCAGTCGTGTCTAACTCTTTGCGACTCCACGGACTGCAGCACACCAGGCCTTCCTGTCCATCACCAACTCCCGGAGTTTACTCAAACTCATGTCCATTGAGTCAGTGATATCAATTAGTCCCTAGCATGCAAATTATTTTAGCTGAAAACAATCAAGGCCCAAATGACTCAGAAAGAAACTTTGACCTTCACCATAACTGCCTAAAACAATTCAGACACAGGACCTGAAACTGCATGTAAAAGAGCTTAAACTGGTTTTTTCTCCTTAAATAGGCTGTTGTTTAACCAAACTTTGAGTTATTTTACAAAGACAGCACTACTCATGTGCAAGACAGGAACCTCTGTCTCCCAGATCACCCCAAAATCAAGAATCTCCAGTATACTGAAACCAAAGACTAGAATGTTGTCACCAGAACCTTTTACAAAAAGAGTGTTAGTCGCTCAGTCTTGGCAGCCCCGTGGACTGTAGACTGTCAGGTTTCTCTGTCCGTGGAATTTTCCAGGCAAGCACACTGGAATGGGTTGCCATTTCCTTCTCCATTACAAAGAAAGAAGTCTTTCAATAAGGAAAATCTGGCTTCCATCAGTGCAAGTAGCTTATGGACTGATTCTAGACTAGCCAATCAGCTTCCAGGCTTCAAAAATCCCTTACCCCTAAAGTTTTTGCTCTAAACTCTGAACTGGGAAGACAGATTTGAGCTGTACCTCCTAAGGCCATCAACCTCTTAATAAAGCTCTTTCTTTTCTCAAAGCCTGTGCCATAGTTCTGGCTTCTACGTGCTTCATCGGGCCGGGAGACTTGTTCCATAAAAGGCCTGTTCCTGGAATAAAGCTATCACCAGAAATACCTGCAGAGAATATGAGCTAGATGTGGTGAAGGGAACGGGGCCTAAAGATCAAAGTCCTCTCAATGGATAAAGCTGTGGTAGATATATACAATGAATATTACTCAGCCATAAAAAGAATGAAACAATGACATTTGCAGCAACATGGATGAACCTAGAGATTAAGTCAGACAGAGAATGATAAATATCATATGACATAACTTATATGTGAAATCTTAAAAAATAATACAAATGAACTTATTTACTAAACAGAAACAGACTCACATACTCCTAAAACAAACTTAAGGTGACCAAAGGGGAAACAGGGACAGGGAGCAGGGATAAATTAGGAGTTTGGAACAAACATACACACATTACTATATATAAAATAGATAATCAACAGAGACCTACTGTATAGCTCAGGGAACTCTACTCAATGCTCTAATAATCTATACAGGAAAAGAAGCTAGAAAAGAATAGATATATGTACATGTGTAACTGATCACTTTGCTATACACCTGAAACTAACACAACATTGTAAAAAAAAAAAAAAAAAATAGCCCAGCACTCATCTTTCCAGCCATGTAGGCAAGTTGCCCAAGTCAGAGGATCCTGGGGTTTGAGCCGACCTGGGTGGTGAATGTAAAGATCATGGCAGAGCCCTGTGTTCCCAGGAGCTCAGAATCTGGGATCCAGACATGCAAGGGGGTCATTTTCTAAATTAGGGGCAGGCACAGTTACTAAACAGCTGTGGGCATAGTACAGGGTGGGTGAGAGACAGGTCTGACTATTAGGATTCCCAAAAGACACCTGAAGCTGAAGCTCCAACACTTTGGCCTCCTGATGTGAAGAGCTGACTCATTGGAAAAGACCCTGATGCTGGGAAAGATTGAGGGCAGGAGGAGAAGGGGGAGATAAAGGATGAGATGGTTGGATGGCATCACTGACTTCATGGACATGAGTTTGAGCAAGCTCCAGGAGATGGTGAAGGACAGGGGAGACGGGCGCGTTGCAGTCCATGGGGTCACAAAGAGTCTGAGCGACCGAACAGCAACACAGAAGATGCCTCATTGGGAGCAGGGCGGGAGTTTGCCGGGTGACCATATGTGGAAGGGCTTCCCTGGGAGCTCAGATGGTAAAGTGTCTGCCTACAATGCAGGAGACTCGGGTTTGATCCCTGGGTCAGGAAGATCCCCTGGAGAAGGAAATGGCAACCGACTCCAGTATTCTTGCCTGGAGAATCTCATGGAAGGAGGAGCCTGGTGGGCTATAGTCCATGGGGTCGCAAGAGTCGGACATGACTGAGCGACTTCACTTCATATATGGAAGGGCCTCCCTGACCCAGGGAAGAGCAAGGCAAAGACAAAGTGGTGGGATGAAGCAGGGGCAGGGGGCCAGCCTGTGAGCCACTGGATGAAATTCAACAGTGATTCGAGTGGTGATGGGATCTGACTCACATTCCAGAGAGTTCTCCAGAGGCTCTGGTGGGGCTTTGAGGAGACAGAGTGGATGAAGGGAGAGAGACATTCAGGGAAGTTCTGGTCTCTGGCTGGTGCCTTAACANAAGTGGTGATGGGATCTGACTCACATTCCAGAGAGTTCTCCAGAGGCTCTGGTGGGGCTTTGAGGAGACAGAGTGGATGAAGGGAAAGAGACATTCAGGGACGTTCTGGTCTCTGGCTGGTGCCTTAACAGATGGTGGGAGGCACCAGGTGTGCAGGCAGGCGCTCATCTCTCCAGGGGAATCACCAGGGAGCGGGGTGGGTGCAGATGTCCCTCCAGGAGGGTCCACTGCCCATCTGGTCCTGGACCCTAGACCTGAGCCAAGAGCAGAGGCTCCTGAGATGGACCCTGCTCTCCTTCTGGGGCCCTGGGGGCCGTGGGACTTCCCAGCCATGGGAAAGGCCCAGGTGTGGGACCCTCAGCTTCTCAGGACGGCCCTGGCCTCCTCACACGCCTGTCTTCCTCCACTCGCCCCCCTTTCCTTCTGCTCCCAGAGAAACCGGCTCTTCTGGGTCTGTAGGTCTAGGTGATTGAAGTTCAGGGCCTAAGAATCTAAAGTTGACCTGAGGTTTCTTACTCACCGTCAGGGTCCTGCTCACCCCAGCTCGGTGGCGGTGGCGGGCAGGAAGGTTTCCCGTCCTTTGTTCTCTCTTCCCTGCGNGTTCTGGTCTCTGGCTGGTGCCTTAACAGATGGTGGGAGGCACCAGGTGTGCAGGCAGGCGCTCATCTCTCCAGGGGAATCACCAGGGAGCGGGGTGGGTGCAGATGTCCCTCCAGGAGGGTCCACTGCCCATCTGGTCCTGGACCCTAGACCTGAGCCAAGAGCAGAGGCTCCTGAGATGGACCCTGCTCTCCTTCTGGGGCCCTGGGGGCCGTGGGACTTCCCAGCCATGGGAAAGGCCCAGGTGTGGGACCCTCAGCTTCTCAGGACGGCCCTGGCCTCCTCACACGCCTGTCTTCCTCCACTCGCCCCCCTTTCCTTCTGCTCCCAGAGAAACCGGCTCTTCTGGGTCTGTAGGTCTAGGTGATTGAAGTTCAGGGCCTAAGAATCTAAAGTTGACCTGAGGTTTCTTACTCACCGTCAGGGTCCTGCTCACCCCAGCTCGGTGGCGGTGGCGGGCAGGAAGGTTTCCCGTCCTTTGTTCTCTCTTCCCTGCGTACTCAGGTTTCAAATAACACTTACACAGCATTTGCCATGTGGGGGAGGTGTTTGTACTTTCAGCTTTACAGACAGGGAACTGAGGCAGAGTCTGGCTGAGTAGCTAGACCCCAGCAGTGGGGTCAGTGGCTGGGCCACTGAGTCTGGGCAGGGCTCAGCAACCTGGGGTGGACCAGCTGTCCTGGGGTTCAGATGTTCTGGGGCTTCTTCCCCCACCCTCTGCCATCTTCCCATGCAAGCCATTGCAGGAGGCAGTGCCAAGGCACACATGGCCACAGTGAAAACCAGAGACATCACTGGCCTCCCCAGACTCGCAAGAGCTACAGACACAGTTGCCGCATCTTTGGTTGCTGGGAAGTTCCAGGGTGTTCTTTGTGGAACATTGGTGGCATGGCTGGAAGCCCAGAAACCGGCAATGGAAGGGGGTGAATCCATAGGGTAGAATGGGCATTTCAAAGTGGGCTGTCCTGGCTGAGCCCTTACCTACAAATACGCCTATTCATGTTTGATTCAAGGATTCCCCCCACCTTTTTAAATTTAAAGACATGGGAGATGGACAATGATAGCTTTGTGGACCTATATCATTGCTTTAGCATTTAGGCTACTGTGTATTTGGAGAAAAAAAAACAGGACAGTCTGGTGCTTAGAGCCCTAGGCCGGGCAACTGGAATATGCAGGCCAAGTAGGGGGGTTTGGGGGAATGTGGGGGTTTCTCAAACCTCCAGTCTGTTCCTACCTCCCCACATACTCACACAGGGTCACTTGAGACCCAAAGGAAAGTGCTGACCTCAGCTAGAAAACATAATCATTTGTTCAAAAAGAAGGAATAACTGACAAGCAACCAAGCAAACGGCCCTAGAGACCCTCCAATCCATCCCTGTATAAAGACAGCCAGTGAAGAGTTAAGTTAACCCCGGCCCTAACCCCAAACGCCTTCCCAGATTCCACTGCCCTCTTCCCATGGAGAGCAGAGGAATCCATCTGGCTTTCTAAAGTTCTGATCTGGCAAACTGACTAGGCTACACCTGGAGATGAAGGACAGGGAAGCCTGGCATGCTGCAGTCCACGGGGTTGCAATGAGCTGGACATGACTGAGCGACTGAACGGCAACGCCAGGAGAGGCCACAATCCTAGCTAGTATCCTCAAAACATCTATGGGACACGGGTTCTCTCTGACTCAAGATTTAGCCCCCAGCGGACAGGCCATCACCCCTCCATGTCTCTGGAGAGCCCAACTCCCTTTCCTGTGTGGCCTTTGGCCTCGGCACCTAGTTGCTGGCCCGTTACCTCTCCCCTTCTCGGGGTTCTGCTATCTGCATAGAAGAGCAGAGGCCACAGGGCTCTGAGTGGGTGCTGCCACCCACACTGCATCCTATTGGCTGGCGTGAGGCACAGGCCCAGCAGCTTCCAGGCACGCACACTAGACTCCTCCTGGGATGCGGGACGAAGGGGCATGGATTCAGAAGAGAACAACTGCAGCTATTTTGGCAAAGAATCCAGTGCACAGGGATTTCTGCCTTCAATCCTTGCAGCAAACCCACTAGTCAGGTGGAAAAACTGAGGCACAGAGAGGTCAAGTTGCTGCTGGGAACTGGAAGAGCTGGGACATCAACAGAGGTCTGGATGCTGGCTCCCTACATGTGCTGGGGACTCCACGACATGCCCTGGTTCTCATCCCCAGCGCTCATCACCCCTCACTGCCTGGTCACTGTAGTCCACCCCAGGCACTTGGAAACAGTGAGGGGTGGAATGGATCTGTGCCTGGCTGCCTGGGAGCAGTGGCTGTTCTTGTCTCCATCTCCCCTCTCTCCCTCTGCAAGAGAAGGCCTTCTCACCCAGTGCCTGGGTGTAGGATTGCAGAGGGACTGTTCCCTCAGTGGCCTTCGTCAGAACCCACCAGTGTGTACGTTAGGCTCATAAATAATTCAGGCTGGCAGTTATCCAGGGAGGAAGCGAACCTCTGTGCTCACAGCCAGGGCAGGCTATGAAGAGAACCAGGTGAGCTATTTGTGCAGATGGAGCAGCAGGGAGGCAGCGATTCATGAAGCTGTGCAGCCCTCCCTGCCTCTCAGGTGTTCTTGGGACCTTGCTTGTCCTGCAGAAGCTGCGTGCCTAGACCCTGGGGGTGGTCCCAGTGGCTGTAAGCAGCCCCTCAACACTCTCCTGCCTTGGCAGCCTCCCCCTCCCGGCTGGAGGATGGGAGCATAGAATGCCAGCCTCCCTTTCAGCCAGAGGCAGCTCAGTTGCATTTCTCCAGCAGCTGCCTCATTCAGGTTCAGTTCAGTTCAGTCGCTCAGTCGTGTCCAACTCTTTGGTACCCCATGGACCGCAGCACTCCAGGCTTCCCTGTCCATCACCAACTGCCGGAACTTGCTCAAACTCATGTCCATGAAATCAGTGATGCCATCCAACCATCTCATCCTTTGTCATCCCCTTCTCCTCCTGCCTTCAATCTTTCTCAGCATCAGGGTCTTTTCCAGTGAGTCAGTTCTTCGCATCAGGTGGCCAAAGTATTGGAGTTTCAGCTTCAGCATCAGTCCTTCTGATGAATATTAGGGACTGGTTTCCTTTAGGATGGATTGATTTCCTTTCAGACCAAGGGACTCTCAAGAGTCTTCTCCAACACCACAGCAAAGAACTGAGACCGCCTCAGGCACAGACTCTGACGAGCTGAACCCCAGTAGCCTCCAGCAGGAGGGCACCCCTCTAGTCTCCTTGTCATGGGACAAAAACAGCGCCCCCCTGTTGGGGGCTCGGCTGATGGGTCCTTCTGTTACTTGCAGCCCAGCGTATCCTAACCCACAGTGGGAGTGATTGGCAAGGATCCTGTATGTTTTCCTTTCTGCCCACTTCACTGGGTCCAAGCTCTGGGCCTTCCATTGCCCTGGGCACCACCTTCATGGTTTCCTGCCTTTTCACTTCTTAGGCTTCCTGAATTAGCCATCTAGAAGTAGGACTGCTCTCTTCCCATTGCCCACCATCATCTCTAACAAACATGGGGACTTTCCTGGTGGTTCAGTGGTAAAGAATCCACCTGCCAATGCAGGAGACGTGGGTTCAATCCCTGATCTGGGAAGATCCCACATGCGGAGGAGCAATAAAGCCTGTAACCACTGTAACCACTGAGCCTCGGCTCTAGAGCCCAGGAGCCGCAACTACTGAAGCCCACACACCCTAGAACCTGTGCCCCGCGACTAGAGAGTAGCCCCTACTTGCCACAGCGAGAAAAAGCCCACCCAACCACGAAAACCCAGCACAGCCAAAAATAAATAAATAAAATTATTCTAAAAAATCACCTGTTTAAGAAAAAGGTGAATTTTTTTTTTTNCAACTACTGAAGCCCACACACCCTAGAACCTGTGCCCCGCGACTAGAGAGTAGCCCCTACTTGCCACAGCGAGAAAAAGCCCACCCAACCACGAAAACCCAGCACAGCCAAAAATAAATAAATAAAATTATTCTAAAAAATCACCTGTTTAAGAAAAAGGTGAATTTTTTTTTTTCTTAATGGGGAAAGAGAAAAGAAGCTGCAGACTCAAGTGTAGCACGTGAGAGGCTCATCTATGTCATACCTGTAGTGACCCTCACGGTCGTTCCAACTCATGATATTCTGCAGACTTACATGTCCTTAAACCTTTGGGTAGAGCTGTTGATTGCTGTGTGAGCATTTCTCGTTCTCAAGCCCGATCTGAAATCTACTTCTTCCATTAGCAGGGATCTACCTGGGAGAGGTATAACAGGTTCTCCCACCCAGACGGTTCTCACCCGGCCAGGTGCCCTCCCTGTCTCTCAGGGGTGCAGGATGCCTCAGGAGGAACTGAGTGGTGGAGGGAGGGGTATGGGGGTGCCATCACGCAGATGCCCCGTGACTCTGGGCACGTTACCTGACCTCACTCACATGCTTCCTCGTCTCTAAACCAGGTGCTTCTTTGCTAAGGGTGTTGGGAGGATTGCACGAGTGTGTTCGTGTGCAGAGTATACAGATCGAAACTGCTAGCAGTTACTAAACCTTATAAGGGGCTTCCCAGGTGGCGCTAGTGGTAAAGAGCCCACCTGCCAATGCAGGTAGACATAAGTAAGGGTCCTGGGTTCTATCCCTGGGTCGGGATGATCCCCTGGGAGAGGGCCTGGCAACCCTTCCCAGTATTCTTGCCTGGAGAATCCCCATTGGACAGAGGAGCTGGCAGCTTACAGTCCATAGGGTCACACAGAGTTGGATACGACTGAAGCAACTTAGCACAAACCACACAAACATTATAAGGTTTTCCTCTTTAAATGTCAGAGCCCTGTCTTCCTGGCAACCCTTCCCAGTATTCGTGCCTGGAGAATCCCCATTGGACAGAGGAGCTGGCAGCTTACAGTCCATAGGGTCACACAGAGTTGGATACGACTGAAGCAACTTAGCACAAACCACACAAACATTATAAGGTTTTCCTCTTTAAATGTCAGAGCCCTGTCTCTATGATCCCTTGGGACGTTCCCAGTCCTTGACATGCATTATATTTACAGGTACATTTTTTTCTTCTCTTCCAGTAGTGGGCAGATGCTTAGGAGCAGTGTTCTTGGGTTCAGTCAGTGCCTGGAAGAGAGACACTCAATCCATGTCACTTTTTCAGGCCATTACCTACTCCTTCCTTCCTCCCCTGTTTCCTTTTTCTTACTCTTTCATTCGTTCACTTCATTCATCCATTCATTTGTGCAGTCATGCAGTCATGCGCTCATACATCGTGTTTATCAAACACCTGAAGTATGCCAGGAAATCCAACGACCTTTCATCCAGAACTCTCCCAACCAGATCGCATTAGGAAGTTGTTTTCATCTCTGTCAAATTGTTGGAGAATAACCAGCAGAAACAAAGTTGAGCTAACCTTACAACAATGAAAGTACCCTGCTCATCATCCTCCCACTTCTGATCAAAGGGCCGCTGTGCAGGGAGTGACTGCTCCGCAGCCTCTCAGCTGTCCTCCCTTCCCCCCACCCCCAGCCCCACCCCCGTCCCCGTCTGGAGGACTCCAGGAACCCACCTACGCCCCGAGTCCTCCTCTGGAGAACGTGTGAACTGGGGCCTGTGTCACCGATGATGTGACACAGAGACCCGCTTCTGGAAGACAGCCAGACACAACCAGAGCCCCTGTAAGAACGGAGCACAGTTGCTTTGAACTTCTTGTTTTGAGATCAGCTGCGTTTTCAAAGGCACAGCAGAGGTCCTCCTCCGAGGCGGGGGTGGTGGCCCACACCTGTAACAACCTTCTTCATGGCTGGTGCCTGGGCCGTGACCTAGAACCTCCCCCCTCCCAGACAGGACTCTGCCCCGTGTGCCTCCGTGACACCACGAATCCTCTGCCCGGCCGGCATCCTGGTCTTGCGTCCCTTGGGCCTCATCGTCTTTCCAGTGACGTTTGCTCCCGGGGGCATGTTTACTGCTCAGAGTTGGCAGAGTGAGTTAATTACAGTAAATTATAAAACGGCCCTTAAGTGGCTTGCCCTCAGTTGGTGAGCCAGTGGGGGAGAGTGGATGTTCTTAGCAGAAGCTCAGTTGAGAGAAAATGAAGGTGGCGGGGGAGGGGAGGCAGTAAAATTTTAATTGGATTTAATAAATGAGTGGTGAGTGGTTAGTCCTCTTCCCAGAAAGAGGGACTTTTTTGGTTTGCCTTGATCAGTTGATTGGAACTTGCAGGAAGAATAATCACCATATACTGAGTTATTACTATATACTAGATTTTTAAAACATTTAATTATTCAATATTTTAGATTCCTAATAAGTTGGGTGCCATCTGCACCATACAGAAGACAAAGGGGACCTCTGTTGTTTCTCATCAGAAGGTGGGAGTCGTCTTCTTCCTCTGGAGAGCATCCCGTCTCCACTGGCAGCTCTGGGTTTTGGGAGATGTCACCCCCACCTCCACCCCGAGGTGGCCTTATGGCCCTGGAGGATGGATCTGGGCCCTGAACAGGAAGCCATGAGTCCAGGCCTGTGACCTTGGGCAGAGGGCTCACCTGATAGACCCTTGGTTATTCCGAAAATGAAGGACTTGAAATCGTTAATCATCACATTACTTTTTTTCACCAGCTGGTGAATAAAAAGACCAAACAGTGCCTTACATAGGCCTAGAAGCTCCTCCACAATCTGAGTCAATGTTTCCAGACTTCTCCCATTGACCTCTATACTTGGCCCAAGATGACTAGAAGGATTTCCTTCCTTTGTTTTGCCTCAGTGACCTTGGGAACTTTCAATACCCGCCTTCACCCTTATCTCTACCCAGTGAAGCACAACCTTCCCAATTTATAGGCCACCTCCTCCAGGAAGCCTTCCATAAGGGTCTGACCCCAGCACAACTCCCTCTTGGTTCTCGGTGGTCATGTCACGTGCAGGCTTCCTTCCAATCTGTGACTTACCTTTTCAACCTGCGATGGCCTCAGGGTGTTGGATGTAGATTTGAATAAATATATTTAAATAGGTTCTGGCTGGATTGTTCAGCATCTCAGAGGAGTTGGAAGAATGATAAAAAGGAAGCCCTTTGGTCACTTACAAAGAAGTTGGAAGAAGATTCTGATATGCACTAGAATTATTAAGTGCCAAATGAAGGGCAGGCTCAGAGGTTAAAGCATCTGCCTGGAATGCTGGAGACCCAGGTTCGATTCCTGGGTCGGGAAGATCCCCTGGAGAAGGAAATGGCAACCCACTCCAGTACTCTTGCCTGGAGAATCCCATGGAGGGAGGAGCCTGGTAGGCTACAGTCCATGGGGTCGCAAAGGGTCGGACACGACTGAGCGACTTCACTTCACTTCATTTCACTTCACTTCAATAAGAAAACCCAGCCAGAACTGACTTAATCGGAAATTCTTACTGCTCACACAGCAGGAAGAACTGTCATCTTGTAGAACCCAGCCTAGAGGTAGGAGGTCATTTCTGGGGCTCAGCAATCTCCACTGGGACCAGGGTGGTTCTGCGTCACCACACTTGGGGTGGGCTTGTTTTTTTCTCTCATTGCTGAGACAGCTGCTACCTGTGCCTGGCATCAGAAGCAGACAATAATATTCAGGCTGAAGAGGAAGTCTTCTTCCTGGGTTCCTTTTCATACAGAGAAACATCCTCCCAGAAGTCTCTGGGGGAGACTTTTCTTTATGTCTCATGGGCCAGAATTGATCACCTGCACATGCCTGCTTATTTATTTATTTTAGACACACCTGAGTTTCTAGAGCATGTTTAGGTTCACAGTGAAATTGAGGGAAAGGTACAGACATTTCCTACAGACCTCTGCCTCCACCCATGCACAGCCTCCCCCATTATCCGTACTGCAACAAGAGGCATGCCTTTGCCACCATCCCTGAACCTACATGGGCTGCCTTGCTGACTCAGTGGTAAAGAATCCACCTACAGTGCAGGAGCCACAGGAGACCCAGGTTCGATCCCTGATCAGGAAGTTCCCCTGGAGAAGGGAATGACAAACCACTCCAGTATTCTTGCCTGGAGAACTCCATGAACAGTATGAAAAGGCAAAATGATAGGATGCCAAAAAAGGAACTCCCCAGGTCATTAGGTGCCCAAAATGCTACTGGAGATCAGTGGAGAAATAACTCCAGAAAGAATGAAGGGATGGAGCCAAAGCAAAAACAATAGCCAGTTGTGCATGTGACTGGTGATAGAAGCAAGATCCGATGCTGTAAAGAGCAATATTGCATAGGAACCTTGAATGTCAGGTCCAGAATCAAGGCAAATTGGAAGTGATCAGACAAGAGATGGCAAGGGTGAATGTCGACATTCTAGGAATCAGAGAACTAAAATGGACTGGAATGGGTGAATTTAACCGCTAAGTCACTTCAGTCATGTCCGACTCTGTGTGACCCCATAGACGGCAGCCCACCAGGCTCCCCCATCCCTGGGATTCTCCAGGCAAGAATACTGGAGTGGGTTGCCATTTCCTTCTCCAATGCATGAAAGAGAAAAGTGAAAGTGAAGTCGCTCTGTCTGACTGTTAGCGACCCCATGGACTGCAGCCCACCAGGCTACTCTGTCCATTGGATTTTCCAGGCAAGAGAACTGGGGTGGGGTGCCATTGCCGACCATTATATCTACTAGTGCGGGCAGGAATCCCTCAGAAGAAATGGAGTAGCCATCATGGTCAACAAAAGAGTCCGAAATGCAGTACTTGGATGCAATCTCAAAAACGACAGAATGATCTCTGTTCGTTTCCAAGGCAAACCATTCAATATCACAGTTATCCAAGTCTATGCCCCAACCAGTAATGCTGAAGAAGCTGAAGTTGAACGGTTTTATGAAGACCTACAAGACCTTTTAGAACTAACACCCAAAAAAGATGTCCTTTTCATTATAGGGGACTGGAATGCTAAAGTAGGAAGTCAAGAAACACCTGGAGTAACAGGCAAATTTGGCCTTGGAATGCGGAATGAAGCAGGGCAAAGACTAATAGAGTTTTGCCAAGAAAATGCACTGGTCATAGCAAACACCCTCTTCCAGCAACACAAGAGAAGACTCTACACATGGACATCACCAGATGGTCAACACCGAAATCAGATTGATTATATTCTTTGCAGCCAAAGATGGAGAAGCTCTATACAGTCAACAAAAACAAGACCAGGAGCTGACTGTGGCTCAGATCATGAACTCCTTATTTCCAAATTCAGACTTAAATTGAAGAAAGTAGGGAAAACCGCTAGACCATTCAGGTATGACCTAAATCAAATCCCTTATGATTATACAGTGGAAGTGAGAAATAGATTTAAGGGCCTAGATCTGATAGACAGAGTTCCTGATGAACTATGGAATGAGGTTCGTGACATTGTACAGGAGACAGGGATCAAGACCATCCCCATGGAAAAGAAATGCAAAAAAGCAAAATGGCTGTCTGGAGAAGCCTTACAAATAGCACTGAAAAGAAGAGAGGCGAAAAGCAAAGGAGAAAAGAAAAGATATAAGCATCTGAATGCAGAGTTCCAAAGAATAGCAAGAAGAGATAAGAAAGCCTTCTTCAGCAATCAATGCAAAGAGATAGAGGAAAACAACAGAATGGGAAAGACTAGAGATCTCTTCAAGAGAATTGGAGATACCAAGGGAACATTTCATGCAAAGATGGGCTCGATAAAGGATAGAAATGGTATGGACCTAACAGAAGCAGAAGATATTAAGAAGAGGTGGCAAGAATACACAGAAGAACTGTACAGAAAAGATCTTCACGACCCAGATAATCATGAGGATGTGATCACTAATCTAGAGCCAGACATCTTGGAATGTGAAGTCAAGTGGGCCTTAGAAAGCATCACTAAGAACAAAGCTAGTGGAGGTGATGGAATTCCCGTTGAGCTGTTTCAAATCCTGGAAGATGATGCTGTGAAAGTGCTGCACTCAATATGCCAGCAAATTTGGAAAACTCAGCAGTGGCCACAGGACTGGAAAAGGTCAGTTTTCATTCCAATTCCAAAGAAAGGCAATGCCAAAGAATGCTCAAACTACCGCACAATTGCACTCATCTCACACGCTAGTAAAGTAATGCTCAAAATTCTCCAAGCCAGGCTTCAGCAATATGTGAACCGTGAACTCCCTGATGTTCAAGCTGGTTTTAGAACAGGCAGAGGAACCAGAGATCAAATTGCCAACATCCGCTGGATCATGGAAAAAGCAAGAGAGTTCCAGAAAAACATCTATTTCTGCTTTATTGACTATGCCAAAGCCTTTGACTGTGTGGATCACAATAAACTGTGGAAAATTCTGAAAGAGATGGGAATACCAGACCACCTAACCTGCCTCTTGAGAAATCTGTATGCAGGTCAGGAAGCAACAGTTAGAACTGGACATGGAACAACAGACTGGTTCCAAATAGGAAAAGGAGTACGTCAAGGCTGTATATTGTCTCCCTGCTTATTTAACTTATATGCAGAGTACATCATGAGAAACGCTGGACTGGAAGAAACACAAGCTGGAATCAAGATTGCCGGGAGAAATATCAATAACCTCAGATATGCAGATGACACCACCCTTATGGCAGAAAATGAAGAGGAACTAAAAAGCCTCTTGATGAAAGTGAAAGAGGAGAGTGAAAAAGTTGGTTTAAAGCTCCATATTCAGAAAACTAAAATCATGGCATCTGGTCCCATCACTTCATGGGAAATCGACAGGGAAACAGTGGAAACAGTGTCAGACTTTATTTTTGGGGGGCTCCAAAATCACTGTGGATGGTGATTGCAGCCATGAAATTAGAAGATGTTTACTCCTTGGAAGAAAAGTTATGACCAACCTGGATAGTGTATTCAAAAGCAGAGACATTACTTTGCCGACTAAGGTCCGTCTAGTCAAGGCTATGGTTTTTCCTGTGGTCATGTATGGATGTGAGAGTTGGACTGTGAAGAAGGCTGAGTGCCGAAGAATTGATGCTTTTGAACTGTGTTGTTGGAGAAGACTCTTGAGAGTCCCTTGGACTGCAAGGAGATCCAACCAGCCCATTCTGAAGGAGATCAACCCTGGAATTTCCTTGGAAGGAATGATGCTAAAGCTGAAACTCCAGTACTTTGGCCACCTCATGTGAAGAGTTTACTCATTGGAAAAGACTCTGTTGCTGGGAGGGATTGGGGGCAGGAGGAGAAGGGGACGACCGAGGATGAGATGGCTGGATGGCATCACGGACTCATGGACGTGAGTCTGAGTGAACTCCGGGAGATGGTGATGAACAGGGAGGCCTGGTGTGCTGTGATTCATGGGGTCGCAAAGAGTTGGACATGACTGAGCGACTGAACTGAACTGAAAGGAAACCAGATATCCCAGGTTAAGGAATTTAGCACTTGTCTCTGTATGGAAAGATGCAAGAGCCTGGGCCCACTGAAATCATTCCTTTTATATGCATTTCAGCTATACTGTGTATTTTTTCCATCCTGAGCTCCCTTGGGCTCACTATAGGGAGTGGCTACAGTCTGACGGCTGTTAGATCACAGGTATTCTTCTCCTTCCTGTGGCATACTTGTTTACTGATTTTTTATTTCTCAGAGAGAATAGAAAATCCAACATACATGGTCCTGTTTTTCAGGTTCAACAATGATCAAGACTGCCATGCTGAATAAAGCATCTCTTTTCTTTATTCTTCTCCTCAATGAAGTATCTGAAAGCAAGCCAGACGTTATGTCATTTCACCCCCCACAGAGTTCAGTGTTCTAGTCACAGCAATGCAAAAACTTGTGAACAGTTTTCTTACATAACCACAATGCCATTTCCACCATTAACAAAGTTAATGCTAATCTCTGGGTATTATCTGAAAATGAGTCGTATTCAAAAGTTCCTAGTTGTCTTAAATATGTCTTTATCCAGTTTAATGGGTGAGTTGGGATTCTAATGAGGCTGGTCCATTCCATTAGGTTGTAGGGTCTCTTCAGTTCAGTTCAGTCGCTCAGTCGTGTCCGACTCTTTACGACCCCACAGACTGCAGCATGCCAGGCTTCCCTGTCCATCACCAACTCCCGGAGCCTGCCCAAACCCATGTCCATCGAATCGGTGATGCCATCTAACCATCTCATCCTCTGTTGTCCCCTTCTCCTCCTGCCCTCAATCTTTCCCGGCATCAGGGTCTTTTCAAATGAGTCAGTTCTTCGCATCAGGTGGCCAAAGTATTGGAGTTTCAGCTTTAGCATCAGTCCTTCCAATGAATATTCAGGGTTGATTTCTTTTAGGATTGACTGGTTTGATCTCCCTGTAGTCCAAGGAACTCTCAAGAGTCTTTTTCAGCACCACACTTCAAAAGCATCAATTCATCAGTGCTCAGCTTTCTTTATGGTCCAACTCTCACATCCATACATGACTACTGGAAAAACCATAGCTTTGACTATACAGACCTTTGTCGGCAAAGTAATATCTCTACTTTTTAATATGCTGTCTAGTTTAGTCATAGCTTTTCTTCCAGGGAGCAAGTGTCTTTTAATTTCATGGCTGCAGTCATCATCTGCAGTAATTTTGGAGCCCAAGAAAATTAAGTCTGTCACTGTTTCCTTTGTTTCTCCATCTATTTGCCATGAAGTGATGGGACCAGTTGCCATGATCTTTGTTTTCTGAATGTTGAGTTTTAAGGCAGCTTTTTCACTCTCCTCTTTCTCTTTCATCAAGAGGCTCTTTTGCTCTTTTTAGCTTTCTGCCATAAGAGTGGTGTCATCTGCTTATCTGGGGTTGTGTCTCTTTTAATCTAAAGAGACTCTCTCCTTGCTTAAAACAAAACACTGACTTGAAGAAACTGGTGGATTGACCTGTTTCTATATTCTAATATCCCATGTTTTGGAATTATCTATTTATTTCCTCGTTATGTCATTTAACTTCTTCCTTCAGCTTTCATATTACCTGTGAATGGAATTTGGCTCTGCAAACTTCATTAAATTTGTGTTCAAGTCTTTGGCAATATTTCACAGGTGATGGTGTCTTTTTATACTGCGTGACATGAAAAGTGTAGATTGTCTTTTCCTGATTTTGCTAGAGTTAAGCCAGATTGGTGGACTCAGAAAGCAGCAGCCTGGTCTCTCCATGGTCACCAGGTCACTCAGGGCCAGTCACCATAGAATTCATTGTCCAAATCAGGATATTTTTTCAAGAACAGAGTGTGGGGTAAAAACTGAAGTTGCATATTTTTAAACACTTAAGCATAGACTGGAGGTTTACTTTTATATTTGTATACCTACAAAATAATTTTTTTAGATTTATTTATTTAGTTGCTCTGAGTGCTCTGCATGCAGCTTTGTCTAGTTGTGGCGAGTGGGGGTTACCCTTCCTTGCAGTGTGCTGGCTTCTCATTACAGCGGCTTCTCCTGCTGCAGAGCACAGGGTCTGGAGCTCAGGCTCAATAGTTGTGGCAGATGGGCGTTGCTTCTCCACGGCACGTGGGATCTTCCTGGATCATGGACTGAGCCTTCATCTCCTGCATTGGCAGGCAGATTCTTCACCACAGAGCCACCAGGGAAATCCTCTGCAAAATAATTGTATTCAAATTGATCTGTACATTCAGTACATCCCCAGTCATAAGCTTAGCAGGCTTTATTTATTTATTTTTTGGGTAGAAATCGACAAGCCAGATCTAAAATTCACATGAAAATGTGAAGGACCTAAAACATTCAAACCTGGAGAAGGAAATGGCAACCCACTTTAGTATTCTTGCCTGGGAAAACCCCATGGAGAGAGAAGCCTGGAGGGCTGCAGTCCATGGGGTAGCAAAGAGCTGGACACGACCGAGCGACTAACACACGAACATACAAAACAGTCAAAACAGCTTGGAAAAGAACAATGAGAGGATTTGCACTGCCTGACCTCAAGGTTTATTATAAAGCTATAGTAGTCAAGGCATCAAGATGGATATCAAGATGGTATTGGCTTCAAGATGGACCACAGAGCAATAGAATCCAGAAATAGAGCAATATTTGTATAGTTCTATGTCAAAATCTTATTTTGAATTGCACACAAATTTAACCCAAAATGGATAACACATCTAGTGTAAAACCAAAAAGCTGTTTAAAAGACATATAAGGAAACCTTAAGGACTTTGGGTTAGGCAGAGGGCCGTTTTTCACTACAACATCAAAAGCATGGCCTGTGCAAGAAAAAACGGACAGATTAGACTCATCAAAATTGAGATCTTCTCTTTGGAAGACACCATTAAGGAAATGAAGACAAGTCACAGATTGGAGAAAATACTGGCCTGTATCCAGTATATAGAAAGAACTACCAAAACTTGATAATAAGAAAATAAAGAGCCCATCTGCTTTTTTTTTTTTAAGAGCAAATCATTTGAAAAGGTACATCATGAAGGAAGAGATTCGAATGGCAGACAAGTGCAGGAAAAGATGTTCTTCGAGAGCATCAGTCATTAAGGAAATGCAAATTAAGATTACTATGGAGGATCACTACACGCAGGTAAGAATTACTACAATTAAAGAGACCGTCACACTGAGTTTTGGCAAGAGTGTGCCAACTCATGATGGCTGCTAGGAACGTAAAATGGTACAATCACTTTGGATAACTGATAGTTTCTTAAGAAGTTAAACATACACCTAACAGATGACTCAGGCATTCCTCTTCTAGGTATTTATCAAGAGAAATGAGATCACGTGTCCATGGGAAGATTTTTGCACAAATGTTCACAGCAACATTTGGCTTTACTTGTAAAACCAAACAAGGATACAACCTGTGTCCATCAGCAGGTGAGATGGATAAACCAATTGTAGTCTCTCCATTCAATGGAATGATGGATGTGTTCATTGTCTTGATTGAGATGATGGTTCCACTGTGGGAACACAAGTCAAAAGATATCACATTGTATAAATTAAATATGTAGTTTGTTACATGGCCATTATACCTCAAGAAAATTGTTTTAAGACATTTAAAAATGCATTCAAGACTGGTGGTTATTAGGGGCAGGGCTCAGGGAAGGGGAACAGGGCAAGTTTAGAGGTTTTGTGCTTTGGCTTCCATCCAGAGAATATTTCTTTCATCAGCTCAGTTCAGTTCAGTCTCTCAGTCGTGTCCAACTCTTCACGACCCCATGATTCGCAGCACGCCAGGCTTCCCTGTCCATCACCAACTCCCAGAGTTCACTCAGACTCATGTCCATCAAGTTGGTGATGCCATCCAGCCATCTCATCCTCTGTCGTTCCCTTCTCCTCCTGCCCCCAATCCTTCCCAGAATCAGAGTCTTTTCCAATGAGTCAACTCTTTGCATAAGGTGGCCAAAGTATTGGAGTTTCAGCTTTAACATCAGTCCTTCCTATGAACACCCAGGACTGATCTCCTTCAGAATGGACTGGTTGATCTCTTTGCAGTCCAAGGGACTCTCAAGAGTCTTCTCTAACACCACAGTTCAGAAGCATCAATTCTTCAGTGCTCAGCTTTCTTCATAGTCCAACTCTCACATCCATACATGACTATTGAAAAAACCATAGCCTTGACTAGACAGACCTTTGTTGGCAAAGTAATGTCTCTGCTTTACAATATGCTGTCTATGTTGGTCATAACTTTCCATCCAAGGAGTAAGTGACTTTTAATTTCACGGCTACAGTCATCATCTGCAGTGATTTTGGAGCGCCACCCCCCCAGATGTGTATAAGAGACAGCTATATTAGTTGTGTTTTCTTTTTGTCACCATTATTTTAA